>VWYP01009345.1:0-33320 GCA_013400435.1 Pycnonotus jocosus
GCAGCTGGAGCTGTTGTGTCTTGGCATCTCCCAACCTTTCCAGTGAGACACACAGGAAGGGATGTACAGGAGACATCAAAAAAACAAAAAACCCAACAGAAACTTGTCAGATTCAAGGTAATTTTAGGTAAATCCCAGTAGAAATGAGGAGACCCTTTTAGGAACAAGGGTTAGGCAGACTTTCCACCTGCATTTGAGCACATCAATGTGCTAATCTTCCAGTAAGGCAGAACAAATACACTGAGATAAATGAGGGCTCTAAATGTTCCTCGCTGCATTAATAATCTCAGGAATAATCACATAATAATCCTGCATTGTGTGTTGGCATAAACTAGAAACAGAGCATGAAGAAAAAAACGAATTGTAACAAATTCTCCATTTAGGGAACACTGGTTTTCCAATCTATGCTGCTCTAAAATAACAAATACAGATAGGTAATGGTTTTAAAACCTGCTATTTGCCTGCTAACCTTCCCTATTCTTTTACAAACTCGGACATACATTGTAATTTATGTTCTAAACCAGGACAAAGTGGGGAAAACAAACAACCAGCCATGAAAACAACAAAACAAAACAGCTTTCTGAACATCTTTTTAAATTTGGTTTGGCAAGTCCAGATGTCATAATTCTCTTTCTGAAACAAAAAACAAAAAAAAACCCAAAAAACCAAACAAACAAACAAAAAAGAAGAATCTAGTGAGCTGTTCAAATAAACATGCCTTCAGCACTAGGTAAGTAAATTAGTTTTAAAGGGAAAACAGTTTAAATTTAGTATATATATCATCTTTTGCAATGCTGTTAAAAAATTCCTAAACTGACAAGTTAAACTGATAAATCAGTTCAATACACCAGCACTATCCAACAGCTTGCTTTTAATAAAAACTGCACAAAAAAACGCTTGTGCTTTGAGTTTACACTTCTTGTTTTATCCCTTCCTTTACATACAAAAAAAAAAATCAAGACAGAAGTACCTAAAACATTTCTGCAATTGCAGAATTGCAACGTTTCTGCAGATAGTGAACATTGATGCCCAGGAGAGTCTCTAAAACAGGGGAGTTCCTGGAGACAGAAGGTTCCTCCAGCAGGGCCTCTGTTGTTGTAGGTAGCCCTGCACTTGGGACAGGATGATCTCATGGGAGTGGCTGCACTAAAAAATCAAGATAGAGGTACCCAAAATGCAACATTTCTGGTCATAGTGAATACTGATGTCCAGAAGAGTTCCTAAAAGAGGAGCGTTCCTAGAGACGAAAGGTTTCCTCAGCAGGGCCTCTGTTGGTGGAGGTAGCCCTGCACTCGGGCCAGGATGATCTCCTGTCTGCTGCACTAAAAAAATCAAGACAGAAGTACCCAGGTTCTGCAAACAGTGAATATTGATCTCCTGAAGCAGGAGAGCTCCTCAGCAGGGCCTCTGTTGTTGCAGGTATCCCTGCAGCAGGCCCTGCACGCGGGCCAGGATGATCTCGTTGGCGCTGCTGCACTGCTCGGGGCCGTACGGGGGCTCGATGGTCAGCACCCCCGCCACGCTCAGCGTCCTGCCCAGCTCCCCCTGCTCGCCCACGGGGATGTGGTTTGTCTCCAGCCAGGTCTTCAAGGCGTTCTTCCTCTCCTCCAGCTCCTCTGGGCTGTAGGCTTGGCTTTCCTGGGGAGCGAGGATGCGAGCGAGGCGCTGCTTCATGTCCCCGTCCCCTTCCCGCAGGATTTCCACCTTTTGCACGGCGTGGCCCATGATGAATGACAGGGACCCCTTCTCGTCCTCTGGGAATGTTGCCAGGACAATGCTGTCAAAGAAAGGAGATTGTGTAAGCTCCTGTTCTTAACTGCAGGCTGAGAAGCAGCCTCCAAGGTTTTGGAGATAAGAGCTCGTTAGCATCAGCCATTAATTCAGGTATTTAGGCAATATCCAGCACTCAGCATTTTCCTTTGAAAAGCATGCTGCTATACTCTTAAAGTGCTAAAAATGTGGGGCTCTGCAGGCAATTGCTGGTTATTAATTTGAAATTACTCTAGACACTGTGAAGAACATTAATGTACACTTTGCTTTGAAAAAATAAAGTCAAGTCTGGAAATCTAAATATTTTTGTGAAGCTTTCCCTTGTGTGCTGAAGAACCTAAAGCATTTCAACATTCAGAAACAGTGATACCTTCATACACACAGCACTCTGAATGCTGAAGGCAGCTAACAACACCAGAAACCTTCTACTGAAAAAAATAGTAATATTTATTAATCATTGCCAAAAGATTTTTTTTAAATAACTGTTACCTGTTTGTGAAATGAAAATACAACAGGAACACACTACAGAAGGCTCAGGCTCACATTGTAGAAACCTGGTCTTTTCCCAAGGGCACTTGCATTCCAAAAGTGCTAAAATGCAAGTGGGAAGGCAGCTGGTTATATTTCTAGGATCCCTCCCTCATACATCAACAAAGAGCATCAGAAACCATTTTCTTCCTCTTGTGGGAAGCAAAATCCCAGAACCTGATGCCAGCACTTCACTAGCCCATTATTGCCACCATTAATGGAAGTAATGACTTTTTGGGATGTGGCCAGTGAGACATGCCTTGATTTCAGCCTGGACCATCACCAGAATTCCTCAAGGCTACTTACACCTTTCTTATCAAGATGATAAGAAACTTCAGGAGATTATTGGAGCTACTCCAGAGCTGAAGCAACAACCAATTCTTCTGAAACACATCAGAAGCTGAATGTTTTAGTTTTCAGCCTCCATCCTGTGTTCATGTGGTACAAGCTCACATCCAGTAAGGTATGAAAGAGCTCTGGCATCAAGGAGACAAATTTCTATCCATTCCCTGGTGCATTCTGCCTTTCAAACCCTGTTTTCAAGTTATTCACTTGCGCTACCAGAGATATGTGGCAGATATTTCCCATCCAGTGCCCCTGATTTTCCCTGCTTGCTCTCCAAAGAAGCCTCTACACCTTCTTGGGTGTCTAGCTGGAGTGGAAAGCCAGGCATCAATGCAAGAATTCTGGATAAAGGCTAAGGATTTCAACACCTAAAACACTGAAAACACTCCTGCACTCTTTGGAAAGCAGGGTTTGGTATATTAAAAGCAATCCTTAATATGTGGATTGCTGAGAGGTAATAGTATAGTTTAATATGTAAGTTTTAAATAAGAGTATGTCACTTGGAATTATAACACTGTGTGATTTAATATGCTGTTCACTTAGCTTTGCTTGCTTAGTTTGAGTAGCTGGGTTTGCTGAAGCCTTGGCTGCAAGCTGTGAACTTTCACCTTGAACACACACATTCAACTGGTAGAGAGTTGATTTTCTTAGCAATTTTCCTAGAAGTTGGCACAGTGCTGCATGAGAATAATTTAATTTACAGTGAGAATAACGTTCCTAGAACACTGATATTTTCGCTGTTGCTAAGCAATGCTTATTTTAAATCAAGGACATTTTAGTTTCCCATGCTCAGCCAGAGATGAGGTGCACAGGAAATAGAAACCAGAAGATAAGGAAGCTGCAGCCATCAGCAGAAGCTGCAGCTTAACAAGATAACATGCCATTTTTGCTCCAAAAAAGTTTGCTTCAGCCTTGGAATCTTTTCTCCTCCTAAAAATTCTTGCTTTTTATTAATTTTACAGACATAAAAGCTTTGGTACTTACGTGGCAGAAACTGGGTCAACTGTTAAAACCCATCCTTCATATTCATGTTTCTCAACTGCAACAACTTTCACCAATTTGTTGACATATGTTTCCCAGTCTAGAGGGCTTTTTCTCTGCCAGTCATCCATATTTCCTACATCCAGGACCTAGAAAACAACTAGCTCAATCAGCAGATGCAGTCAATCTTTTTGCTTTGCTCTTCATGTCAGAACTGGGTTTGCCTCCACGTGAAGATTTGTCTTAAGCAAAATTTCCCTTTTTTTTTTTTTTTTTTAAGCAGACATACACACAAGTGGTTTGCATAAAGCTCCACTTCCGTAATTCCCCACGGAGATTGCTTGTTTTTAAAGGCACACAGCAAAGCCTCAAACCCCACTGTTCTGGTAACCTTATGCTTTCTATGCTCCATTTGTTGCTCTGCCTTCTTACAAAACCTTGGAGGTAAAAGTTCAGCGCCTTTGTTTTTGTGCTCTCCCCTCTCCCCCTACGCTGGAGCACCAGCAAGTGCTGTTCACTTTTTTCCCCGTGTCCAGCATTCCCATCCCAGCGAGCGGGGCCGCAGAGCCATGGGCGCAGCGCGGCTCGGGGAACACCAAGGCTTGGAGGGCGCTTTGTTCCCTGGGAATGCCTTCCCGGCAGGGAGAGCCTGCACAGCCCAGCTCGGCGGGGGCAGGAACACCCGGTTCCCATCCCTCTTTCCCGCTCACCGGCCCCGGTTCTCGTTCTCGTTCCGCCGAGGGCCCCTGGGAGCTGCCCGCGGGCGGCACCGCCGCTTCCTGGCGCCGCCGCCCAGCGCCTTCCCCCGGCGCGGGGTGCCCCAATACGGAGTTTTACAGCTCGGGACGGAGCAGGGGGGCACAAAAATGACACACGGGTTTGTAGGCATCAGGCCAGGCTGCCAAACAAGGAGTCGGGGCGTGTGGCACTGCAATCCCGCTGCACACTGCCCCTCTGGAGCAGGGTTTGCTCCTGGGATGCTGCTGCTGGTGCAGCCGTGCCTCGTGTGCGTTAACAGAGGTAGATGTGCTCTCTGCGCGTCTGCTACATAAAACCAAGATATTTTTGCTCCCTGGTTGTTGGGTTGCCTTTAGCGAGCTTTCCTATGCCGCTGTGAAGGTGAGAAAATCGATTCCAACACGCACACCCACCCCACAACTGCTCCATTTCAGCAGCACTCACGCAGAGCTTCCCATGGATGAACCAAACGAGCCATCAATTCGGTAATTGTCAGTAATTTATGAAAGCCAGTATGCAATGGTTTTGTGAGTGCTAACACTATATATACACACACACACACACATATATATATATATATGTAAAAGGTATAAAATGAGATACATTTTGCCGGTTTAAAGGGGCAATTTCCTATTTTTTTTTTCTTTTTGGGAGTCTCAGTTGAGCCTCTTCAGTACTTACAGGGATTGCGTTTGAATGGCTTGTGCCAATGCATTCAGCTACTGCTTTCTTTCAGTCCGCTCGTTTATTAGAAAGCAGGCAGAGCAAATCTAATTGTTTTCACTCTAAGAACAAGCACTGGCCTACACTCCGGGGGCGGCTACACATCAGCTCATGGGGATATCACCTCCAATATTGGATGCGTCCACGGACTGCTTCCACTCAGGAGACGCCAGGACAGAAAAGGCCTGCTGGCTTCACTTCCATGGCGCACCAGCAGCAGAACTAGGAGTTCGCTTTCTCAGGGAAATGTTTTCCCATTTCCCTCACCCCTCCAATTCCTATTCAGGGCGCGCCTCCCGTTGAGGAGCCACCCCCACACGCATGCGCGGGGCGGGGGAGGCGGGGGAGCGGNGAAGGCGGGAAGGGGCCGAGCGGACAAGATGGCGGCGGCCGGGAGAGGGCGGGGCGGGAGCTGAACCTGAGCCCTCTCCCGGCCCCGCGCTGAGCCCCGGTCCGCTCCCGCAGAGACCAAGGTGTACGTGGGCAACCTGGGCACGGGCGCCGGCAAAGGCGAGCTGGAGAGAGCCTTCAGCTACTACGGACCGCTGAGAACCGTGTGGATCGCCAGGAACCCGCCGGGGTTCGCCTTCGTGGAGTTCGAAGACCCGCGGGATGCTGAAGATGCTGTCCGTGGACTTGACGGGAAGTACGTGTCTGTTTCGCCTGTTTGACGAGGCTGCTCAGAGAGAGTCGGGATTTATCTCTCTGTTCCCGGTGTTTCTGTAGTTCTGTCACAGACCGCAGGGTTTAACCCAGAGCCTTCATGGACTTGTTGCAGGGTGATATGCGGCTCCAGGGTCCGAGTGGAAGTATCCACGGGGATGCCGCGCCGCTCCCGCTATGACCGGCCCCCTGCCCGGCGCCCCTTCGACCCCAACGACAGATGCTACGAGTGCGGTGAGAAAGGCCACTATGCCTATGACTGCCACCGCTATAGCCGGCGGAGGAGGAGCAGGTACGTGCGGGGCCGGGGCGGCCGCCTTGCTTCGCCAGCTCGCTTTTGTGTAGTTCTTGTTAGCAAAGAACACAAATGTTACACCGGTTTTCTTTAAACTGTAACGCTAGAATAAATGTATAGGTGTATATTACAATTTGTTGCTATTTCTATCAAATGTTAATATCTTAATAATCAACCTGGTCAAAACCTTTCAGGTTTCTTCGTTTGAGTCAGTCGCCTTGATTCAGAATGTCACGAGCCTTAAGATTTCATGCTGAGGCGCCTTGCAAATCCGACACTTAAGATCCTCCTAGACCTTGAGGTGATCAGCATAAGAGGCCAGATCCCCTCGAGCCATCTACACGTAGCTTCACCTTATTCTTTAAGGGCAGAAAATTTGAGACGGTGACCGCCGTAACAGTAAATTTGGCTTTCAATTGGGGCCCCCCTCCGGTTTAGAAAGAGGAACAGCAGATTGACCACATGCCCACCTAGAAAAATCTTCTTGCGTCAATCAAGCCTCACCCTGGCTCATTGGGCTGTCAGTTTGATCGTCGTTAGATTGAAGAGAACTCCTACCTAGATGCAGCGCTCGCCTATAGATACTTCTAGATCGTCTAGATCTGCTAGACCTTGGGCCAAAGAGGGTCGACCTGCAAACTTGCAAGGTTTATTTTAAATACGCATTACAGTGTTTTCTATTCTAATGTAATTCTGCAATGTAATTCAGCTTTAACATTTTTCTAGGTAGTAAAAATGCTCAAGACAAGTAGGCCCAGACATTTTTCCAACTGACAGATGCTAGTTCTTTAGTTGTCTGAAAGAAGTTTTGACTTCAGCAGGGCCTCAGACGTGCTGGCTGCTGCAGCTCTCTGCTGATACCTGTTTTTTCTAACCTACACCCAGGTCCCGCTCCCGATCCCGCTCGAGGTCCCGAGGGAGGAGGTACTCGCGGTCACGCAGTCGCAGCCGTGGTAGGAGGTGTGTTTGAGTTTGTCTTTTATTCCTCTTATTGCCTTTTCCCAGAAAAAGCTACACTTGAACAACTCTTGGAATTGCTTTCTTTGCAGGTCCAGGTCAGCTTCCTACCGCAGGTCCAGGTCCATGTCTCCTCGTAGGTCTAGGTCTGTGTCTCCGCGCCGGTCCCGCTCGGCTTCCTTGAAGAGATCAAGGTAATTAGTGCTGATTTTTAAAAGGCTGCATCAGTTACTGTTGTCGATGTTGTGGGTGTTGGTGAGCTCTAGAAGTCAGCGTGCTTTAAAAAGTTTCTGATAATCCCAGTTGAATTCACAGGCATGCTAATGGCTTTTGAGACCTTTCCTTGCGACAGTGGCATCTCCCATGATTGAATTTTGTAGTCTAAAATGTCTAATGGTCATGTAGATCTATGATCATGTAGGTCTTGTAAGTTCTCATGTAGACATTAATTTATATAGTGCTGTAATTGTCATCATTTCTGCTTGATTTTACTTCGTTTTAACGTATTTCAATTTTTTAATTTCAGGTCTAGATCCAGATCCAGATCTAGATCCAGATCTGTTACATGGCCCCGAAGCAGGTATGTTACTATACATAGTTGCTAAAAGTTGCTTAAAACTCTCATTAGGCTTTCTAACAACTGTTAAAAGTGTTTTTTCCAGGAAAAGATGTGTTTTCCCTCTACTAACTTAAAAGTCTGTAGTTTTAAAAAGCAGTGCAGAAGATTGTTATTCCTCTCTTTATTCTTTTGCACATCACTAACATCTAGGTCCCCATAGTCATCACAAATAATAGTTTGACTAGGCTGCATTAACAGCTAACAAATGTAGAATGAATCTCAAAAGTTTCTTTTTTCTTTGTGTAGCACACACAAGATTGTGGAGTCTTCCCATTATTTTTCAGAGAAAGGAGGGTGCCCTTCCAGTAGTGTATTAATAGTTTATTGTCTGCAGCCAGACAAGTCTTGAAGGGCTTGCTGGAGTTTTGAGTGTTACAGCTGCAATTCCAGCCCTGTTGAATATCGGTGTCAATCTGCAGGAGCTGATTTTGATTTGAGATAAACACCTGTCAGAATTATTTTGTACCAATAAACGTCACAAGAATAACAGGTTTTAAAGGAACACAAGATGCCATTTGTTCCCTTAAACTTTACTTGATAGTAAATAAGTGCAGCCTGTGCTTCCTGGAGCCTTTTCCTGACAGCAGGGCTAACTGGGTGTCTTGAACAAGAACAAGAGTAAATGGAAATTCTGCTCTGGATATGGAATTGCCCAGCCTATCCCTGTGCCTGCTGTGCTGGTTTTAATGGCTGCTCTTTGAAACAAGGAACAGTGAACCATGAGGAAGCACAGGACCATACAGGATAGCTTCAGCTCAAGGGAGCAGGTGGAAAAACCCACAGCTGAAGGTGGCATTTTCAGAAGATGGACAGCAAACCATGATGGGAGCTTTAAGGGAAAGGATGGTTTAATTAAGAACAAAAACTTAAACACAAATGGTCCAGAAGCTGGTAAAGAGAAGAAGGTTGCCCAAGGCACTAAAGCAGTGCCTTTCTCTGACTGGGTACACCTGTGGCTAAACCATGGTGAATCTTAGTACTGGTTGTTCCAACATGACTTAATCATGGCTTATCACTGTTCATTGCCAGTGATGAGCAGGAAACAGCTACAGTCAGCAGACTCCCAAAGAGAAAACATCTTGATTTTACCACCAGTGTTTCCTCTTTTTGGTACCAGGTTGGTTTTCTGCAGAGTAAAGGATACTTGTAGTGACATTTCTAGTCTATTGTGTGACACTTTCCATTGTAAGTAGGGAGTAAGTGACTGAGGTGTAGAAAGTTATAGATGTACAACTAGACAGAAGTGGCAAAAGAATCGTGCTTATGCAATTGAAAGGTGATTTCTTTGCAGAAGAGTCCAAGGAATGCATTGCACCTAGGGACAGGCTCTGGGTTCATGAGGGAGACAGACTAAATGAGTACATGACATTTGCTGGTTTGACAGTGTCACAAGACACATCTGCAAGTTGTTGTGGAAAGCCTTGGATGTGGAATGTAGAACACTTCCTTGGGGGACCTCAACATTTCGGTGAGGCTTTCAGGCAGTATAGTGTTCCTGTGGTCTCAAAGGTGGATGTTTTCCACATTTTGTCTATAAGGGTTAAATTCAAATGTTAAAAAAACCCAACAACTTGAAGCAAGTGGGCACATAAGATGAACCTCACAGAGAGGATACTTGTGGGAATGAGCTGTCTGCAACTGCAGTGGCAGATGTTGCTCAAGTCTAATAAAACCTGCAAATTCAGAGCATGGCTTTTGATCAGCTGTGTAAAAATACTGGTCAGGATTGTTCCTGCCACTTGCATCAGCAAACACTGGTCATCAGCTAGGGACCAAAGTACAGACCAACAAGTAAAAAGACTTCTTTGGAAACTTAACAGGCAAAATCTTGGAAACCTGCAGGATTCTGTTCATCCAGCATGACAGCACTCATGCACTGAGTGTGAATCCTGCTGTGGGAGGTGGGATCCTGCATGCTCTCAGTTTCCCTGCTGAGCTATGTTTTTTCTTGCAGGTCGAGGTCTCATGGCAGATCAAAGTCTGCCTCACCAGCTAAGAGGTGAGCACACAAACGCAGAGCCTGCAGTAGCATCTCAAATTTAGGTTTGCATGATTAGCAGAGACTGGTCCTTTAGAAAAATATTTCCTAAACATGGGTTCCCAGCTAATCTCTTTCTGATATGACAGAAATGATAACATTTCCTCTCTAGCTCTTTGGAATGTGTTCCCTGCCTGTTTCTCAGTTTTCATTAACTCCTTGTAGTTTCCAACACAGTACCAATTTCTTGTGCCTTTGTGCTCTGTTCCATTAAATTTTTCTGTCCATCGGATAAAGAGCTTGAGCTTTATTAATACTTTTCATAAAACAGCAATCTGGTGATGTTGCTTTTCTAAAAGCCTCACCTTAGTACCACCCCTTGTTTTTCTGTTTGTCTGCTGAAGAAAGTTGCTTAAAATGAACGGAGAATCCCTGTCAGAGTAAAAGTTGATCTGAAAACTACCATTGGAAAGACCTTTTGGCTAGATTCCTATAATTGACTTCCTGCTAGGTTGGGGATTTTTAAACATAAAAGTCCCATTTGGCATTAAAGCTGCCTTGATGTTCTGTTTTGACAGCCGGTCCAAGTCCCGGTCACCATCTCCAAAGAGAAGGTATGTTGGTCTCCCCACTAACAGCATAGAATCCATAGAGCTGCCATTTTAGTCTCTGCACTGATCTCTGCTGGGGAGTTTGCTGCTTGTAGGAAAGTACTGGAAGGGTGTTTTGCTGAGATCTCTTTCACAGCAGTAGTGCTGTGGTTGTGGCTTTCTATATGGTAATATGTGTATGTGGTGATAAATCCTCAGGGTTACGTAGCAGTGTCTTGTCCTTGTCTGCTCCCCTGTTCCTTTTGCCTCACTGACAGTTCTATTGCACAGATGAGTTTAAAGCATAGAATAAACACAGGAAATCAGCTTTCAGTCTCATTAAAAGCTACATTGACATTGGGGAAGGTAGAGTGGAGTAACCTGGCACAGCAGGAATGGAAAATCAAGTCTGTTATGTTCACTGCTGTTAGATTATTTTTTTTCTTTCCCAGTAAGTCAGTAAATATTTTTCTCTGTATATATATATATGCACAGAGTAATGTGTAGAATATGTGTAGTGACAGAATCAGCAGCATTTTTTCCCTAATTAGAATTCTTTAATAGTTCCTTTTTATAACTTTAGTGTCAAACAATCACAAGGGCATGAATAAGTGCTCATAAATGCTGAGTGATCACCATGATAGGTTTTGACAAGCTGCTGTATCAGAACAGTGCAGAAGTATCTTGCCCCTTTGGAGGTCACTGTAAGTAATACCCTTTAGAAGGCCTCACAGTGATCTCTTTTTAAAATAACAGTAAAGGAAAAAATGTTCTCTCCAGATCATCAACCCATTAACTTTTGTCAATAGTGATTGGTTATTTTATTTAAAAAGTGTTTAAAGGGAGCCAGAGTCTGGGTATACTCATGTTGCTTTTTCCTGTATTTGTGATTCCTAAGCAACTACTGAGATGTAAATTTTGGATTCTTTTTCTTTCAGCCGTTCACCATCAGGAAGCCCTCAACGAAGTGCAAGTCCTGAAAGAATGGATTAAAGTTATGAAGTTAATCTTTTAGGAAGAAAGTTATTTTGCTTACATTATTATAAGGGATTTTGTGGTGTCTTTGTAAATGTAAGAATGTAGATAGAAGAGTATATCAGCTAAAATTTGGCATGATCTGGGTCTTCTGAGTTAGTCACACCAATAGACTAGCACAGGTCTCTTTTTATTGTATGAATTAACTTCCTGTGATACGAAAATGTGGGACTTTTTTATTGGCACATTGAAATAAAATGTGTATTTTTAACTAAAACTTCTCTGTAGTAACCCTGCTGCTTCTGTTAATGTTTGGGTAATTTTAGCTGTGTGCCATGGATGAAAAATGTCTAAAATGGGAATCACTAATCCAGCTGGTGTCTTCTCAAGGTAGTCACTTTTCACATCTACTGTTGAATGGTCTTTGGTGAAAGGATCCTTTCCTGCTCTCCTTGAAATGGAATTTAAAATCCATCTCTCTCTACAGATGGATAAAAATTTGCATATGCCCTTTTCATTCCTTGATATTTAGTGGGCATTCATTTTTCTTGCTGATCTGCTAATTCTCCAAAGCTCATTCTCTGGTGTCTGACTGTTGATACCAGATGCCCCAAAAATCTAAGGATAAACTTTCCCCCAAAACACATCTTTTAAGCAAATAACATCTGCGAGCTTTTCCAGTGGTAATAGAAATCATTAATAACTTGACAATTGCTACTTTCACTTGTTGCACTTTTTAGTTCCTTGGGCTATTGATATAAAGAAAACTTCTTAAATTCTCTCAAGATGTGTTTTCCTTTTTTGAGGGAAGATCCTTAAAATGAAAGATTCTCGACTGCCCTCAGGAGTTGTAACCTGTGTCACAGAAAGTGGTCTGGTTGTAAAGCAGCCCATATCCTGGAGATGTTTTTGTTGAATGATGCCAACTTCTTACAGCAAATACACAACCTGCAGCAGTCATTATTTGTGTACAGGTGTGTCAAACTGTCCTCATTCTGTATGGAGGAATTGCATGATAAAGCACTCAACACAGATCCCAGCAAGGGACTGGCAGCAGTGTTGGACTGTGAACAAGAAACTGGTAGGCAGAGGGGAGAAAAGCATCTTTTCTTTTTGATGGGATTGGCTATCTAGCAGAAATAAAGGCCAGTTGCAGCAGCAAGTAAGCACTGAAATGGAAAGCCAGGCCTGTTTTGGCCATGCAATGAAATCTATCATGGCAATTTGCTTCCACTGTGTAAACCACAGCAAAACAGCTCAAATGAAGTGACAAGATGAACTCTGTTACACCTGGGGTAATGCATGGTTTTCAAGGATTTCCTGTTAATAATGACTGTGGAGCTTTTCCAGTGGATGAATCAACAGTGCAGGTCCTGAAGGTGCTCTTCTGCTGCAGCATCCTCTGGCCTTTACGCCTGGTGCTCGCTGTGCCTGGATCCTTGCTGGGCTCACCATGGCCATTGGTGTTCCAGGGGGATTCTGGCCATACTCACCAAATCCCACAGAGGGAGAGCAGGGCTGGCACAAATGTTACCCTGCAGTGATTTAGCCTAAATGCCTGAAGCCTGTGATTTGTGTCTGGAATATTTTACTGGTTGTGCATTGTGTACCTGCTGAGAGGCACATGGATGCCACTGCTCTGGAATTTCATCACCTTTTCTTTTCTGTACTCTCAAGGCAAACCTGCTCCACAATAAACCTGGAGACTGACACGACAGCTCTACTAGTACCTGTTTTTCAGTACCCAGAGACACTGGAAGACTGAGCAGAAGAGCCCAGGGTTTCTCTAGGAGGGCTGGGCTTCCTCTAAACCCAGATGTGAGAACCTGAGCAAGGAGCAGGGCTGTGCTGGTGCAGACAGCCACTCTGAAGGACAGGCAGCACTTGTAAGGTGCAGAGGGGGAGCAGTGACAAAGGTGGCATCTCTGCTTCTGTGCAGCTGTGCTGTCCAAAATGGAGCTGTGGCCTGAGTTTGGTAGGATTTCACCACGAGAAGGCTCTCAGATGGATGCATCATGCAGGGTAGTTGGAAGGCTCTGTTTGGCACCTGGCAGGATTTCTGGCTCAGCTGCTGGAGGCACTTACCCCTGTCAGTGGTGGGAGCCCTTCTCCTCAAGCAGTGCTGAACACCAGCCATGTGGTGTGGTTGTATTCCTCACCCGGATGGAGCAGGACATTGGGGAAGTGAGGCTGGGGAGAGGCAGCAGCACAGTGACTGTGAGGGCATTCCATGGGACCAGAAAATATGGCTGCATCCCTTTGTTCTTCCCCAGGCATCTTCCCAGAGCTCCCCCCAGCCATTTCCAGCAGCAGTGTGTAACCAGCCACCACTTGCCAATGGGCTGAGTGGGTGAGTCCTACCGCTGGTTGAATCAGGCCATGAGCAATGACTCAGATTTCAGAAGATGTGGCAAGCCCCCAGTGGGGTCATCTGCTCTAGACCCCCCACCTTTGGGAAGCTGGGCTGCATAGGGCCAGTCCCTGGTGCACTGACTGACCCCTATCTAAAGCCACTGTGACCTGTCCTGCCTCTCTGCTGGTGTCTGCAGTGTCCCCTTGACAAGCACGCATTCAGTGCCCCAGAGACACGAGGGTGGTGGGGGTATGTCCCAGGTGACCTGTGGGAGGGGAAGGGACACTCACCTTGTTAACAGCATCGGGCCAGTTCTGGGTTTCCAGGCAGAAAGCTGAGTGTTTGGGGTATGTAGCAGCACCTTTGCCCTTCAGGGAGCCATCCAGGTTGTTCCCGGTGTAAAACTGGATGCCAGGCTGGGTGGTGTGAACCTCCATGGTCCTGCCGGTGGGCGGGTGGAAAACCCTGCGGAGATGCCAGCGGAGGATGAGGTGGGACTGGCTGGATGGGCCCGCCCTGGCTCCAGGGGCGGGGACTCTGGCCAAGGGCCCAGCCTACCTGGCCACACGGCGTCGATCCTGCCCCTGGTGCAGGCAGAAGTTGTGGTCGAAGCCACGCAGGTGAAACTTCTGCAAGTGCTTGCCCAGCTCCACAGGCTGCCGGAGATCGAATCCAGTGCCCTGCACAGCAGCCACCTCCCCTAAGCCAGGAGAACAGCAGGCTCAGGCACTCACCCACATGCCAGCAAACCCATGGGGCTTGGGTTGGGACACACAGCATGGCTGGCAGCCCCTGGGGACACTGCTGTTCTTAGCAGGGACGAAGCACATACAAGGAGCAAGAAAACGCATCAAAGTTTGTATACATGTACAAACCCAGCATTTTCTCTCTTGTCCTTGTTAAGACTGCTGTGGGCACACAGTGTCCTGTGATAAAGCAGCACAAACAACCCCAGGACATACTGAACACAGTGCAAAACACTCACCCCAACCCAAAAGTGAGGGGTTTTACATGGAGGGCAGAATAAACACCTCGGAAAAAAAAACCAACCCTGAAACCATTCCAATTCTTACCTGAAATACAGCAGGCATTGCACACAAGGGGTCTGTCTTTAACAATTGCACAAATCTTATCCTCACCCCAGGACTAAGGCTACCCACACAAGAAGGAACTGCAAAAGGCAGGGGTAGCAAGCTTGCCACAGCTAAGATGTGAAACAGCTCCATGGTGAAAGCAGCAGGGAGAAGCAGGGCACTGGATTGGCTATGGCCTTAAGCTCTTCCCCTATTTGTGCACAAGCTGAGCAGAAGCCACCTGGAGCAGAGAATCCACTCCTCCAGGTGCCACAGGGAGCTTGTCTCCTGCATGGACCCACATAACAGCCTCACATCCCACGTGCCTCTGGCCCCATTTCCTGCTGCTCCTGCCTTCTCCCTGGGGCTGGTGATGGACCTGGTTAGCAGCACCTGCTCTGCCCACCCTGCGCAGGTGCAGTGGGACTGAACCCAGAGCTGAGGGCCCCGCTGTGCCTGGGCTCCCCTGGGTGCTGCTGTGTCCCCCTTGGCAGGCAGTGCCAGCAACACTGCTCAGAAAGGTCACTGCCACCTGCTGCACACCCACCAGTGGGGATCTGGGTGTCATCCACAGGCAGGTAGGAATCTGCTTCAATGGAGATCTCGTGGTCGTAGATATCCCGGGAGCCCTGCAGGAGGATGGAAATGCTGAGATTCCTGTTCAGCCACTGTTCAAGCAGCCCTAAGCACAGCTGGGAAGTGACAGTCCACAGTGGTGCCCCAATGATCTGGTAGTGCCTGGAGCACCTCCCAGCCCTCATTCCACCTTGACCTTGGGCACAGGACAAAGGTACTGGCACAGGCAAAAACTTTGATGGGCCCTAGGAGCTGTAAATCCCACAGGGATGAGCCCATCAATCTGTACCTTGGACCTCAGAGAGCACTACCACCCTGCAGACTGACCAGCCAAAACGTGCTGGGGACTGAGCACACAGCAGCACTGAGAAGGGGAAGGAAGCAAGCAACGGGAAATGCAACCCATCCTCTTGTCTCATCTGCATGGCTGCGGGGGTGTGCTCCTCCTCCTCTCCCACAGCCTCAGGAATGCTGCCAGGGAACCTGCTGGGCTGGAAGGGGAGCAGGCTCAAAGCTGAGCCCTCAGGTCACTATCTAATCTGAGCAGCAATTTCATGCCCAAAGGTCTCCTGCTCCTCTGGAACATGCCTGGGTTGCACACTGCAGGGGTTGGTATTTCTGCACCTCTGGGAGCACCAGCAGAGGCTACACCAACAACTGCACAGCCATTCCCAGGGCAGCACCCTGGGCACAGCTCCTGCTCAGAGGGGCTGGGATGTCTCTCACAAACACTTCTAAGGGCCTTTGTCTCACATCCAAAAGTGACTGCACTGTATTATCCTATGGCTGTGCCCAGCAACACTTCATTTCTCAGATCCTTCTCCTCCAAGCCCAGTTACAAACGGTGAGATTAAAACACAGCTGCAATTCACTGTCCATGTGGTTGACAAAACCCTGTATGGGTGTGTTGGAGCCTTCTGCATCCTGCTCCTGCCACCTTGCTAGTCTGCAGTCCTGGCTGTCTCACATCCCCTTTCCATGATGTTTCTTCTGCCCATTTTGACCTGGGTGCTGCCAGTCCAGGCCCTGATCTCAACTGCACCACTCTCTCAGAAATACCAAAAGAAATGCCAGGCCATCACTAGGGCATGCCAGCTCTGCACCTCCTCCATAACCTTCCCAAGGGACCAGGGGAGACTAAAACTGTCCAGTTACATACAAAAGGAGAGTCAACATTCTCAACTGGATGTCTCTGTTCAAGAAGCACTGACGTGCCCACAGCTGAGGTCCATGTGATTCAGTCCTGTTCCTGCACGCAGCCCATGATGCACAGAGACAGCCCTCACTGCTGTGTCCCCAAAACCACGTTGTGTCCCCAGCCCAGCACGTTGGTCCCAGCGATCATCCCATGGGTCCCCAGGCTTCCTTCCCCTGCACAGTGTGGAGTCCATCTCCCCACACCTTACCTGCCCTGCCAGGTTGAAGTAGGCGTGGTTAGTCAGGCTGATGGGGGTTGTCTTGCTGGTCTGGGCCTGGTAGTTGATGGCCAGCTCCTTGCCACTGAGGGTGTAGGTGACCCAGACTTTCAGGTCCCCAGGGTAGCTTTCCTCACCGTCGGGGCTGAGCCGGAAGAAGCGGACGCCATTCGGGAGCACCTGGGGGCTCCAGAGAACCTGCAAGGAGCACGGAGTTAGTGGGACAGGAATGGGAACATGGTGCCTGTTGGAGCCCTGGGCACTGAGAATTCCAGCCTTTCTGTGCTGCCAGGCACTGACCCCCAAGCAAACCCTGCATTGACCTGAGGCCGTGGAAAAGGCTCCCAAAATTGAGTGACAGCGCTGGGATTGTGGGGGTGGAGTTTGAATAGAAGTGTGTAATACCACAGGGTGAGAAACACAGAGTTTAATATTTTAGAATACAGTAATAGATATAAAGCAAGATGGAGGTTCTAGGGCATAGGCTGAGTCCTTCTTTTTCGCCTTCCTCTCCATGGGTCTGGGTGGTATTTTGTAATTGGATATAAATCCAATCCATCCTGGACCACAGGTGGTTGGTTATTGGGTTAAAANCTATTTTGTAATTGGACAGAAATCTAATCCATCCTGGACCACAGGTGGTTGGTTATTGGGTTAAAAGTAAAAACAATTTATGTGTCATTTCATAATTGGACAGCTTGTTCTTAAAAGGCCTTGTAGAGAGAGAGACAGCCATTTTTTACTTTGTTAGCTAAAAGTCACAGCTTGTGAGACTGTAACATAGGTAAGAATTAATAAACATCTGAGTCTGAACACGAAATCCGTCTCTTGAGCATTTAATCCCAACTCTGACAGAGAAGAAGATAACAAACCCACAGGTGCCCTTCCCTCCTGCCCCAGGCTGGGCTAAAAACAGGGACAGAAGGCACTCAAGGGATGCTGCACTGAAACCATGGCTTTTTCAATCACATTTCCAAAGAAAACACAAGCACCAGCCCGCTCTTGGTCAGCCAGGACCACCAGCAGGGAACAAGCTTTCCACTGAGCAGCCAAACAAACGAGGCAATTTGGCAAGGAGGCAAGTCTGACATTCCAGCCTGTGTGATGCTATGCCTGAGAATTCACATGTTTGATTTTTGCCCTGAAGTTGGACTTAACCCCCTTTCCATGGATCTCCTCATGTGCAACACCACTTCAACAAGCTTCCACCCAGGCACTGTCTTTTAGGAACACACCAGGAGCTCCTGCCCAGGGCTGGGTTGGGTTAAATGGTACCAGATGTGCTGTCAGACACATCCAGAGGGCTGGGACCTCTCTGGTTCTTCTCCCTGCCAGAGCCCAGCAGCAGTGCTCAGCTTGGAGCCAAACATGCTGGCAAGGGAAGCAAGGCAGCATGCTGTACACACCTGCCCAGACAGCCTGTTTGGCCCTGGCCATGGGGCTCGTGCTGAGAGGATGAATGTGCAACAAGAGGCTCTCTGGAGCTTCACATTTCCCTAAGGAATAGCTACTGTCTAATCAAAGTGGACAGATTTAGGAAGAGAGGTCAGATAACGCTGTTGAATTGATCCCTCTCACATCCTACACAGGGATCACCAACATGGAGCATGGTCAAAAGGCAGCATTTTCACCAAACACAGAACCTGAGGGTGCCAAATACACCTGGCTGCAGAGCAGGCCCTCCTGCACAGCCTGCACAGCCTGCAGCTCCCACGGCTGCAAGGATGCTGCGGTTTGTAAAACACGAGTTTCTTTTTGAGCTCTTTGAAGAAAAAGCTACTAAAGTCCAGGAAACATACAGGTATCACTGTTTTTTTCTAAGATAAGAGAGTTATTTTCTGAAGTCCCCCAGCAGTGGTCACAGTGCTGCCCTGTAAGTGCAGCTGCAAGCTGCTCTCATCAGACCACACGCTGACCACAGCACTGGTGTCTGCAGGACCAGGAAAAGCTCAGAAGATGACCAAGATAATCACAGCCAAATGCCAGAATGTGTTTTTTGTTAGGGCTGACCAGCTAGGGCTCACTGTCTCTGAACAGTGATGGCTTCCTGGCTGGAGGGGGTCTTGGGCAGGTGTCCAAGTGTGCCCTGTGGGCCAGAGGACACAAAGCTCTGGCTGGGAGATGTCACTGCCTTGTCCCCAGGAGGCTGGTGAGCCTTCAGCAAGCAAAGTGAAGAAGCAGAAGAAGAGAGCACATCTCCTGCCTGCAGAAGACAGCCTGAAAGTGCTGTCACAAGGAAATGCATGTTCTCAGCTCCAGATCACAGGTGTCAGGGTGTATAAAAAAACTTTAAACCTACCAAACTGTCCTCTTTGGGGGTACAACAGCCAAGGCATCCCCAGTAGTCCCTTTTTTCTAAGGCTGGTGAGGACCATTTCATCCCAGCCTGATGCCAGTTCACATTGTGATTTTTTTTAAAGGAATCCTGGCTTTTTTTCCCATCACCCTGGATTTTTTTCCACACCACCCCCCCCACCATTAACTCCACAAAAGCAGCTGCACCAGCACATTCACATGTTCTTTGGGGGAAATGGGGGATCAGCTACTTGCTGGTTACAAATGCACTTAATCCAACAAAGCCCAAGGCTTCAGGAAAGCAGAGACTTCTGAGTACCACAAAAACCTGACCTGAGCAGCAGCTCTTGGGAGGAGAGAGAAAAAGTGGAGTTCCCTGGGGCCAAGGGAAGGTTGTTTCATCTCAGGAGGTCATAGGGGAGGGCTGGGAAGGAGAGACAGTGATCCTGGATCCTGGGGCATTTTGCACTCCTGATCTAATCCCCCACTGCTGTGAGTCAGTGAGGGCCTGGGGAAGGCTGTCACAGCATGAAATCGGCACCAAAGGGGGCAATGCAATGACTGAACCTGCAGCACCACCCTGCCCTCCCCTTACCTGGGAGTGCTGTCACAAGGGAGCAACAATGATAAGTTTCTGCAAACTCATGCCCTTCTGACTCTGGGAGGGGCTATGGGCAACAGCCCTGAAACCGCAGGTGGAAATGAGTCTGCATGGAAAGACCACTGTTCCCCAGGGAACTTCCTTTGGGCACTGGCACAACCCCATGACACACTCCAGAGGGTGTAGATGGTGCCTGGGGAGCCTCCATTGCTCCTGAGGCTGGGTCCTCACTGCTGTGTCCCAAGCCAGGCTCTGTAGAAGCAGCACCTTGCCCAGAACAACCTGTCAGAACTGAGCTCCTGAGGCTCAGGGCTGCACAGAAACCCTCTGCTCAGCATCCAAGGATGACATAAGAGAGCCCTGCAAACTCAGGCAAAGACAAGCCAGCAGCTCACAGGAACTGTCTCACTTCCCCATTTCTGCACTCACAGCACTTTCTGAGCTGATTCAACTCAGTAACCACCAGAAAATGCTACAGGGTTCAGGGGTGCAGACACCACAGCCTCTTGCCACAACCCCACAGGCTGTATGCTGGCAGGACACCGGGATTTTCACCTTGTCAAAGCCCTTGGCTCCTCCGTGCAGGCTGTTGGGGCCGTTGTTGAGGAACAGCTGATAGTCCTTCCCATCCAGGCTGAACCTGCCCTTGGCAATCCTGTTGGCAACACGGCCCACCACAGCACCGAAGAACGGGTGCTTCCTCGTGTAACCTGGCCAGGGAAACAGCACACGGTTAAACACAACCATTGCAACACGATGGGCAATCTCCACGAGTGCCTGTGGACTCAGAGGAGTCTCTCTCTGCTTCCCTCCAGGACTGAATAGGTGGCTGCAGTCCCAGCTCATTAGATGGGCAATCTCCAGGAGTGCCTGTGGACTCAGAGGAGTCTCTCTCTGCTTCCCTCCAGGACTGAATAGGTGGCTGCAGTCCCAGCTCATTAGTCGAGAGCATCTCCAATTAACACAGCCTGATGGGATCTTGTACTCTTTGCAGATTCGAAGAAAAGGCCTCTGTCACTCAGTGCCAGTCAAGGAAAGACTCAGAGCTGCCCCAACAGAGTGGCACGCTGCTACCAGTGTCTCTGTTCCACATCCAGCACAGAGCCCAGGAGATGAAGCAGGAACTGCATCTCTTCACCCATGATTTGGGGGAAGGGGGTCTTACAAGCAGATCACACAGTGTGGCAATAAACCAGTAAGTGCTGGTTAAATTGCCTGATTGTGGTTTTTTTTAATTTTTTTTTTCCCAAAGAAACATATTAAGACCCACCTTCTAAAGTGTCAAATCCTAGGACAACATCTGAAAACTGCCCATCCCTGTCTTTTGTCTCCAGAGTGGCGATGATGCACCCGAAAGACAGGATCTCCACTCTCACGCTGTCCGACTGTAGCACGAACTTCTCCACCTCTCCGCCTCCTTCCTCCGGGGGCATCCGCCCGAACGCCTCTCTCCGCACCGTTGTCATGGCTCCCTAAATCCCGGCCACCGGCACCTCCGGCGGCAGCGACGCTCGGCACGAAGAAGCAATGGCGGCGGGAGCGGAGCACTCCCAGCTCCAAAGGGCAGCCAGGACAACCCTTGGCCGCCTCCCGTGCGGGGCGGAGCC
Source organism: Pycnonotus jocosus (assembly GCA_013400435.1). Classification (NCBI taxonomy): domain Eukaryota; kingdom Metazoa; phylum Chordata; class Aves; order Passeriformes; family Pycnonotidae; genus Pycnonotus; species Pycnonotus jocosus. The sequence goes on from VWYP01009345.1 coordinate 21,083, forward strand.
GCGCCGTGCCCGGCGGAGCGGAGAGCCCGGCATCCCGGGGCTGTCACCGAGGGGCAGCAGCCTCCGGGAGGTGGCCGGGGACAGTGGGAAGGATGCGGGGCAGCGGGAAGGATGCGGGGACAGAGAGAAGGATGCAGGGACAGTGGAAAGGATGGCAGGACAGCGGGAAGGATGCAGAGACAGCGGGAAGGATGCAAGGACAGCGGGAAGGATGCAGGACAGCGAGAAGGGTGCAGAGACAGAGAGAATGATGCAGAGGCAGAGAGGAGGATGGTAGGACAGCGGGAAGGATGCGGGGCAGCGGGAAGGATGGCAGGACAGCGGGAAGGATGCCGAGGGGACAGCGGGAAGGATGGCAGGACAGCGGCAAGGATGCAGGGACAGCGGGAAGGATGCAGAGACAGCGAGAAGGATGCAGAGGCAGGGAGAAGGATGGCAGGACAACGGGCAGGATGCAGGGACAGCGGGAAGGATGCAGAGACAGCGGGAAGGATGCAGAGGCAGAGAGAAGGATGGCAGGACGCCGGGAAGGATGCCGAGTGGAGGGAGGGAGCGAGGCTGCGGGCGCTGCCGGGCCGGGCAGTGCAGCCACCACCTCGCAAGTTCGGGGGCCGCAGCATCGCCTCCAGCAGCTCCTCTCCCCCACTTCCATCACACCGACACGACTTTGACGGCCCGTGCAAAGCGTGGCGTAACAAAATGCTGTTTTCTCCCCTTGCCCCTCCACAAGAGGCAGAGGCTGCTGATGGTGCTGTAGATCAGGCTCAGGGCATTTGCTGCCCGGGGTGCTGTTATCATCAAAGCTGTGGCTCTGACCCAGCCTCCATTAAAAATCATCATCTTCTGAAATACTGACTTCTGCCTCTCTCTGCAGGTACTTTCAGTCTGCAGGGAAAACCCCGGCAACATTTAAGTAATTTATGCATAAATTAAGTAACATTTAAGTAATTTAAGTAATGTATGTGCACATTTTTGACCTCTCTTGGCAAGGCTCAAGTGCAAGGCACAAGAGCACCTCACTGCAATTTGACATGGTTGTATTTCCATGAGGGCCCATTTTCAAGATTTGTTGAACGAGTGAATAACTCCCACCAAAAAACTTCAATCGGTCAACCAGAGGTTGCTAAATATTAATTTCCAACGCAGCCATCATCTTTTGACAAGACCAACTACAAATTCCAAGCCAAGACAGAAACAAAAGCTCCCACCCAGGGCTGGGCAGAGATGGTTTGGAAGTCTGCATTTCTTTGTTGGTGATGGCAGTTCCTGTTTCCTCCTGCACCTTCACAACCCGTGCTCTCTATCCAAAAACAACATATGAAGCTAACATACCTTTTTTCTGCTCATCAATATCAGCTCCCATATGAGACAGGATAGGGAGCAGCCCGAATTTTGGAATGAGGAAGGCTCCTGATGGATGGATGAGAGATCAATCTCATTTATAACTGATCCATGGAGTGTTTTCACGTGCAGAGCATTCCCAGAAGTTCACTCCTTAGCACCTCAGCTCCCTCAACATCTCTTTCTCAATGTACTTCTCCAGACACAGGAAGCATTTCTGCTCTGCAAAGACAAGATTTCATTAAGCTGTGGGGTTTTTAACACAAGAAGAGCTGCCATTTTGATTTACTTCTCTGATTCACACCAGAGAAGGTCCAGACCCAACTCTGTCTGATGTAACAGTCACGAACACTGATTTTCTCACCTCCCTTCACAAATACAAGCCCACTCGAGCCCCAGTGGCCATCTAAGGCTGTGTGGTTGCAAAAGCAACACCAGAGATAGATCTGTTTGTGAACCAGCCACACGATTTTCAAGCTGGCAGATAAACTAGAAAAGAAACCAGCTTGCACAAGCCTGAACCCTGCAGGGAACAGTAAGGAGCAAGGTCAGCTTCAGGATCTGAGCAAGGTATTCCAAGAGTCCTGCTTCATGACTTTGAGGATTTTTCATGGCTCACCTTTGCATGCATCCTGTCCCTCTGCCACTGGAGAATGGGAGAGGTGGACAAGAGGGAGGGCAGGATACAAGTGAGTCCCATTCAACATCTCACCACACTGGATTTTCTTTTTATTCAATCCTATTTTTAAGAAAGTGGGGGTTTGGGGCCTTGTTCACTGTGGCACTGAGTTTGGCTTAGACTGATGGTCAAATGCAACCTCCTTTCATTTTCTCCTCTTTCTTTCCACAAGAAAACTGCAGTACTGGGCCTGAGCACACCTGGCACTGGCAGCAGGGCACTTCCACAGCCAGGGAGTGCTCAGAAGAGCTCAGTGTTCATCTCTGAGACTTTGGTTTCACTTCTCCACACCAGCTCTCTGCTCCTTATCTGCCTTCTCTCTCCCTGAAAACGCAGCAGCCTTTCCCAAGCCAAAATGCAAAATGCTTGTGAGGAACAAGGCTTTATGTGCTCTATCACAGCAGGTATAGAAAAAGTGTGACATAAAAGCAGGTTATGTGCCTGGTCCCAGCTCCTCTACACCAGGCAAGATATTTCTCTTTAATACAGAAGGCAAACTGGGAAGTCAGCCTGTGAGTGCTCCTGTCTTTCCCCCACCAAAAAGCTGGTAAAAGGCACACTGTAATTTCTTTTTTTTTTTTTTTGAGAGGGAGCCATTTAACATACAGTCAACTCCTGTGGCAAAATAAAGTTGTCATGAGAAAAATTAGAGAGGAGAATTAGAGAGGAGAATTTTTATTTTCCTGGGATCAGAAGTTTGGAAATTCCAGATGCCTGCAGGGAAGCTACCATTTTGCACAACAGCAAGTGAAGCATTGGATTTTATAAATGCTTGTGCTATTTTTGTAGGAATACTTTATTTTTTCAATATATTTTTCAAAATACTTTGCACTTTTTTCTGATGCTTTTCTTTAATCCAAAATAAAGTAACTTTGCTTAAAAGGCTCCAGTCAACCAAAACTCTGTCTCTACGAGAAGATCTTTTTTTATTTGGTCATAAGGTACTTCTGTAATAAATTACATCACTACATTTCCTTCCTTAATTTTGTCTTTATGTTAAATCCAGCTGTGATTTTCAGTTTATTCTGGACACAGAGCAAGACTTGAGGACTCAACTGATTAAGAAAATTTTAAAGGGCAATGCAAGTTTCTGAAGGGATGTGCTATGCTTGTTTATAGGATCCAGCTCTGTTCTGGGTTACCCAGATCCACAACCTCCATTTTCATCACAGATGCCTTCTGCAATGGAGCAGGAGAGTGATGTCAATGCTGCTCACCATCCTTGAGACAGGTAGCATGTGTGTGTTCTGTGGGGAAACCTTGGCCAATACTCCTGGCCCAGGCTGCTTGGACCAAATCTCTTGTCTTGGGGAACCCAGGGTATTTACCTTGGCACCATGAAGTGGTGCAGCTTTGCAGGCAGAGGCCAGGAGCTCTCAAGCTGTTACCAGACCACTGGCATTTTGATTTGAACGTGACAGAGACACTCCAAACGCTGTAATACTTAAGCAATGGCTGATGGTTACAGTTTGCTGTTGCTCAAGAAACTTCCTTGCTCAGTAAGAGCAGCGGTGGTGTGCCCAGCACTGCAGCTGGGGTATGGTCTGTGGGAGCTGCTTGCTGCACAGACACAGAAGAGAACTCAGACATTGCTTCTTACACTCCCCAGCATGACAAGGCTGTAATTAAATCCCTGTTCCCAACACTCTCTGTCTAAACTCGAGGGGATGAGCTGGCACGTGAAGCCTGCAGGGAATAGGAATCAGCCACAGAACAAAAGCAGAGACGTTCCCCCACCATTTTATTGGCTGTTTGTTGAATGTATCTCCAGCTCTGCTGGGAACTTCCCGGCAGACAGGCTTAAAATGGAGCCTCTGGGTTTTGTTTTTGCTTCATCTCTTCAGGGGCAAATCTACTGAGCCATTGATTAGGTTATTTTGGGATCATGGCACGGCACAATTGCTTGCTGTTATCCTGGCAGTCATTTCTCAGAAGCCTGTTACACACGTTTTATAGAGCTCTCGAAAACACAGAGCTACCCAGAACATTTTACACGTTTCTGATGTGCTTTTGTGTGCAAGTTGTTTGTGTCTCGGCAGCAGCCAAAGAGCCATTTGGATGTGTTGGTTGCTATAGTAATTACTTTTCTTGGGAACTAAAATAATAGCTTACAGCTCCTGCAGCTCGCTGCCTCGAACCAGAGACTCTTCCATTTTGCTTTGGAGGGGGCTGGGGACTCTCAAAGGTGCTGAGAGACAGACTTTCCTCCCTATGCTTGTGCAGCTAATTTTGAATTTAACCTTTGCAGAGGATGTGCTACAGGTCTGAAGGCTCAAAAATAAAATAAGCTTGTGAAACAATAGGACAGCTTTGCAGCTGCGGTTTCTGATGGGGCGAAGATGTGGATTTGCTTTCCATTTACTGTTACTGAAAGCTGGTAGGAGAGGGGCTGAGGCTCACGCTGAGACTGGTTTTCAGTCTCAGCATGACTGGTTTTTTTCAAGGACCCTGCAAAACACAGGGTGGGGGGCTCAGAGGAGTTTCAAAAACGCCTCAGCAAGCCAAGCAGGAACGTGACAAGGAGGGCAGCTCTGCATCGTTCACCAATTTTCTCTCTGGTGAGGTAACTGCTGTATGGACCTGCATCTCTGGAGAGGGCAAGGGAGTCTCACAGTGAACAAAACAGCCTTTCAGAGCAACCCAACAGCTGGCAGACACCACCTCTCCCCTTCCATCTGCAGTCACAGAGCATTTCTGAGTGACATTTTAGACTGCAGCTCTGGATGTCTGTTTGAAAGGACAGCGTGCAGGAGCATTTCTCAGCAGCAGGACAAGCCCCACACTCGTGGCTCTGGGAAGCTCTTTCGGTTGCTTTGGGCTCCTGGACTGACAATCCAGGGATTTCTGTGCAGCTTGCAGCCAGATGGGCTGGCACAGCATGGCACTTCTGCATCTGCCAAGGAAGCAGAAGAGGCAAGGGCAAGTGGCACAAGAAGTGACGAGCCAAATCACCCTCCTGCATCATGAAGCAGCTGCAGGGTGACTGCAGCTCAGATCTTGACTCACAGGGGTTGACCTATATAAGGGTCCCAGCACCAGCAACAAGTGCCAGTTTGGTTTTGCAGTCAGAGGCCAGCAAAAGGTGGGGAGGACAGAGAAAAGGGGTCAGAGAAAGGAGCAGGAGGAGCTAGGACAAAAAGCAGAGAGAAAACAAATAGGGAAAGCATTTTACCTCCCAGTGCTGTCCTAGAAAATTTGCTCTCAGATGTGCACATGGCTGCATTGGCAACGGGCAGGGAGATGCCAAAGGGAGATTAGAGCATCATCTGCTGAAGGCTGTAAAGGCAAAACAGTTCCTGTGTGAGCAGCAGCTACACAGAGATGCAGGGAGGGGGGTGTTTGGGGAAACCACAGGGCAAAACTGGGCCTCCATGTCTGAGGGGGATGTGCTTGGTTTGCAGGCAGCAGGTGATAAGAACTTACTTCCCACATGCAGATGTGCACATCTGCCCCCCACCCCCTCCCCAATTTAGGCCCAGCATTCACCCAGGTTTTGTGTCTGCACAGCTCTGCAGCTGAAGCAGTGCTGGACCAACAGAGCTCAGCAGCAGGGAGCTGCATGAGCATCCTCACTCCCCCCCAGGCAATGCTGCATAAAGGACCCATGCCCACCTGTTTCTTCTGTCTGAGGCTTGAATTTAACAATACTGCTGCAACTAAAGCTGGGTTCCCATGGCCTTTTTGTAAACCTCTCAGGCTGTTTTCTGCTTTTGCATCAGAAATTTTAGCTTCATCTTTAGTGCTGGTGGATTGTGGCGTACCAAGAACTTAAAATTGTCCCTGAAGCACAGCAGTAGAAACAATACTTAAGACACAAAACCTGAAATGCAAAAGGGGAAAAAACAGTATTTATCTGGCAAGATGCTGTAGGAAACAAGAAAAGTAACTCAAAAGCATGTGCTTTCACATCACTCCAGTGTATTACTTGATTCTGTAGATTATTGCCAGTCTTTGAAACATACCACCTGTATTCACAGTGCCCAACACCTGCACTTTTAGCAAAGCAACAAAATTCATTTCTTTACCCCCAATGGGTCAGGTGTGGGAGAATCTTGGCTTTCCTTAAACAGGAAATCTGCAGCTGTTGTGGGGACTTTAAATCATAATTGAAAACATGATCCAGCTATGAGATACAGACTCCAGTTACCACAAAGCAAACAGAATAGTTCAGACTGATTTAACCACAAAAATATGACACTTGATTTTTCAGCCATGGCTTAGCGGAGGACCAGGACAGGGCTAATTCATGACTTTTGATTTCTACTGGTCTACAGAATGACTGAGGAGAGTATTTCTGGATCACTACATTTTTCTTTAATTTGGGAGCCAATTTTGTTACGAATTATTTGACATTTGGCATTTGCTATGAGCTGCTAGTGACCTAGAACATGTACTTTAGGAAGCCTTCTTATATTAAGAGCAAAAGCTGCAGCTACGTTAAAAATTCAGGGAAGCTGCAAAACTTTTTTCTACTGGAGAAACTGTGCTAGACAAGTATTCTTGCTGACATAATAATTTCTTCTCAGCAGCAGAAAAGACATCATAAGATGAAAAAAACCCCTCAAAAGTTTGCTCTCCTATATATAATTAAAATGACTTCTCTTAATCAGCATATGGCAGGTAGCCTGTCTAAAATGTGTGGCAGCAGCTGCACAATGCATGGATGCTCCTGGAGTGTGAAAAGCTGAAGTGTCACCCAAGTAAGTGTGGCAGTGGCACCTTAGGGACATCCCTCATCAAGTGCAACTTCCCAGCCAAGTCACTGGAGCTCTGAAGGAGCAGCAAAGATGCTCCACAGCCTTTATTTGTGTAAGCAGCACTTCCTCAGGCAGAGAGGTTGTGCCAGTTGAATGAGTAGCCCTGCATAGCTCAGGTGGTGAATTTTGTTGCAATTGCACAAGAGAATGCTGAGTGCACAGAGGTACCTGCCATGAATTCACTGAGCCTGATCCTCCACCCCCAGCAGAGCACTGTCAGCTGTGGCTGCCAGCAGCAGCCACGTCATTGTCACAGGTTCAGACGCTGTCAGCTAGGGCAAAGCACGAGTGGGAATGATTTTATTTTATTTTATTTTATTTTATTTTATTTTTTCCTCCTTGTGAAGATAACTTGGTGAACTCACCTCCTTTGTGACAGTCAAAATCCTTGTTCTTACTGCCAGGCAGGTGGCAAAAGTAATGCCATCAGGAAATCACAAGGGATTTACATCCAGGCTATTGCAGCTAGCTGGGTGGGATGTAGAAAACATTTTGTTTGGCTTTAGCCAGCAGAACCTTCTGTGGAACAGGCAAAACCAGGCAGAGACAGCATTTTAGTGCTAATCAATAAACCGGTCCTCGTGCACCACATCAAGCACAAGGGCGTGCGTAAGCAGAGCTGCTTTGGTCTCACAGAGTATTCATGCAGTGTAATGTGCATTAAACCACTCTGGGAAGCCAAGCAAAGACAAGGTTGTGCTCTGGGGCACAAAAGTGGGCAAACCTCTGTACTGTACCCAGCCTCACCCTCTAGACATCCTTGACTGCCAGGCAGATCAAAATCCATCAATGGTTTGCCTTCCTACCACAGCAAGTAAAGTAGTCCAGTGCTGCTGCTCCACCCTGAATAGAAAGAGACAAAGGAGATCAAGATTTGAAATAGGGAAAACTCATAGGAAAGCACCTGGCTCCCAGAAATTCGCTTGCTTTGACACTGAACTTTATGCTTCAGTTAAATTTTGATCATCAAAGAGCAAAATACACACCACCAGACATCAATTAAATTACTATTTTAGTCAATCACATCCCTTCTGGTAGCTCTTCTTCACAGGTGCTTACCAAATGGTGATTCTGAGAAGGAACCCCTGCTTCACTAATCAGACACTGATAAGGACAAGGAAGCTGTCAGGGCTTCTCTCTGAGCACTTGGCCTTGCACAGGGCACAGGCAATGTGTGTGCAGCACATCCACGTGTCACTGGTGGCATCCATCTCTTCCAAACATGCCAACAATTCAGCAACCTGCCAGCAAAAGGAAGCCATTGCAGGACTGCAGTAATTTTATTCTACAGATCCAAGGAAGCAAAGCCATCCCTGGATGGGGATGTGAAAGTGCTGCTGCAGTGTCTTGAGCAACAAACGTGTGTTTATGCAGAGAAAAGTGGTATGAACCAGAGAGAGGAAGTACTGACTCCATTGGTTACACTGTCCATCCCAGCAGGAATGCTGGTAACCAAAGAAACCACAGAGGTAAAAAAACAACCACCAGCCACCGAGGGGCCCATACCTGGGTAAAAGCTGTGACACTGGGACTTTTATCTTTGCTGTGGCTGCAGTAGTGCAAACAAGTGCAGTGGTTCCTGTCTCTGCTGCGTTCACATCTGAAAAATCCCACAGGATAACCCTTCAGGTTCTTTTTTTATCCTTTGAACAGGGGGTAATCACACTCCCTGTATGTAACAAAGAACAAAGCATGCAAAGTCCAAAATGTACACAATGGGAAATGCCAAGAGGAATGTTGCAAAAGCAGGCTGATTTTGTCCCCTGGTGCCTCACTTGTTGTGATAAGGGCTTTTCTTTCCCAGCCATTGATTCATGTTCTCGTGGGGCCTCAGCCTCCCTCGGGGTACTGAGCAGGCTGTGCCCAGGTAGCAAAGGGGTGCTCAGGCTTTGCTTTCCTGCCGTGCCCGGAGCAGCTCCTCAGCTCTTCCTTCCGCTGCTGAAGCTGCCTCCTTTTCTTGTGAGCATTTTTCATTGCCTCAGGCAAAGCGCAGCGCTGCCACGTGAGGTGAGCGGTTGCTGTTCCGCGCTGCAGGGGCAGGAGAGGGATGTGTACACGGCTTCTGGCCAGATACGTTCCGGCCGGGTACTTTTTTAGGGACCATTTAGAATTCTTACGACCTGATTTCACAGATAATGCAATTTTATTTGGCACTCAGTTCTGGTTTTGGGAATTTATGGATGGTGTACTTGGACTGACTGCAGCTGGGTTTCCCCTGGCAAGGGAGCATTTGAAAATCATGTTTTTCAGTTGCAATCAAAGGATTTTTTTTTTTTTCTTCAGTACTCATTAGACCAAGTTTACTTAGAGAATTAAACTCAGAGTTATTTGGAGTCTGATGCAGAGTAACAAGTGGCAAAGAGCAGTAAGTGCTGTCCAGCCTAGAGGAGAGCATGGGCAAATTGAAAAAAAATAAAAACTGAGAAAAAAATTTCTAGTTCAGTTTGTCCAGGTATGCTGGTGTTGCAACCCAGGGAGTGTTACCTTCCAACAAGATGATCAGTGCACTTTCTTAAACTGCTGAGACTAAATCCCAAAGAAGGAACAAACCCCCTGCAAGTGTAATGCTTTAGCATGGTAAGACACATTCCCTGCCACAGTGAACTAATAATGGAATTTAAATTACAGTAAAGGATGGAAGAAAGACAAGGCACAAAAAGAAGTGGAGACAAAAATATCCTAGTAACAACATGTTCTTCCAAACTACGAGCATAATGATGTGATTTAATTTTTTACCAGATTTGAGGAATTGTTTTCATGTCATTGTTCTCCTCTTTCTGCAATTATGTGGTTGTACTTGATTGCATGGTGGTAAGCAAATAACACTAACTGTTACTCATACTGGAGGGCAGTGGACTGAAACCATGAATTCTGTTTATCAGCTCCAGGTAATGAAAATTGCATGAAAAGGTCTATTTCAGGCAGTTTTAGCACCTTTCTTTTTATACAAAAGAAGCAGGTCTGACAAGCACCATGACAGTGAAATCCCTCTGCTGAGTCAGATGCTCAGTTTCAAACTTACATAATTGGGGGGCATTTCCATATTCCTTGCCTGCTTTCCTGTGCACGGGGCACAGACAGAGGGAATGTCTGCTCCAGGACTGCTCACAGCAGCTGAGCGTGGAAGCCTCAATGTCACAACTTAAATATTTAAAATGCCTTATTAACATCTCCACAGCGGGATAATTAAATACTGTACTGAGTATGTAGGGTCTGCTGCCCTGTGACACTGGAGCCCATTTGCTGCACAGAAGCAAGGTGAAATTTTCTGTTTCAGGGAACACTGAGTAAATAAGAATTTGGTCAAACATGTATGCCATTTCCTCATTTTCAGAAAAGCAGTTCTAAGAACATGCAGGAAAGAAAATTTAATTATTAAAGAAAATCTGATTATTGCAGTGTTCCAGTATCATTTTCTGACTCTGGTACATTCTGTGATTTCTCAGGCTGTTATTTTTTGCAGTGCTATGGTGGAACTGTCTGCTAAAAACCCAGAGCCCTATCACACAAAACGAATTCACTAGAAATGTCATCTGGCACGTAAGCATTTTTGTCCATAGCAGAAATTTCCGTGGTGTACTTGGAAAGAAGTGCCAAGAAAAGAAAGCTTCGTGCTCACAGATGGCATGTTCCTCCTTGGCTGCTTCAACCACAAGAGATGTGTGCACGGCTCCAGCCCTGTGGGCTGTGTGCTCTCAGAGTTGCAAGGGTTTTATTGTCAAAAAATAAAAATAGGTACACGTATAAGAAATACTGAAAGGAAAACACAAACTAAAAAACAAAGACCAAAGAGAAAACACGAAGGTGAGAAACACAGCAAGATGAGTTAAATCAGATGTGTGTGCTCGCAGAGGATGAGCTATCTGCGAGATGCAAATTCAGATCGTGCCAGGCAGAATGGGAAACTGAACCTCCTCCAATTTCTTGGAGGAGTGTCTTTATCACTGCGTTTCAGGATAACTGAAAATGAGTAAACAGCACACCATTTGCTTTCCTCTCTGGCTTAGAAAGCTTACAAGCACCATTTCAAATTCAACAATGTTTAATCTGATACAGGTGTGGGGGGTTGAGTTTTTCCCCACACACACACCAAAGGAAGAAGAAAATAATATTTATGTTGGCTGTCTTCTGAATTATTTCGCTCCCTCTCATTTGGCTGCTCAACTGAAAAAGCAACCCTATCCCCCTTCTCCATTGATCTACTTCCAGCAGGGTTCCACTCATCACCCCTCTGGGTTTGGCAGCCACAGAAATGAATTCAGCTAGAAAGTCCTGCAAGCCACTTGCAGCCTTCTCTTGGACTGAGTGGCAAGACACAGACTGGTCAGGTGGTTTGCAAGATGGGTAGAAAATTGGCCAGCAGGCTGCACTCCGAGGGTTGTGATCAATATTTTTAACTCAGGGTGGCAGCCTGTTGCAAGTGGGGTGTCCCTGAGATTGCCACCGGGCTCCACGCTGTCCATCTTCACAAGGATTTGGGTGATGGATTTGGAAACACCTTCACCCAGTTGCTGATAACCACTAAACCGGGTGGTGAGGACAGCCTGCCCTGTGAGGAAAGACCCCAGGAGTTACATCTTATCTCCCTGGAGAAGGCTTGGAGGCAGGGGGCTAATCTCAATATACCAGAGTGCTACGAAGAGGGTGGAGGCTCTTCTCAGGAAGAGAAGAGAAGGCACAACATCAATTTTCTTAGGTTAAGAACAACCAATGACTGAAACACAGGGATGCGATGGTAGAGTCCCTGCCAGGGGAGGTTTCCAAGCTGCCGCTGGACAGGGTGCTGATAATCTCATCGAGGCTCCCTCCCACAAAAGTTGGACCAATGATCTTTCCAGCTCCCTTCCATCCCGGGCTGTTCCATGGTTCTGTGATTCTGTGCAGACAGGCACGGGCTCCTGTAGCCATCGACACCAACATCGCCCTGAAGAAGGAACGAGCTGAGTCCCGCCATTTGCCAGCAAGCAGAGCTGCATGCCAGCTGTGCACACAGGTGTCCAGCTCACCGAGGGACCGCGCCAAGGGCGCTGCTGCTTCTCACCCGCTGGGCACCGGCCCCCATCCGCCCGCCTGAACCAGCACCAACTTCTTGCTGGGGGCCGAGGGCCAGGTGTGGGTGCTGAGGAGCGGTCCCAGGGCTCACCGAGGCCTCTGTGACCTTGGTAACTCACGGCTGCCGCGGCCCCCGCAGCCGGGACACACCGGCCGCACCGGGGTCCGCAACCCCCGCTGCCCCATCAGCCGGTGGCTGTAGGAAGGAGAGAAAGGCGGCCGGGACGGCCGGGGCGGTGATGGGCATGGGAAAGGCCGGGGGCGCAGGGCGGGCGCTGGGGGTCCCTCAGCGCGGCTCCCGCCGCCGTCCCCCGACCGAGCCCGCAGGCACGGCGGCGGGGGCGGGGCCGAGGCGGCCGCACAGCGCGGTGAGGGGCGCGCTCGCTGTCCAATGGGACCGCGCCGATCT
>VWYP01009345.1:34188-120856 GCA_013400435.1 Pycnonotus jocosus
TTTTTAAATTTTTTTATTTTTGGTTTTGGTAGGTATCTTTTCCTCGTGATTTTAAATCGAAGTATCAAGGTAGTCCTTGACCCATAAATCTGAGCTAACGAGACTTTTCTGTCTACTGCTTGATTCCTTATCTAACTAATTGTCCATCTGATTACAACCATTTTTCTCCTTGATGGCTCTTTCTGTTTCCTACTTGAATAAGCCAAATCAAGAAAACATTGATTTAATGTCAAAGCTTGAAATTTGGAATACCGTTTTTGTGATTTGTTAAAATGAACTTACTTATCACTGGGACGAGTTAATGAGGGAGCATTTCCTGTCATGATTTCTCCATCAGAGAAATCTATTCATAGAGAAGGTGCCTGCTTAAATTTATTGTCGTGGTTTAACCCTCTCCTGCAGCCAAGCACTGCACAGCTGACTCCTGCCTGGGCTGATGGGGGAGGGAATCAAAAGGGTACAAGTGAGGAAAATCCTGCTCTCCCTTCTTTTTCCCCCACTTTGTATGCTGAGCAGGATTCCATAGGGTCTGGGATATCCCTTAGGTCACTTGGGGGTCACTCTCTGGGCTGTGCTCACATGTGGAGCTGCAGGAGAAGCAGAGAAAGCCTTGATTCTTGCTCAGCAGGAAGGAAAACCTCTGTATTATCAACACTGTTTCGAGCACATATCCAAAATGTAGCCCATACTACTGTAGAGAAAATTAACTGTACCCCAGCCCAAACCAGCACATTATTGCAGAATTTTTCTGAAAAACTGTAACAAAATAAATTCCCAGAGAGAACTGTTTTAGCTTTCAAGTTTCTGGTGACAGAGCATCGTCTCTGTTGCAGTCAAGACTTAGTAATGTGCTCTGTCTTAAAGGCCAGTGCTGAAAGAAATCCTTACACTTTCTGAAGTTATCTGGAAAGTTTGTCATGTAGGAGAGCTGAACGCCATGCAGTGAGCGTTTCAAGCAGAAAGGAGATTTTTTGCCTTCCCTCTTTTCTGCAGTACTTTTATGAAATCAACTAGTTCTTGTATTTCTCTTTTTCCTTCTTTCTGGGCTCTGGCTCAGAGGGTCTTCAGGATGTGCCAGTTTATCCAAGTTTACCCTTGGTGGTAATGAGAGCATGGGGTGTGTAACTTCACCTTTTGGGTCTCAAAAGTGTGGCAAGTGCTGAGACTTTTGAGTGAAGAAACCGGAACAAACGTGTAGCAAGTCAAGAACACCAGGGGTTTTTGGCACTGGTTGTGGCAGTGGCAGTGTCATTGACAATTTACTGGCAAAACTCTTCACACATTCACTGTTGGAGAGGCAGAAGTTGTCCTCATGCTGGAGATCAAACTGTTTTTTTAAGCATAAGCTGTAACATCAAATGGAGATATGAAAAGTGGATGACCGAGTGGTTTTGTTGGTAGTTTTATGTGAAGCTTTTAATAGCAAAATGCCAACTTCTATTAAGTAGAATTAGTTAATGTGAATTTTCATGTTTTTTTCCTCTAACACATACAAAAATGTGCAGGGAATTTACTTATTCTGTGACGTATCATACTCGTTCCTCTGCAGGGAAATGTTCTCAGCTTATAAAAGTTGTATGTGGTTCAGATACACAAGATAAAGGTAGTCTGGGAGGAGGGAAGAAGTGTAAATGTCCTGGATTGCTCAGAAGAGAGCAGAAAAATAACTAGGAGGAACTACAGCGAATGGGGAATTAAGAGGAGAAATGGGAAATGATGATGAGGTGTGGATGATCAGCGTAAAGAGTGACAGGAGTCTGGCAGCCTGATGGTTTGTTCAGTGGTTTGTTATTTTGTGAGGTTTTCTCTTTTTTTTATTTAATTTTCTTTTTTTTTTTTTTTTTCCTGCACATATGCCCTGGAATATCAGTGAAGTGTACATTCATATGGATTATATGCCCTTGTATAAAAGCCCTTTTGTGCTAGGACTCCTCTAGCAGGTTGGTGGGTTGCCCTCCTGGGCTGTATTTATTATTGTGGCAGTTTCCTGTGCTGGGATTGTTGTATTTGGCTGAAGAGGCTCTTCACGTCTCTTTTTTAAAAATTGTTTTTGGTTTTGTTTTGTTTGTTGTCCTTCATTGTTGTGGGGATTATTTAGGTTTGATTTTTTGAAAAGAGTGCCTAGACATCTCTGTGTGAGATCCAGAGGGAATCCAACATTTATTTTGCTCTTTGTTTTGCTCTGTTTCCCACTCGTGCAGACACTCCTCGTAAGGCAGAGCTCTGTCCTCCTTCATGGCTCATCTCCAGGCTGAGGAGCCAGGAGAGCCAGGAGCAGACCAGGATGCTGACCAGGGAAGGAGCAGGATGTGTTCCTGCAGAAGCGTTCAGTGGGACAGAGTGTGATTTGGGAGAATGGCCTTTACAGAAGCAATGTTGAGTGGCAGTGAAGCCCTGTCAGAGGAATCAGAATTGCAGTGGGATCAGGAACTGGGGTAGTGTGGGCTGAGAGCTGTGTTAAGGGGAATTTCGAGGGCATTTCAGCTCCAGCCCCTCTTCCACCCTTAAATGCCAGTTTAGTGGATTAATGTCAGATTTATACAACCTGTAGCATCCACTTCCCTCACTGTCTCTGACAGACCTATTCCTAAGCATTCTTGTGAAGTCAGGGGGATCTATTATCCCTGTTCTTACCGTTGGGGAAGTGAGATATAAAATATAAATATACAGACAGAGCTCTCAGCTGCTGCAAGGTAAAACAGGGATGTGATCCTGCAGCTTCTCAACCACGCTGCTGTCCTTGTTACTGGTCTTAATGGAAAGCAGCTCTCCTTGCAACTCAGGATAAAGGACACATTTTTGTGCAAACAGTGGGTGAGAAAATTCTGATCTGGAGTTGATAAGCAGGAGAAGCATTGTCCTACAGCCCATGATGACTTTCTTCCTTTTCAGAATGGCAAACTGTAATTAGTTGGCAAGAAACCATTGGTATCTTTCAGATGTTGTCCAGAGGTATGTAGGTCACAAAAAATGGATGTTAAAATGCCACAGCCATCCTTTGAAGCTCTTCTGTTGCAGTCTTAGGTATGTCAAGTCACTTGTTTGTACTTCATCTGCTTGGGTATGTCAGTGCTTCCCTTTGTGCCTCAGCTTTGTTTCAGGGCAAACATTTTAATGCTTGTGGTTTCTTTCTTGAGGGAAACCTTTTCTGTCGTCCTTGTTACTGGTCTTGAGCAGGAAGTCCGTTCCATTATCTATTTAAATTAACTGCATTTTCTGTCCAGCCTAATGATTCTTCAAGAAATCATTACTGAGCTTTCAAACCCCCTTGAGATATATATATATATATATATATATTAATGGCACAGCCTTAACATTGGCTACTCTGTTCTCCTGGCTTTGGTGAAGTGCAAGTGTGTTGTTGGAGTTTTGCATGGGGCTTTTGTGCTCTGGTGGGAGCTGAGTTACTGAAAGACTCCTTTGTAGGCAGAGGAATACTGGGGTTGTTAGTCAGTGTGTGAGCAGATGCTTAGATGTAACCTTTGTCTGGGTGCCAACTGTAGCACATGTAGCTTTCAAGATACATTGGCTGTGAGATCTTGGTCAAAATCCTGCATTGTTCATCTCTGGGGAGGAATTCCAGCAGCAGTTGGATGAGCTGTGAATGTTCTGACCTTAGCTGTACACTTTACACTCTGCAGGCACGTTGGATTTTTTCATGTGCTCTGCTGGTTTTATTTCTCCTTCTAGAGGAAATCCAGGGTCATTCGAGATTTGCTTGATACTGCAGCTTTGTGGCTGCAAAACTTGTTTGACAATAATGTGGTGCCTGCCCTTTGTGAAGACTTTTCTTGCACCCATATGTATATATATACACCTGTGGCACGTGTCCCCATCTTTTACCAACCCTGGTGCTCTGTCAATGTTAATTTGAGGCTTCCTGGCTCAGGACTGGTTTGTGCTTGGTTCTACTGCTGCTGCCTGGAAACTCTTTGGAGTAAAGCAGAGACCCTCTGATCTGGCCACCTCAGTGGTTTTATGTGTATAAAAGTGGTTCTGAAATTCTCTGTAGGTAAGTCTTTAAGTTATGGCAGGGGGCTGAGATATCACTCGTTTGTATTTGTGGATTTTTTGGGGGGGGGGGGGGGNCGGCAGGGAGGGCGGGCTCCCGGCAGTGCCGGTAACACGGCTGTCTGTTGCAGGAGAAAGAAGAAGAGGCTCGCCTGGCCAGCATGCCGGTCGGGGTTTTCTTTTTTATTCCATGCTTCTCAAGCTTCTGTGCAGGTTGCTATAATGGCAGGTTTTGGTTCTTTCTAAATCTCCTGCTAAACCTTGCTAAAAGAACACTTCTATGATGTTTTAGGAGAAAGACATTGAGATTGGAAAGCCAAACATTGCTTTAACCACAACAGAAAGCAAAAATTTATTTGTTGATATTCTGCAGAAGTGCAGACACCTGTACATGTAACTCATGGATAATGGACTTGAAGATGCAAGTGTAAAAGCCTGAATTTTTGAGAGAATTTGCACTATTAGAAAGATTTGTATCTATTAATACCTGCCAGCAGATAAAAATACAAAGGGATGTGCATAACAAAGAAACGTGAACTGAAACTAAACCAGAAGTTCGAGCTGGGAAGGGGAGGGAGAGTGAAATACTCGTTGTGAGTACCCATTCTCTGAAAAGCTTGCTGTGATTTACAGAGATATTAGTTCAAAAAAGTAGTGAGCAGCAAGTGCTGAGTTGCACATCATAACTATTCCTTGTGGTGAGTCTGCTTCAATGAGCAAATCATTGCTGGTGTTCACCGTGTGATTAGACAGAAATGTTATTAGATGGGATTTCTCGGGTGTGTTAAAGAAACCTAAAAGGAAACACATCCCCCTGGTATTAACTGGGATCTTAATATAGTAGCAAGTATGCAGGAAAATGCATAATTGATGTAATTGGTTTTGGTTGTTCTGCAGGCTGTAAATAAAGTAAAGGTGCCTTTTATCTCAGCATCTTTAAATAATAGGCTGTGCAGGAAAAAGTGGTATTGTCCGTTTTCTCCTGAAGACTTCCTCGGTTGCTTGTTTCAGCTTTGAAAAGTGTGCATGTGGGTTAAGAACATAGAAGCCGAAAATACAATCTCTCAGTAGTTGTGTTCCTTCTGCAATTGCCTAAACATTTGCAGTTCAAAGTATTAACCTTTGGTGATTGCTTTGATCACTGCTCCTGCCGTACACCCGAGCTGATTGATTCAGGATACAAGGTAACTTATGCAAATATCACCGGTGGTGTTTTCCCAGCCTTGCCACAGTTCTTATTCAAAGAAACGTGTTTCTGCTGAAATTGCTTTCATACTGCAAACAAATAAAATGTAAGGTAAGCTTAAAATATTACACAGCAAATTGTTCTGACATCTGAGGAAGCCTGAAGTGCTGCCTTTTGATTCAAACAGAATGGTCAAATCCTTGATTTAAAGAAAAAAAATCCATAATTGTGTAGTGAGAACTCTATGTGGAACACAGGAGTTAAACACACAAGACTCAGTTTGTAGTTATCTGGAATGTGTTTTTTTCCTGGCATCTGTACTTCAAAAGGACAGAGAAGAAAGGAATGTCTAACAGTGGTAGCAATCATTGTGGTTATTTAATTATTGTAGCTCAATGCTCCTTTGTGTTACAAATGAGAAGCTCTCTCAAGTTCCAGAAGATGTTGTGCTACTGTTTAAGAAAAAGTGAAAAAACAACAAGACTTGATCTGTTAGATGGAACACATTGATGCAGTCACTAAATTTGAATACATCAACTTCACACTGCTGTTACAAATATGAAATTTGGGTGCTTGCAGTATATTTTAGCATGCCCTTTATTATACCTCATATTTTTTTCTTTTTTGGATCATCTCTCATTATTGGCTTACACTGTTTTATTTTATTTTTTTTTTAACCCTCCATGTCCTGGGATATGTAAGGTAAATTTCAGCCTTCCTTCAGGGTTTTCATGGAAAGATGAGCTGATTGCAACCCACATTCTTCAGCTGCACAGAACTGAGCCTGTCTGAAAGCAGCTCTGAAACATATTTATGGTGGGAATTCTGTGTGCCAATGTATGATGTCTGGATCCATTAATAGTAGTCAGCCTTGGGGTGAGAAGAGCCCCATATGTACAGAAATTGTGACTTTTTCAAAACATGTGTGTTCAGAATCAGAAGGGAGGTTTGGTTTATTTCAACCATAATCCAGAGCTAGCATTTTCTTGCATTGTGGAGCATTGGAAAAATACTCAGTTTGCATTCAGTTTACAGATGGCCTTCATTTGTTCTTGCTTTTTTATTCTCCCAGCCTTTCTCAAAAACATACCAGCATCAGCAAGCAGAGTGTAAAATATTTTAGCTGTTGGACATGTCCTAATTTTTTTTTTTTAATGCTCCTAATGAATAGGGTGTGTGTAAGACCTCCTGCAATTCAATCAGTGTTAAATGGTTGCTTTTTTTTTTTTTCTTAATACAAGAAAAATCCTGTGTGTGCAAACAGATTAATTAAATCTGAAAAGCTTTTTATTTTAAGTAGACTTCAGCAACTGAACTTGGCAATCCGTTTGGAAAGAGAAGTTAAATTATTTAACACATGCTTAGACTGTGCATTTAGATGGCTGCTTCTGGACCCAGTGTAGTGTCTACCAAGTATTTAATTTTAGTTAATGATAGGAGTGTTCCTTGCTCTGTGTTGAATTTTAAAATGTCATTTTGTTGCTAGGATGCCGGGGGAAGTCATCACAAAGTCTCTGTTTCTCCTGTCGTCCACGTCCGAGGGCTGTGTGAGTCTGTGGTGGAAGCAGATCTCGTGGAAGCCCTTGAGAAGTTTGGAACCATATGGTATGTCTTTGTTAGGAATTGTTTGGAAGCAAACCTGTCCCAAATGAGCCTGCTGGGAGCTGGGTGAGCAGGAGCCCTCAGTGTGCTCTTTCCCTCCCCAGCTATGTCATGATGATGCCGTTCAAGCGCCAGGCTCTGGTGGAGTTTGAAAACGTGGAGAGTGCAAAGAAATGTGTGACATTTGCAGCAGATGAGCCTGTGTACATTGCTGGGCAGCAGGCCTTCTTCAACTACTCCACCAGCAAGAGGATCACTCGGCCAGGGAACACTGATGACCCATCCGGTGGGAATAAAGTTCTCCTGTTGTCCATTCAGAATCCTCTCTACCCAATCACAGTGGTAGGTTTCATCTTCTTTTATTTATTTCTTCGTATCTTCACGTAGGTAACGTGCATGCTCTTAAACACAGGGTTTTCAGTCTCATGCAGAAGTTTTGCAATGCGTTTGAACACTTCGGAAGTGAGGGTTTTGAAATGTTTAAGTTGCTGCATGCTTCTGGAATATTTCCAAATGTGTTGCCACAACATCAGGATTGTTATTGAGCCTTTAGGCTCTGAGTGGTGCATGTTTAAAGAGCAAGTAATTTTTTCCAGTGAAGAAGGGTTATTTTATTGCAGTTGTTTAAAAGTATTTCCTTTGTGGAAAGGTGAATTCCTTTATCTTCTAATGATCAACTCTAGTTTGATAGAATCTTCCTCACTTTTACTTGGGCCAACATATTTTCCTTTTTAGTATTTCAAGTTGTACCATTTATACATTTGCATCCTAATTGACTGCATTTTTTAATGGCATGTGTACATGTTTTTTTAAGATACAGGGTTTTTTGTTGGTTTTTTTTTAATAATTTATGTTTTATCATGCATTAAATGCTTACATTTTTCATAGGAGATTTTATAGTAGATGTTAAATTGCACAGAAATACTTCAGAAAAAAAAAATTAAATGATGGACTATGATAGAAGTATGAAGCACTTGTTCTTAGGCATGTGGGATGGTATGGATCAACCAAAGTGTTTGGGGTGTGTGGAACCAAGTAACTTACTGCAAGCATTAAGTTTTGTTTAATGTGCTGTATATTATGAGAGCAAATTGGCTGCAACCTAGAATTCCTGAAATTCCCTCAAATAGTCAGTTCCACATCATGCTTTCTGCTCCACTGTCTTGTGAGTATCGACAGCTTTTTGTCTGTTGATTCAGCACTGAGTGATGAATTTTCTTCCTCCTGTTAATTTCCTTTATAGAAAAGCATGCCATGGTATGAGCTGCTTTTCAGTGTTTAAAAACAAGCCTGCTCTGAGCTGTGTGAACAAATCCAGTGACTGAGTTAAAGTATTCTTTGCACCAATTTTGGGAACTGCTCCATTGATGCATTTTAAATTTGCCTTGTGTGAGCTGCTGAGTTGAAGGTGGATGCTTGGAGAACCTGAGAGCAGCAGGCTGGTTCCAGGCTAGGAGAGTTCCATGGGAATTCTGAGGATGAAGCCTCTGGCACAGCAGCTCCCTTTTAAAAACAAACAACCCCCCCTCAACCTCTTCCTTCCCACTGCCCCCAGCTGTTGCTTTAGCATATACAAATGAGTGCTGGAGGCAGATTTCCAGAATTTACTGGCAAGCAGCAGAGCTCACTGAAGGCAGTGTAGTCACAGCAACTGGGGAGAGCAGCTGTGCCCATAACAGCTAAAAACGGTGAGAAAAATACAAATTTTGCACTTGTCCAGTGGGTTAAAAACGAGATAATTTAGGCAAGGTCTGCATTATTTACAAAAACCACCCCCAACAAAAGAAAACAAAAATCAACCAAACATTCCTCCCCCTCAAAAATAAAAAAGACACAAAGCCCAATACTACTTCTTCCTTTTCAATGCTCTTCTTAAATTTGAACTACAGATAGAAGAAATAGGTGAAAAATTGCAACCAGTTTTAAGTGACAAGTCTGAATTACTGCAGTAAACTGTTGTAAAGCTTTACTTCAGGCTGATGATACTAAGTTTTGAGTAGAGCTAATGTTTTGAAAAACTTTTTTTTTTGTTTTAATTAAGTGCTTGTGAAGAAATTTTTTGAGGGACAAATTGTGAAGGAAAGTCATATGAAAATGAATGTCACCTGGAGCTGCACAGTTTCTAGGAATCTTTTCTCCCAAACAGGAGAGCTGGAGAACAGCCTTTTGTGCTGCCAAGCATGCTGTAAATGATCTCACAGATCTTATTTTTTCTGGGGTCAGGCTGTGTGGGCTGTGTTTGTTTTAGTTTTAAGAAATCCATGTGCCTCCTACTTCTTTGCCTCCCACTTTCTCCTCTACTCTGCAAAACATAATAATAAATATTACACCTGTTTCCTTTGCCACTTCTCCCTCTTGATCCCCAAATAAACCTGAGGATTTATACCAAGATCTTGGAATGATCATTTTGGAGGTATTTGGTTTAGATAAAAGGAAAGGAGGGAGCATAGCACCCACTTGCTTCAGGTGAATGAAAACTGTTGAAATTCTCATTTTGATGAGCTATCTAAGTTAAGATTTTGAACTATTCCTGGTTACTCTCTGAAAAAAGAGCATGAACTCAGCTGCTGGAATCTTATGAAATGTGGTACAAGTGTCACTTTGTCACTCTCTGCTGTGGTAGAACTACTGCAGGGCAAAGCTCCAGAGGTAGCAAAGCTTGAGCCATGGATGGTTGTGTGTTGTTTTAACATCATTGAGGATACTTGTTAGACCAGTGTTTGCAGAGTACTAAGTACAGAAGTCTTTTCTTATGTTTTTCAGATTGATTGCCTATAGTATATTGATCCATAAAAATGCTAATCATGAATGTATTAATTGTAGAGAGGAAAATAAGAAATGGAAAGCTGACAAGCCTTTTCTTTGCTCTTTGGCTTTTAAATACCACTGCAAGAAAATGTTCTGTGGACCAAAAGTGATTGGAATTTCACATCTGACTAATAGTTTTCTTCTTCTTCTTCTTCCTTAGGATGTTTTGTACACTGTGTGCAACCCTGTTGGAAAAGTTCAGCGCATTGTTATATTCAAGAGAAATGGAATACAAGCCATGGTTGAATATCCTTTTTGAGTGTGATTTGTCTTTTTCTTTTTTTGTTGTAGGCTTTTGACTCTAAATGGGTTTAACATGCAAATGTCAGAAAAATACCATGCGATTTTGAGACCAAATTATTTCTTAATTTCTGTCTAAGACAGGTAACTTCTGATTTTTGCATGTCTGAAAGACAAAGTAATACTGAGACTTTCATCTTTGTAGGATGAGTTTACAGTCTCTCAGGACTAATAATTGCAGACATGAATTGTATCATAGATTTGACAGCCCCTTATACACAAAAGTTCCATGGCTTCTGCCTGTGTTGATGCTCAAGAGATGGGTAAGGGATTGCAGAGGTGCAGTTTGTCTTCTTCAGACTCTTCTAAAATAGTCCCAGTACGTTCTGCTTGTCTTACTATTCTGACTTTATAAAGCAAAGGCCAATTTAGGCATCCTTGACCTTGGTTCTTGGGCATCATGTGTTGAAAAAATTCCTTGCTCCATTATCCTACTGTTTACTCCTCTCCAGTTGTTCTTGGGTTGAATGTTCAGAATTGTTGTGTGTTGCTGTTGTGAAGTCCAAAGTCTGATATGATTAGGCCTTAATTTTTGAAACTCTTGACAGCTCTCTTACTAAAGCTTTATTAACATCCATTTTTAACTGTTATCTGGACAAAATTTGCCAAATTATTTGGCATTATTTTGTGATTTCAGATGCTACCAGTGTGATGGCTGCATTGATGATTTTCCAGGCAAAGGGAATTACCTAACTTCTATTAAGTCAAACTAATTGCTATTTATCTGTGTAGAAAACTTGAACTGCATCTCCTAACTGACAATAATTTGACTGACTGTATGTGTTAAGTTTGTCATAAATAGAATTGTCAGGATCAGATGACCTGCACAGTTGGGGGTTATTCTTCATCTTGTGAGAGATTAGGGAGATCAGGAACTACCATCCTCATGTCCTTTGAATTAAATTCTGTAACATGCCTTTTATTGAAAATTAAACCAGCCAGCAATTGAAAGAAAACTCACAAAGCTGAGTGAAGTAATGCAGCAGCAAGGTAAACAGTTGGAGGTGGCAAGGAAAGTCAGCTTCAAGGCAAGCCTTATCTGAAAAGTTCAAAAATTTACTCAAATTTAAATGCCACTTGAAGAACCCAATACTTCTGCAGTTCCGGCCAGTGTCAGTTTCTTACAGGTCTGAGAAGTTTAACTTTGCTAATTTTAAAGTTCCACAGTGAACCTGTGTCACTTTGGAAGAAGCTGAGCTGTAGAAATGTGGTAAAACCAAGGCACATCCTATTGTTTTTGGATTTTTTCTAAAATGTCATCGCATGATATCAAGGCATGGTGCAGAAGGTCTGTTCTGCAGAGTTCAGCCTTTCTGACACCATAAATCATTGAGTATGGGTGAGATCATGGGTTGTGATGTGCCAAAGCTCAGGTGTATTTTTCTTTTAATCACAGAACTCACCTTGGAGTATGGGGAGCATATGAAATAACTTGGGTGTTGGAGCCTGGTAAATGCATCTGCATGTTGTATTTTTTTGAGGCAAGATGAGTATTTGTTCACTCAAAGTCTCTCTTTTAGTTATGTGGGGTTTGTTTGGCTGATGAGCTAAAAAGGGTGTATGTACACAGTTATTTTTGCTGTAAAGTCTGTGTGGAGTTCTTGTAGTGCATCCAATAGTGAAATACCTGCAGGCTACAAAAGTAAAGCCCCATAACATAAAAGGGACATGAATGAGACACCTGGGGGAAAGATCCTTAACACGATGTGTATGTTTGAATCAGTGTTTTGTGCCCAGAAGGCGAAGGCCGCGCTCAATGGAGCAGATATCTATGCAGGATGCTGCACACTAAAAATTGAATATGCAAGGGTAATGCTTGGACCTTCTCTTCTAATTTTACTCAAAAAAATAAACAAACCCTAAAACATGAGCCAAGGCTTAACCTCTCTCACTTTTTACTTTGTTTGAACAGCCAACTCGACTTAATGTCATTAGGAATGACAACGATAGTTGGGACTACACTAAGCCATATCTGGGCCGCCGAGGTAGGTTGTGCTGCATTCTCACGGTAGCTCTTTGACTGTACTAATGCCAGCCCTTCACACGTGTCAGGCTGAGTGGCAGCAGCCCTTCCCAGGCAGGCCAGTGCTGCTGGAGGCTGTGCCACGGCAGGGATTAACCCTGAGCCCCAGTGCCCCCTACTGCCGTGTGCTTGAGCACTTAGTGCGGCAAGGAGCCCACACCTCCAAGCACCTTCGCAGTTCTCAAGGACTTGCATTTCTCCAAGCAGCTCTCTCTCTTTGGAGGAGAGGAAACCTGGCACAGACTATTCCTTATAAACTACAAACTTGCACACTGCTTCTCCTTCGAAAGGACTCTTTTCCCCTATGTTGGACAAGGCATTAAGAAGGATAGAGGACTTCAGCAGGCTGACTCTACACTTCATCATGCACCACATCGGCATCAGCAAAAAAAAAAAACAAAAACAAAAACCCAAACAAACAAAAAAAACCCTCGGGAAAACCTCAGACTTGCAGTTCACCTTGTCTGCATACTGCATGCACCACCACCACAAGTTTTTAAAGGAGGACATTTTCAGTACTTCAGATTTGTGTGGGATGAATAACATGATAGACTGTACCCATTCTGTTCAAGTTTGTATGTATGCTGGTCTTATTTCCCTTAAAATTACCACTGAAAAGTCGAGAACCTCCAAAATTAAGAACCTCTTGTTGATATCATTGATGTTGTAATCTTTTTATTACTTGCTGTATGTGAGAGTTGCATTCAGACTTAACAGTGTAAATATTGTTTAGTGGCAGGGAAATTCAATCCTTATATGCAGATAGCTGGAAATGAGCAATGCAATACCAGTAAATCCCCTCAGCTATAACTTAAGTAATAAAATAGGGAGATTCACAATTGGTACAGGCATATTGTCTCTCAAGTACTCAGCTGTAAAAATTCTCAGAGCTTAACTCATGTCAGTGGAAACTATGATTATATATGTACAGTACAACTGGTGTCTAGCCTAACTCCTGTAAAGTGTTTATTTAAAAGTAACCAAAAATCTGTAACTATTAAGTGCAGTGTTCAGCAACCTATGTACAATAATGTGTTCAATGTAAAGTTAGAAAAGTGAAGACAATGTGACCAAAATAGAGTATCTACTTACCAAAGGCTACATGAGAACCAAGGCTTTGGCTCTCTCAAGAGACTTGCACCTTCAGAGTAATTCTGCAGAGACACTGGGCTTGTGAAACTGTTGTACAACTAAAAACTTAGGGCTTGGCTTTTCAAAATGAAGTTCTTGTAAAAAGTTAACAAGGGAGCTACAGTATTGGTTGCAGCTTGTAGGTTGTGACTATTTGTATGGGGATTCAAAATTTTTCTCAGATTCTTGAGTCAAAAAAAAGGGATTCTGAAGAAACTCAAGGACAAGGAAAAAAAATCTAAATGTTTGAATTTGAAAAATTGAAAGGATTCATTTGACCCTTGTATCTTTTGATCATTGCAGTGTTTGGAGGCTGACTTACAACACTGTGCATCTGATTGCATTATATAATTGGCCTGCAGATAAGTGTGACTGTGTGAACTAAAACTTCCCCAAACTTGAGCAAACAGTGGAAAATGAAAAACTTAGGATAGATGTGGCTTGCTCTTTTCAAGAGCTCTACTTTTTAGTTTTTCTTGTGTTACTGTCTCTATTCTCTATACATAAGCACCCTACTACACACAAGAGGAAAAAAATTAGATTTATATTATATATATATATAATTACATATTGTATGTAGCCTGATTTTTCATTTACTATGATCCATATCAGTTTATGTGGACAATGGGAATATAAATTGTTAAATGAACAGTGAAATGTACTTGAGAAAACAGGCATCCAGAGCAGTTTTGCTCATAAAGTAATCCAGGGGTTGGGGTTTTCTTTGAAAGAGTTTATGTGTTTGTCCTTCAACTCACTCTTGCACAACAGCATTATTTGGGTTTTGAATAGAGTGTAACGTGACCTGTAGGGCTCTCACTGCAGCAAAGACCTTATCCCAAAGGAATTTCATTCCAAGGACAGACATGCCAATAAATCCTTTCAGAATTTCACACCTGCCCTTCAAATGTTAGGAAGGAAATTCATTTTACTAATGGTTTTTTTTAAAGAACTGTTTTTAGTTCTTTATGGTAATAAATTGCCCATAGTCTTTCTTCACTTCCTAACAAGTGTCTGCTATGGACTCATATTGCATTAGATGGAATGAAATAAACCCACCTGACTTTGTATTCTACTTGCCTTTAGCCAGAAATTTCAAACTGTAGTTTGGAGCATTTCTTTTGGTGGTTATACCAGTTTGCTCAGTGGCTCAAGGACCTGATGTAGAAACAAAACTACAAATCAGGAACCCAAGCTTAAACAAGATTATAAAAAAACTTTCCTTTCAGAATTATTTTTAACACAGGTCAGTTCTCGTGTTTCAATGCTTGTTTGCACAAGTATTTGTACTGGCACATTCCAGGGGAATTGTTCAAGGAAGGAGCAAGCATGGGGCAAGGAGAGACTTGCACCACCATGAGGAGGAAATATTTTTCAAACTTTTCTCACAGAATTCTTTATTTGAAGAATGTGATTCTTGACTGTATTTTACTGTGGGCAATTTCAAAGCATTTAGTTCCACGGATTGGAATTACAAAACTGATTTTTTTCTGAGAGATGATTACTGCATACAGTTTAAATGCTCAAAATACCTGACCTGATTGCTCATTTGCTTTCTAGAGCCAAGAACCAGAGCCTGAAAAGGGAGTGGAAAAGTAAACTTGACAACAGTAATCTTTCTATAGATTTGAAAGTGTTCAGGACTGCTTTCTCTTCAGATTTCACTGCCAAAGTAAATATCTGACTTGGAACCTGGCCTCAAAACCCTGAGCAGAAAGAGCCACATGTGTTTTCATCTACCACTGTTGTGTAATCAAATAGTTCCTGTTTTTTGGGGAAAACACCTCCAACTGCATTGGGCTGGAGTTACTATTTTCAGCAGTCATACTTAAATATCCTGAGGATTTTTGTAAACTGATAAACGCCTTGCCCCATCTTTTCAATTGTAAGAAAAGAATTGTTGCTTACCACAAAGAAATCTGGAAGTTTAGATTTGTCATGCTGCATGGATCTGGTTGGAAAATAACAGCTTTGGCTGTGAGGCATTGCTTCCCTCCATTAATGTAGACCCCTTGCTTAACTTTATATCCTAGAGAACTGGGTTTTCTTAAAGGATTGACTGTTGTTTAAGTGCATTACTCAGTGCTGCTCTCCCTCAGTTGAACTGTGATGTGCTGCTGATAATGCCACAGTGTCCAATCCTTTCAGCACGCCCATAAATCAGTAGGTGTTCTGTAAATATATATGTACACGTATGTAATGCTCTCTGTTTACTGATTATGAAACCATGTAATACAGGTTGTTGTTGGCTTATGCTGAAACTTCTTGAAAGAAGCCCACTTTGAAAATGTGTTGCTGTTGAAGCTAATATTATGATTCAGGTACTGTCTTTCAAAAGTACTGCATTTCAAATTTGTTTTAAGAGACACATGGGTAAATCCTGCTGTATGGTGTTTTCTATACTAATGTGTGGTGTCTGTTTAGGAGAACTATTGGGTATCTCCATAAACTTTAAATGTCTGCATCTCCTCATTGGCCACTGCCCCCAATCAACTTAAGTGCAATTTGTTATACAGATGGCAGTATTTTAATTTCGGTGTCCCAGGGCTACAGCTTGTGTTTTTAGACATAAGAGTGAATGAGAGATCGTTTCTAAAATTAACAAGGACTCAAATTACTTTTTCACTTCTTAACTAGAAGCTTTGTGTCTTAACTGGAGAAGTCAAGTGCCTGGTTGTGCATACTAAACTGCTTTCTTTCCCTTCCCACGTTAGACAGAGGGAAGGGCCGGCAGAGACAAGCTATTTTGGGAGAGCACCCCTCATCCTTTAGACATGATGGCTATGGTAAGTAACATGGGATGACAGCTGGTTATGATTTCTTACATCCTCTGTGGAATTGTAAATATTTAATCCATGCTTGGCTGTGGTTCCCTTCAGCATGAGCAGTTCACCTGCAGTGCTGTCAGTTTGCCTTCTGAGACACTGCTGCTGGTTCAGTGAAGTCCGTGTGCACTCATTGCCTCACCTCTTCCTGTTACCCAAAGTATTCAGCTCTACAGGTTCATTCCTTGGAAGGAAGTTTCCTTTCTTGCCATCACGCTGGCAATGGGTAGAAAATGATACCTGGATTGGGAAAGCAGCTTTCTTGTAGAAAATGGCAACATAGCGTGATCAATGGTTTGGTACAGCAGAGAGCTCTGATGTTTTTGCATGCAAAGCTGTGAATTGTTGGCATTGGCACTTCTAATTTAGCTGATTCAGAGAAGGTACAGCTGTGTAACTAGAGGAATGATGTTTTGGGATCAGTGCTGTAAAGTGCTGTGTTTGTTACCAGTGCTCTGTGTAAGGCAAGAGCTGCTGTCCCTTTCATGTGCTGAGCAAAGACCTCGGGGTGCAGAAACAAAAGTCCCCACTCACATGTGACTTTTCTAGTTATTTACACAGTTATTACTGTGAAGCTGTCAGGTGCAGTGTGATTTGTCTTGCCTCTTTCTTTGCAAAGGTATTTATGACATTTTAAAATGTAGGCTGACATCCTTCCTACTCCTTCCAAAGGTTCTTCAACTGTCCAGAATTTCCAAGCCCCACCTTGATTCAGTGATGTTCTTTTTTCATTCTTCTGATACATCCTTCTACCTTAAGTAATTTGTCCATCTCCTCCTATGCCACTATTTCCCTGTCATTACTGCTTTTTGTTGGGGAGAAAGAAAAGACAAAAGGGTCCTTTTATACTTGGCTTATGTGAATTTCACATTACTTTTGTCTCAGAAAAACAGGGATCCTCCCCTTGGTCCGTAATACTGACATTTTCTTTGAACAGAGGTATTGCTTACTAGTAGTGTCTCATCACTATAAGTAAAAAAACCCAACCAACCAACCAACCAACCAAAAAAACCAGAAATTGTCTATTTCAGTGAAACTTATCACATCATAGTGGGAAATANAAAGTGAAAAAAAAAAAAAGAGAAATTGTCTATTTCAGTGAAACTTATCACATCATAGTGGGAAATAGGACCACTGCATTTTGCACTAGTGTGGGGGTTTAAGTATTCCTGTTTCTTCCAAGTGAGCATTTTGTAGAAAGGCAGGCTTCTGACTTAATCTCATGTCTCTGGGNCTGCATTTTGCACTAGTGTGGGGGTTTAAGTATTCCTGTTTCTTCCAAGTGAGCATTTTGTAGAAAGGCTGACTTAATCTCATGTCTCTGGGAAGAAGAGCTCTGTCATGTCCTGACCTCTGTCTCACTCCTTTTGGTTTGTTTTCCCAACTTTGTAGTATTCTCTTGGTATGTCATGTAGCTCTGTAACTAGATGGGAATATTTCTGAATGTTGATTTTAATTATTTCCTCTGCTACGTTTATATTCAAATATTTTGCACGCTGCAGGGCAGAGAATGATTTCTGTAATTACTGGAATATCTATTTTTTCAGCAATTGCTGTAACCTTGTAGCCCTCCTTTAAATATGCATTATGTGTGTGAGCTTTGATGCACAATGGAGCAATGAAAATGATTTCAAACCCCATCAAAACGTGGTCTCTCATCTCCTCAGGCTCCCACGGTCCTTTGTTGCCCTTGCCAAGCCGGTACCGAATGGGATCTCGGGACACTCCAGAGCTCGTTGCTTACCCACTGCCCCAGGCATCCTCCTCTTACATGCATGGTGGAAACCCTTCTGGCTCAGTTGTCATGGTTAGTGGGTTGCATCAGCTCAAGATGAACTGTTCAAGGGTATTCAACCTGTTCTGCTTGTATGGAAACATTGAGAAGGTAAGGCATCGTTTATTAGAAGCTTGGAAACTACTGTAATTCTTCCAAAGCCTGTCTGAAATTGTCTAAAAATATATCCTAATGTTTTATAAAACTATTGGCTGAGCTCTTTGTTGCAATGCAATTTTTTTTTTACCTTATCTGTTTTAGGTGAAATTTATGAAGACTATTCCAGGCACAGCACTGGTTGAAATGGGTGATGAATACGCTGTAGAAAGAGCGGTCACACATCTCAATAATGTCAAGTTATTTGGAAAGAGACTCAATGTCTGGTAAATATGTTTTATCAGCTTAAAAGTCCACCAGTGGGCAGATGGAATGAGGTTTCAAAGGGACAATATCACATTACTCTGTTATCGTCGTTGGAGTTAGGATTCCCAGTTTGTGACTGTTTATTTTGGCTTTCAGCTGAAGGAGGGTGAGTTTAGGTCAGATATTAGGAAGAAATTATTTTCTGTGAGGGTGCTGAGGCCCTGGCACAGGGTGCCCAGAGAAGCTGAGGATGCCTCATCCCTGGAAGTGTTGAAGGCCAGTTTGGATGGGGATTTGAGCAAACTGCTCTAGTAGAAGCTGTTCTGCCCATGGCAGGGGTGTCATCTTTAAGGTCCCTTTCAACCCCAACCACTCTAAGATTTATTACTTTTTATAATTTTATTTGTTTACACTCAAAAAGCATATTGTCATTACATGGATTGGCCACTAATAAATTGTATTCCCTAATGTGCCTTATCCATTCTTTCTGCATTTTTTAAGGATGGTGTCAAATCCAATCCATCCTGTTCTTACTGTATTTATTTCAAATTATTACAAAGAAACATCAACTCTTTTCTAGTTAGATAATAATCTGCAAAATAATAAATCTGCCAAGTATGATAGCCTTAATTATTTAAGAAACTTTATCCTTAAATTCCAGTGTTTCCAAGCAGCACTCAGTAGTTCCAAGCCAGATATTTGAACTGGAGGATGGCACGAGTAGCTACAAGGATTTTGCCATGAGTAAGAACAATCGCTTCACCAGCGCTGGCCAAGCATCCAAGAACATCATCCAGCCACCCTCCTGTGTGCTGCATTATTACAATGTTCCCCTGTGTGTGACTGAGGAAACATTTGTAAAGGTAAGCTCTGTCCTGGCTTTTCATGGTGCTGCTTTTGAAAGCAAGTAACTGGGAGGGTTATAGCAGAGCCACTGCAGGTGACCTGTTCCTTAAAATACTTTTTAATGGATATGTTCAATTCTGGAGTTACTGTCTCAGTTTTATTTATTTCTATTTTTTTTTAATGTGAGAAACAAAATCTTGAAAATAAAGTTGAGGAGTTTAATGTGGGGGGGTGGGTTTGGAGGAAAGGGAAAAGACACAAAGCCAAATACATGAAAGTTATGACTACAACTAACAAAGGATTTACTGGCTCCCTGTAATGACTGCTAGGATGTTTTGGAATGGAGACAAACATGCACCTGGGACCCTTGGCACAGTTGTATCCTAAATGAACTCTGGGTGCTTAAAACAAGCAATACTGGGCCTCTTTAAGTGCAGGCAGTGGTAAGCTTGCTGACAGTTCAGTGAGTTCTTTTTCAGTTCAAGAAAATATATTTTTCCAACTCTGTCTGAAAGTGAACTCTGTTTCCCATGTGGTGTCCTTGTGTGTACAACTTCAAAGCTACTGTACTGGAGCAAGAATGTAAAAAAATAGAACTTGTTATTATTTAAATCTCCAATAAGTTGGAGATCTTAGTGATATCACAGATACAGCAGCCTTGTTTTACATACTACAGAATGGTATTCTAAAGAGTTACCAATCTCAACATTTTTTAAAATGATTTGCCATAAATTATTGCAAACTCTCTTAAAAAAGTCAGAATCTTCCTTTTTGTGTGTCTCTTCCAGGAACTTGGATTTTTTGCTAATTTGTTTATGTGCACTTTTGCATAGAGAAGTTTTACCTCTTGTTTTATTTTTGTGACAGTTATGTGAAGATCATGAAGTTCTCAGCTTTATTAAATACAAAGTGTTTGACCCAAAACGTAAGTAATATTTGACCTGTTTGGGAAGTTGCTTGGATCCAGTTTTGATCTGAGTTTTCACTGTCAGGAGACGTTATTGATCCCATCCTTCCCATTTTTATTTCTCATTTTGACAGCCTCTGCCAAAACACTGTCTGGTCTGTTGGAATGGGAATGTAAGACAGATGCAGTGGAAGCTCTCACTGTACTTAATCACTACCAGATAAGAGTCCCAAGTGAGTGAATTTTCCTTCCTAACCTTACTGCTGGAATGTCTTTTCTGTGGAGAAGGAGTTGAGGGTTCTGGTGGCCACGACAATGATCAGAGGGCTGGAGCATCTCTCTCTACGAAGGGCTGAGAGAGCTGGGCTTGTTCAGCCTGGAGAAGAGAAGGCTCCAGGATGACCCTTTCAGGACTTTAAAGTGGGCCTGTAAAAAAGAGGGAGAGTGACTTCTGACATGGGCAAATGGTGATAGGACAAGGGATAAGGGTTTTAAACTAAGAGAGATTTAGGGTTTAGATGTTGGAAGATGTTCTTGACTGTGAGGGTGGCGAAGCCCTGGCACAGGGTGCCCAGAGAAGCTGTGCATGCCCCTGGATCCCTGGAAGTGCTCAAGGCCAGGCTGGATGGGGCTCTGAGCATCCTGGTGTAGTGTGTGCATCCCTGCCCGAGGTTGGAGGTTGGAACTGGCAGGTCCAGCAGGATAATCCCTTCCAACCAAACACTTCTATGATTCTTTCACCATAAATAGAAAGAAATCTGCAATGGCTTGAACAGAGGATTCTTTAAGTTACTCAGCACATAGCTCTCCATTTACTGCTCCTGTAGCACAGTTCCTTTTGAAACCAGAAATTGTGAAACCAAGTTGAATTTAGCTCCAAACCAGCAAGAATAGAGTGGGGTGAGTTCACCTGCTAAACAAGTGCACAGTAAGCCAGATCTGCACTGAACAATTAAGACAGTTTACTGGATTAAATGGAATTTTTCCAAGTATTCCCAGACATAATTTTGAATCCAGGCCAATGTCTAATATTATTTTAAACTACCTCCTCCTAACTGTTATGAGTTTGTCTCCCTGTGAAGGATTAACAGTTTAAATCTTTCCTCTTCCTCCACACCTTTGGTCCACCTCCTTAATAATGGACCTTAGGGGCAGGATATTTTTGAAGATACTATGGATAATAATACACTGCTCACTGTTTTATCTGTTTGGAGAGTTGGTAAGAGCAGGAAAGCTTTCTGTTTCCATGTGCAAAAGGCACAGCCCAGTGGAGTGTGAGTGTGAAATAGGCAGGTTTTGGGAGGTGCAGCAGCAGGAGGGCTGTGCCCACGGTGTGTTCTGTGTTGTCTCCTCACAGATGGCTCCAACCCTTACACCTTGAAGCTTTGCTTCTCCACTTCATCCCATTTATAGAGAAGAGGACAGCATGTTCAGAGCTACCTTCACCCGGATTTGCAAGTTCAAAACTACACTTCGTTCACAAAGCTCGAAAAGTGGTTGTTCTAATGTTGCCTTGTTTCAACTTAATTCTAATATCTTTTATCTTGTTTTATAATAAATGGATGTTACTTCATAAATACAAACCAGATTTTTTTTTTATTTTTGCCTCTGAGAAGTACATGTTGTAAGCTTACTACAAAGTTTGTATTTTGTTAGTGTAGTATCTTCAAATGTCTAAAGAAGCACCAGTAGGATAAACAAGATTGTTTCTTTTCAAAAAAATGAAATATATTTGCATTTTCAAAATGTTAAAGATTAGCAAGTATTTTTCCATTTGTAGTCTTAATTGGCAGATAGAACTATTACAGCAGAATTTAAAATGTAGAACTTGTTTTTCAGTATGTTAAGTAGTGAAGTATGTTGCAATACTAAAAAGAAGCTTGTATTTATAAAATGCTTTGATGGGGTTAATGTTGCACATACTGAACTTTTAGTAGTATAGACTTGATTTATAGTTCAAACAGAGCTAACATAGAAAATGATTAAGTATGTACACGTGTATGGTATGAATTCATACTTATTTAAAGTGGTTTTGTTTTTTTTGTTTTTTTAAAAAAACCTATTTTCCGTTTGCATTAGCATGATGCCATCTACAGCTAGTCCCACCGCAGGGGCCTTTTAAAAATTAAAATTGCAAGCCTGTATCAATGTGTTCATCCTCATTTTCCATGATTTAAACTTAAATCTTTGGTGTTTAACATATCCTTTTGACTCTTTTTTTTTTTAAGCAGTGGTTATGACATACTAAATGGTAAAAGTTGTGGGGGGGTGACAACATGGATCTCAATAGAAGCCAAGGTGGTCAAAATAGTTAAAGCAAAAAGAAAGCAGCCACCATATCCTCTCATACCTGGACAGTTAAATCAATGTTTTCTTCTTCTCATTTATCTTAAACATCTATTATGACCATGAAAGAATTCACTGGGTGAATAGTCTTGGCTTGTCTGTAGCTTAAGCTGAGGTAACCTCAGTGGGATTCAGGTAAAGTAACTGAATGTGATCTGAAATTAATGAGGTGAGGAATCTTTCACTTTGGAGAAGACCATTTGTTCTGTCCCAGTCCTTTGAAACCTGCCTTCTGGAACTGGAGCTGTGTCTTATTTCTGGCTAAGCCCCCAGAAATGGGAATCCAAGCACTGGAATCTGGGAGCTGTTGTCCTAGGCTCTGTGTGTGTTCCCCTTTCTGAATTTGCCGTGGGTTGTTGAGGGCTTCTTCCAGTTCTGTTCTTAGTCATTACAGAGAAGTTACTTTATCAGCTATTTTATGCTTTATCCTACAAGTTCTTTGTTCTGTCTTTATGGATTTTATCTATATCCATCCTTTATTGCCAGATGATTTGTGCAGAGTCCTTGAGAGGTTATGTTGTAGGATGTTTACAGGCTGTGGGCATTGCACATCTTTCAATACAGACTGGATTTTCCCCATTCTTAATTTCAAGGCAAATATTCCTTATCATACAAGGGAAGATGTGTGAGATGTCCTTCAGGTTTTCTCATCAACAGTGATTCATTTCTGCCCTGTCTACCTCCATTTTGTTCATGCTTCAGGTAATGAGTGTTTTAGGTATTTATATCAGGCTTTTAACATGTCTGAACTGGGAACTGCAAACCAGCTGCTCTTGGGCAGCTCTTTCAGCACAGGGTTTGGAATAATCCCAGCCTCCTGTCTGTGAGGTGGCAAAGAGCCTTGCATTTTAGGGGCACTGCTGAGACTCAGTGCTCTTTCCCCAGAAATTCCTTCCAGACAGCTCCAGCACAGAAGTCCACGTGCCATATCTTGCTGCTGGTGAAATGCTCTGTGCTGCTTAGTGTTTTAACTGGAAAAGATCTCTCCCAATTTCTCATTTCTCTTTCATCAGCTTAAATATTCTGTGGAGGCCTGTTTCTTCCGTCATAATTTCCATTGCTGGTTGTATTGATGTAGTTCCAGAAGTTGTTTTGTAGCTGAGCATTACAAATAGTCTGTTTTCAAATTGCAGTGTGGGATGAGTGACCCTTAAAGTGTTCAGGTTTCATCTAAAAAGAAAAAAAAAAAGCACTTTAATGTTTTGGTGTCCTCAGTGGATCACATCATTCAGTGCCTAAGATGTTCAGGTGAAAGGCATTTTCCTGTGTCTTCCCAGATCAAATGGAGCTTGGTTCTGGATACATCATAGAGGACTTGATAGCAGCTGCAAGGCCCATATGCAAAATGTGGGGTAGAAAAGAGAGGAGACTGAAGAGTTGTGCAAGCTTCTTTCTCCACAAAATAATCATCTTATTCCTGTATTCATGAGGACAGGAAAGATTCCTTGCTGGTGTTTTGCTGTTAAAAGAAAATGATTTTTTTGGGAGGGGCCTACAAGGGTGGATGCTTGTCCTCAGGAAGGAAGGAGGTTGGTCTTCTTCCACACACGAGGTCTGTGTTCACCTTTAATCTTGCTCTTTAGAACAGAGCCCAAACACTGGGGCAGGTGGGGATTAGTTGCTCCAGAGGGAGTGAGTGAAGTTTGTCTCTCATTTGGCAGTGGTATTACCACACTTAGATTAAAATTAAACCATCAAGGTCTCTTAATGCAGGGGGTTTTTCCTGTCTCTTTTGCATAAATCATACAAACAAAACATTGAACATTGCTTTGCACATTCCCTGCTTGTAAACAGCTGTCATTCACAATGTAATATCTTCATGTCTATCCCACTGTTTTGTTGGGGTTTTTTTGTTGGTGAAGTTTTGTTTGTTTTTCCAATTGATCACCTTTCATTGGGGGTAAAGATGTAAAGAGGTGGAGATCTGTTCCTCTTCTCATGATACTCTAATTCTTGTTTATGTTTATTTTTCCTTACATGCAAGAAGTGTGAAGAGTTGTTTTTTGCCTTTCTATACCACCACACAGCAAGACAGAGTGTATTGCTAGGGGGATGAAAGAGAAGATTTAAAGGAAACCGTGGGGGATGTGTTTGGGTGTCCTGCTTTGTGAAAGGAATGATACAACTGGATGTGGTGTCACTAAGTCTGGCTTTTAGAAAGGGATAATGTTTGGGGCAAGCTGGCTTGTTACTGGCTGAAACCCTTTTGTTGTAATTAAATGCAACTTGCTCCTTTTCCTGCTGTGTGTTTTCTTGTGAGCAGCTCTTGAACTTGTTTGAATGTGCTGGTGGCTTAGCAGGAGACATTCAGTCTCTTCTGTTAAATAATGCACTGAGATCTGGGAACATGAACACTTTTTGCTCAATGATTTTTTTCATCTCAGGGATGTGTTTAAACATATTTGTGTGTTCCTTTTTTTTGAAAATACCTTGCATTCCCACATCTGTAGGTACCAGTGGGTTTTTAGCCATCCCAGGGTTTCATGGCTACTTTATGTCTATTTTTATATTTATTTTTATATTTTTATTATTTGTATTTAGAGAGAAGTGTGCTGCATGACTGATTTGTTGTGAAATTCAAGTATCTTCTCAGTTGCACCATTAATGTTGATGCTTGTGGGGAGGGGTGATCAGATGTGCTCACCCCTGTGATAATGTGATGTTTCTAGGGTGCCATTTGGGTTCCTTAGAACCAGTCAGTTAAAAATAACCTGAACCAAATAGGTGTTATGGGGTTTGGGGATGATGAGGCTCCCAAGTTCCACTCCTAAAGTATCTGATTTGGTAAAGAGTCAATCCATTCCTAGACAGCTGCATCATCAAGTTAAAAGAGCAAAATATTTGCGTTCTGTTTAGTTTCCTAATGCACAATAGCCTTTCCCTCGTTAAAAATAGAGGATTTCTTCCTCCAAGGACTGTAATTCTCCCAGGATGTGGAGGAACCTAATGCAGCCAGATTACTTCTGCTGTGCTTTGAGCATGGCTCTCTGAAGGAAGTAGCCTCAGTCCCTTTTCTTGTTTTCAGAAAGCTTTAGGTGCTGTGTGCCAAGCCTTCCTGTGCTGCCCTTTCCCAGCCATACATGGATTCAGATGGGTTCCCTGCTCTTCCTCCTCACTGTTGCAGCTGCTGAAGTGTGGGCTTCACTTCTGGCACGATTGATTTAACTTTTCCTTCTCTGGTGTTCATGGGGCAGCTGCAGCCTGAGTGGGTCTTCATGCAAGGGAGTCCTGCAGGAATGTGCCAGGAAGCCAGCAGCTGTGGGAAGATAATTGACCCTCTTTTCCAAAGCATCTGGGATCCAGGAAAACAAATTAATCCTGGCAGGGGCAGGACAGCAGTATTCAGAATTAAACACTGCAGTGGGATTGTAGGATGGGGGATGGCTGAGGTTGGCACTTGGAGCACAATGCAGGATGTAATTACTCAATTTCATAGAAGCCATTATCTGTTTATTCTCTCTTGCCATCTTTTCTTTCTATTTGTGGTTTCATCTTTCTTCAAGCTACTAGAGAAATTAAATTGTTTGTGCTCCATTCAAAATTCAAGTGGGTAGTAGTCAAATAAGCCTCCAGAATTTATTAGAGTGCTTCTTACCGAAAATCCTACATTTTCTGTCTCTTAGGGCTGTTAATACAATAGACTTTGGATATTTCAGGAAGCACAGTTTGTATTTAGGTGATGCTTTCTCTATCAGCAAAGTGCAAACTTCTGGCCATTTTAAACTGAATGGCATGGATGAAGGGATTTGCATGTAGTATAGATTATGCTTCTATTTTCTGTTAACCACAGCACTGTAACTGCTAAATCAGATTAAATCAGTGAGCTTTAGGTAAGCATCCTGTCAAAAGGCTTCAGAAGTGTCTAAGAAATAGCCTGGTCAGACAGTGACCTGGTAATCTTTATTTAAAGTTGCTGCATGGCTTCTGATTGAACCACAGTAACCTGAAACTTCAGTGGCTGAAGGTGAGAATCCCACTCAGGGAACTTTTAGTTCTCTCATCTTCTTGGGGTGCACTTTAAATCCAAAACAAACTCCTGAGTTCTGAGGATAGAGCTCAAACTGGAGTGTTTTAGTTACACTTAAATACACTCAAGATTTCTGTGGTGTTTTTCTGTCTTTTTATTGCTGTAAGGGCAAAGACCTGTCTGTACCTTCGTATGGCTCCTTTATATGCCCCTGACTCCTCCTTTTTGTGTCCTTTTAACATGAAGCAATGAGAGCTAACCAGAAGATTCCAGATTAGGACTGAGCTATTGATTTATTTCAAAGTAACATGTTCTCTAGTCTTGCTTTTTTCAGCTATAACTTTCATATAATAATAATAATAATAACAATAATAATAATAAAACCCAACCCTGCCTGAAGTAGTCTGTAGGCCAGGTTTCTCTCAGGAAGAGAAATAAGGTGATAACACTTCAGCAGGTCTTCAAGCTGAGTGCAGCCCTGCTCCTCTTGCTTTCTTCACCATAGGCAAATAACAAACATGAGTGATGTGAGTGCTGATTCAATCTACCCCTACCATTACCTCCAGTGCTCCCACCTTTGATGACCCTGGCATTGCAAAGAAAAAAAAAATAAATTAAGGTTTTCCTTTTTATCTCCCAAAGCTTCCAAATGAAGCTTGTTCTTCTGTCTTCTGCACAATGTGAAAATTCCCAAGAAACAGAGCAGGGATATTCAAGGATGATGCAAGGACAACAGAAGCTCATCTTGCTCTTTGAAACTGGCAGGAAGGAAAGAGTTGGAGCTCCTGGCCTGAGGCTGCCAGCATAGCCTCCCTTTTATTTTCTTGCTGAAGGCAGACTCAGCTTTGCAGGAGCTCTGCTCTGTGGAGCTTTCTGGAGAACATCTGGCCAAGGACAAGGCTCCTTTTCCAGGGAGGCCAGAGTGGCTCTGAAGCAGGATGGCTCATCAGGGCAGTGTGAAATGTGTGTGGGGTGAGGCTCCCTGCTCCAAGGGGACTCTTGTTTCCCTCCCCTGGCGTGCTGCCATCCCAGCAGCCTTGGCAGGAGCCCTTCCTGCACTAAGCTGCTCATAGCTGACCAATGTTTGAGAGGGGCTTGTCTTTAAACAGCTTAAGCAGCAGTCACTTTCCATGTGAAGCTGCTCTTAAGCCATTTTGCAAGCACTTAAGCTGCTTCTATCTTTTAGTCCTCTTGAGATGCTGATATTCCCCATTTCCCCAGTGACTGTGTGCCTGCCTGCAGCTTGCCTTAGCCTGGTTCCTGCTAAAGGCTCTGCAGATCAGTATTCCAAAGGGTCACTCACTGAGTGTCTGCTTTGAGTTGTGTGTGTGCTTTGAGCTTAGGCCTGCCAGCTGTGAGGTTGGCTCCTGAGCCAAGGAGGGAGTGGGAGTCTGCCCTGACTCTCTAAGGCAAAAGAGCCCTTAAAACAAATTGCCCAGTGCTCCAGGTTTCACTGGGAGCTCAGACACTTGTCCACACTTGTCCTGCAGCTTGCTGAGGAGTCTGTTTACCCTTGGCCAAACACCCTGCCAATAACCCTGAATCAGCCTTGTACCCAGGGCTGTGCAGCACAGGGGCCAGGCTGATAACAGCTGCATTTTGCTTTGTGTCCTTTCCAAACCCAGAGCAAGTTCCCCTGCTGAGATCTGGGAGAAGGGTGGGTGGAGAGGCTGAGCTGTGTTCACCTGGGAGATACCATCCTTATCTGCTCTGTGAGCAAAGGAGCAGGGGGAACATGAGCACACCTTTGGCTCTTGGTTGTGGCAGCACCACAGAACAGATACCAAAGCCTGTGCTGCTGGCCTGTGAGCAGAGAAGCTTTCAGAGCCAGGCTGCTTGAATTTCCACACAGGTGTCTGGTAGATGGATTGTGGCAAAATGGATTTTATTTATGCAGTTTAAATAGCTTTGGGCTTGGTACAAGGTAGCTGTGTGGCACGTGGCTGGCACATGATGAATACATGAGGATCTTTGAGTTCCCTGTTTTCTTGCCAATTCCTCCTGGTTTTCCTGATGAAATGGAGCAGCTTGCCCCTGCAGCATGCCCCTGCAGCTTGCTTGACCTTGGAGATTGCACTGGTCCTCACAGGTACACAGCCAAGTGCCTGTCCTTGTCCTCCCACAGCTCCAGGCTCTGCTGGGGAATGTCACTGGACTGGTTGTGCACTGTGTGCAGGTGACACTGAACAACCTACCTGGGCCTGGGTTTTGCCTGCAGGGCTTTGTAAGGCCAGGGGGTGCCAGTTTCTGCCAGATTGTGCCAGGAATCTGGTGAGAGTGAGGAGATGAGCACAGTAAAGTGTAAGGCAGCTGTTGCCACAAAGACATTTATCAACTACTTCCCTGCAGACCTTTCACAACAGACTTCTGCCTCTCCTCCTTCTCCTGGTTCCTTTCAGGGCCTATAGTTCTGCCTAGAAATAAATTGTACATTATTTTTTAAAAAGATGGAAAAACGGCCTTAGATGACGTGTAGTCCCAAATTCCCTTTATGCCAGGCACAGCCCAGGTGATAAAATCCTGGATTGCTCTGTTTATCTGACATACAGAGGGCTGCCATGGAGGAAAGGGCAGGGTCCTTCAGGAGCAAGCACCTGCAGCTCTGCTGTTGTCAGGTTTCTGGAGCATTTTACCTGATTTGCATCTCTGGACCAGACACCTGATCATCTGAAATGCTTCCTGACATCCACTCAACTTCACTTTTCTGTCAATTGAAGCAGGAAACTTACTATCTCAAAGTAGCAGGCATAGATGTTGTTGTTATTATTATTGTTGTTGTTATTGTTATTATTATTATTTCTTCATGTCTGCAGCTGTCGCCTTCCTTCCCTCCCTGTGATGGGCTGAGTGAGCAGGGAGGAAGCTCTCCTGTGGGCCTGGCTATTCCCCAGGGCTGTGTCCTCCAGGGAGAAAATGGGGCACAACTGTAGTTTTGGAGCTTGTAACCACCAGAATGAGGACACAGAGGCCACTGCTCTTGTGTTTCTGTTCACATCCAGGCTTTGGGTCCGTGTGGTGCTTCACAGGGAACAGGGGCTGGGAAACAGGGTCAGTGGGTGCTGCTGTTCCCTCCCCT
Source organism: Pycnonotus jocosus (assembly GCA_013400435.1). Lineage (NCBI taxonomy): Eukaryota > Metazoa > Chordata > Aves > Passeriformes > Pycnonotidae > Pycnonotus > Pycnonotus jocosus. Next base: position 63,354 of record VWYP01009345.1, read on the forward strand.
GGATCCAGGCTGGGCTCTGGGGCCTGCCCTGCTGGCAGGGGACAGCAGGTGGCAGCAGGAAATCCAGGTCCCTTGAGTTCAGCACCGGGGACTGTGTGTGTTGGCTTCTGAACTGGGGCCAGTGAAATCTTAGACAAACTCTCTGAAGTAGATCTGACACGGCTTTTGGTTCGTGCTCCGGGGCTGTTTGAGGCCATGGGATGCTGTCCTGCAGCTCTGCACTGGATCACCCTTGAGGACCTGCCAAGACGTGCAGAAGGACTCCCAGGTGCTTGAGTTTGGACTCTCATTCACCAGCCCAGAACTGGCTGAGCTCTCTGTGAGTGAGGAGAGAGGCTGTGCAGGGCAGAGCCAAGGGCAGCAAGCACATGTGGCTGAACACAGCTGTGCTTTGGAGAGGGCAGTGTGTAAGATTGCTTCTGCACAAACCCATCCTTGACTTTGGAATCTCCTCTGGGTGACCAAGAGGCATCCAAGCTGGAAAACTCCATGTCTGGATCTCTTCTGCAGTCTTACCAGCTCTGGGGTGTGAGCTAAGACATCTCCACAATCCCTTTCCTAAGAGCAGCATTGCAAAAGAGCCCCAGTGGACAATCCAGAAACCTGGGTTTGATTCCACTTGTGTAAGCAATTTATCTGGCAAGAGGTGATATTTCATCCCTCCTCCTGGAGGGAGCTGGTGTGCTTCTGAACATGTGTAAATGCTTTTGATACTTCAATAATAATGGATAAATGGCAGCCTGGCTTAGGAAGAACAGATCTTGCAAGACAAGTGTGATTCCACTGGGGACAGAATGGAAAAGGATCCAACAGCCAAAGATGTGAGCAATGCTACTCCTGAGGAGTAGTAATTAAAGAAATTAAATGAGACAGTGAAAGGCATGGAAAAGTGACTGCCACAGCAGCATAGATGGAGCTCAGAGGGTCCCCCCTGGGGTGAGACATCTGCCTCAAACATTTACCTGGGAGAGGCTGGGACGGGGTCCCATTCCCTTTCCTCCTGATTTTCCTCTGGGCTCTGCTTGTCCCACTTCCCACAGTGGGGAAATGATGGCAGAGGTGGGGCTGTGTCTGTCTGCCTGGCTCCTGCCTGGCTGCTGGCTGGTGCCACTCCTGGGCCATGCCCTGTGGGCTCTGTCTGGAGCTCACCCCCGCACAGGGAGCAGCAAGCCCTGCCCACCTGATGAGCTCTGGTGGCTTTTTTTGAGAAGCAGCCTGTTTTCAGATGGTCATGAGGTGCAGCCACCCCCTCTCCCCACGCACAAAGCAGGAGATGAGAGCTGGAAGGATGCTGAGACCATAGGGTGTGTGAGGGGGCCTTCAGGGACTTCACTGCCACTGACACACTGGCAAAACACGTGGGAGACTCAAAAGGGGGACTAGGGTGGGAAGGAGAGGCTGTGGGCACAAATTCCCATAATGATGAGCTGCAGCAGGGAGACACGGGGGAGGGAGAAGCCCTAACACTGGTGGAAGCTGCCTTGGGCCAAAGTCTTGATCCTGCCAGCCATGTGCTCTCAAGCTCTGGCTGGTCTCTGGACTCTCTAGTGTTATCTTCACTCCTGGGAGAGGGTGGGGGCAGCTTCAAACTTGGAGACAGTCCACTTCTACCCAGAGCAAAACAGTTGTTTGCTACCACATTAACCATGCAGGTTATTTTGGGAATTTTCCACCTTCCTTTTGGTTTCTGTCCTCATTACACATAAGAAAAATTGGCTTTAGATGGGGTTTCAGAACAGGAATGTTGCAACAGTTGTGGAGCAGCTGCGTAGTAGTGCCTGTTGGAAAGCTGTTCCTTTCCCTCCCCTCTTGGCGTCAGCTGGGCTTATTCCTGCCATGCTTTCCTTCTGGATTTGCTCCTTTGGGTTTTCCTTTTGTTTATGCTTTCTTTCAGGCTGGGACACGTGTTTCCAAGGGTCAGCCCGGAGCCAGAGGTCACAGCCTCTTCGGTGTTTAAACTTAGCCATGGATTTTGTAACACTTGTGCGGAGAAGAAGAACCAGCCTTGGTTTGGCATTTTTGGCAGCCCTCTGTCTCCAGACTCCAGGCTGCTCTCTGTGCTGTCCCTGCTGCCTTGCTGGGGACAGGAGTGGACTGAAAATGTGGGGCAGCTGCTGGCATTCCCACTGCCACAGCTGTCTCAGGCACTGAACTCCGTGGTACTTGTCCTGCTGGCCTGGGAGAGGCCTGGGGCCCGGGATGCCAGGCTGTTCCATGCCACGACACCCCTGATCCCTGTGACATGGACGTGGATGTGACAGCATGGCTGGCTGTCCTTGGGCACGAAAGCGCAGCTGGATCTGTGTGATCAGATGGCAGAAGCCACTGTGAGCCCCTGCCCTTTGAGCAGGGTAGAAACTGCAGCTGACAGGCAGCTGGAGGAGCAGCCTGGCAAACACAGCCCGGTGAGTGTGTGATAAGGGAGCACTTGCCCCCGGCTGCACTCCCTGGGCAAAGCCTTTGCCCAGAGCTGTTACCCACCCTGCCTTACACTGAGCGAGCTGTGGTCCTTCACCCCCGGCCTCCTGCACTGCCCCCGGGCGGGATCGCTGCCAGCTCTGCTTTCCTACTAAGGCAAAGGGCAAAGGCACCTCTTGCATCACTCCAAGGGGTGAGGGCCAGGCAGCACTGCAGGCACCAGGCAAGCACAGGAGGCTTTAAAGATCCACAAACCTGCTCCCATCCAGTTCCTCATTGACTGAAAATTAAATAAACAAGCTTTGAAAAATCAAAATGCTCCCAGCAAATGGCAGCTGCTGCTTTCAGCTGAGATTTGTCTCCTCCAAGGGGAGGACAATTTTCCTTTGAGACAGCCAAAATGTTTTCTGCATGAAAGGCCTGGCTCACCTCTCAGTGGAAGCACTGGCATCTTGTGTCACCTGTTTGTAAGGCAGCTTTGAACTTAACTGTTTATGTAGCCTATTAAAAATACATTAATGTGCCTTGTTATTCTTTCCTTCCCTGCCAAGGATCTGCTCAGACACGGTTTCAGGTGAGCTCTGAGGGTTGGTTGGTGCAGAGGGGTCAGACGTGGTAGCAGTTTCCAGACTCAGTGTGGGCTCTGCAGGAGCATCCCTGTGCCTTGCTGCACACCCTCTCCCAGTGTTGGTACCCACAGCCCTTGGGCACAGCACCCTGTTCTTCAGAGAGCATCACACCTCTCACCCCCTGGTTAATGGTTAGACCCACACTGCAGCAGCTGCCTCCCTGGCCCAGCTGTGGAACGAGTCATGGATTTTAAATATTGGATTTTCTGATCTTGCCCTTTGGACTTATTTTTGCTGTGGCTGTTAGTAAACTGTGTGCTTCTCAGCTCAGGCTGCTGTGAAATCCTCTCTGCACTGCTGCACCCCTGAGCAGGTACATTTTGGTAAGCTGTACAGGAGCAGTGTCTGATGGAAGTTGGCACAAATGGCTCGAGGCAGGAGGCTGATTTTGGCTCAGTTTGGTGTAGAATTGTCTCTCACAGAAAGTGCTGGTGAGAAGGGGCCTGGCCTGTGGCAGTCTCAGATTCAGCCTTTGGAGCAGGATTGTTGGCAAAGCTGGGTCAGAGCAGCTAAGGCTGGGAAATTTGAAACGATGGAAACCCCTCCACTCTGGGTCCATGTCCCAGGGCTGCAGCATCCTTCTGGGGAAGGAGCTTTTCCACATGAACCAGCCAGGCTGACTTACCTCCTGGAAAGGTTTCAGCTTCATCTTCCCTTTGAGCTGCCAAGTCACTGTAGACTTCTGCTAAATCACCCCAACCTCCTCTCCTTCCCAATTAACCAAGCCAGCTGTCTCCACCTCTCCCTGTAGGCAATGTTCCCTGACCTCAACCAGCCTGGTGGCCCTGCTAGTCCTCTCCAGCTTCCAGCAGATCCATGCTCATCCTGGAGGGGCTGTTCACATGCACAAAGTCCTGCTGAAAGGGAATGCTTAGAGCCAGGACATGCTGAAGTCAAGCTCAGAAACAAGGTCCTTGTTGTGTCTGCTCCAGTAAGGCTTCAGGAGCAGCTGGTTTTGATGGATTTCTGAATGAGATGGGTCTGAGCCACCTGGCATGTGCCCAGCACTGATAAGCAAGGCCTGCCTGTGCCCATCTCCTTACAACACTGCAGCATCCTCCTGACCACTGAGGGCTCAGGCTACTGCCTTGAACTCTCTCCTCAGCCCCATGGAAGAGCAACACAGTTTAGGGATATCACCAGCACAAGGCTGGCATGTCCTGAGCTCTGGACTATTCAGAGCAGCAGGCACCTCTCCACTGGCTCCTGGGCACTGTCCATCCTTTCTGGAGTAGGCCCAAGGGGTTCAGCTGCTCCCAGATTCCAGAGGCAGTGTGCTGGAACCCAGGGGAGCTGTTGGAGCTGGCTTGCCCTGCTCAAGGCCAGCTCATCCATCTTCACCTTGCTGACACAGCTCACTATCAATGGAGAGGCTAGTGCTTCATTTGGATGGATAGCAGGGAGCAGAGGGACTTTGCAGGCTCATCTCAGCCACTTCAGCAGGATCTGGGCTCCAAACCTGAGCCTTTGTGGAGCATTAGGCTCCCTCCTCTTTTTCTGTCTGTGGCATTGAGATGTGCTGAGCCCATTCTTGCCCAGAGCTACCTGGTCCCCACTGGTCACTCCTCTCTGAAGGATGGTGTCACATGCCTAAGGCTGCTCCTCTGAGGTCTGAAAGATTAGACTGGAAGTTTTATGGGTGGGAGATGTCCCAGGGCTGAGGTCAGAGACAGAAATGAAGTGTCTGCCCTGCTCTGTTATACAATCCGCTGTTAAATAATCACTCAGGGTCACTGCGCCTGCCAGGCCACTGCAGCTGGCAGTGGGGCTGCTGGAAAAACAGGATCACTGTCCACTGGACAAGAAGAAGGAAAAGCAGTAACACACTTCTGGGCAGTGCCATGCTCAGACCCTTCCCAGCCCTGGGGTTCCTCATTGCAGGGTGCTTTTCAGTGACAGAAACACTGGCAAAGACACGGCCTGTTTGTTTGTAGGATGGTGGCACTGGGGAGGTGGCTTTGGCCATGGTGATGGAAGGCTGGTGTTTGTCTGTGGCTTGAAGTGTGTGAGCAGGGAACTGTGCCTGCCCCAGGGACACTGGTTCTCCACTGAACCTGGGCAAGGTGGACACCCAGCATCCATCCAGCACAGCTCTGTGCACCCAGCCCACGACTGCTCTCTGCATTTCCAAACACTGCAGTGGAGCCATGGCTGGGGCAGAGCTGTGGCCTGCCATGAGCAGCATGTAGGGGTTGGGCCAGTGCCACAGTGCCAGGCTCTGCTGCCCACCTGGGACTGGCACCCATTTCACAGCGCTGTGCCAATGATTTCAAAGGGGCTGGACACTTGGAAGGCATCAGGGAACTGTGGGAATGGCTACTGATGACCTGTGTTGGCTGCAAGTAAGCAGCCACTCAAGGGAGCTCATGATTTTCCCTAGGAGACAGAGAGCAAGTCCAGGAAAAGAAACTGCACAAAGCCAAGCTGGGAAGCAGCCGCGCTGCACTCAGAGCCTGAGCATCACTGTCCTGGGATTCCTGTCCTCCAGCACACATTTACAGCTAGCTAGCCTACTTCTGCTGGGTAATTTCTTCCTAATAAGGGGTTTTGGCAGGTGGCTGTGCTCCCCTGAGGGCGAGGGAGAGCAGCTCAATACAAGCAACAAACTGGTGTGGGGCAGGGCGAGTTCCTTTTGGTTTAACTCAGAGGGTGGCTGTGAAACAGAAACGCTGGAGGATGACTGGATGGCACTGAGGAAGCTCGAGGTATCCCTTACTTGGATTTGCTGCCTGTGATCAGGGAGGCATTCTGGCTTAATGCAGCTGTTTTGTTATTTAATCCCACTTGATTTTCCTTTACACTTTCCCAAATGTTTTAAGCTATTCTTTGTTGTGCTCATCCACTTTTTAATCTGAGGCCAAATGATTGGATCTTAATCCCTGGATCTCAAATGAATTTGCCTTTTGGTTTCCAGCCCTCTGCTACAGCCAGGCTTGCTGTCCCCTTTTCCTTCTCTCATTATTTCTCTATTTCTTGCAAGTTAACATTACTTGAAAAGAACATAATTGGTGATATCTCCTGATTAATATTTCCAAACAATTTTATGTTTTTCCTTGTGGTGAGTCCCTGGAGCCTTTTTTTTGTCAAACTACCTAAATGTGACCATAGCCAGTGCAATACTGTGCTTTTTGTGTCTGACTGGGTGCAGAGACAGCTGCCATGGAGTGATCATACAGGACAGCACCCAAATTCATTGTACAATCTTCCTGGAGGAGAGGGGGCAGGACAGCCTCTGAATCAGATTCACAAATCCGAAGATGACAGGATGCTGATCCCAGCCCCACCCTCTGGGGTTTGCTAAAACTTAATTTCTCATTTCATTGCAATTGCCCTGTGGTGCAAGTTCCTTGCTCAAATGTATGCAAAAAGTCTTGGAGGAAGATTAAATGTGATTTTTCAACAGCATGTTCTGGATTTTATTGAGAAGAGATCTAATTAAATTCACACATTAATCCAGCCAGATTAAATGGCACATTCTACTTTGTGTCCTTAGCTTGGCCCAGGGGCCTGAATCCACAAACACAGACCACAGAACTGGTCTTGCCCTTCATGTCTAGACTCAGACTTTGCTTCAATACCTGAGACCAGATCCAGACAATTTCATCGGTGTGTTCAGGATCACAACCTGCATCCAGGCCTGACTGGGAGCACAGGAGTGATCCCAGCCCTGAAGGGTGCTGCTGCCCCAGGTACCCTCTCGTAAGCCCATGGTAGGGGTGGGGGAAGCTCAGGTCCCCACCTTACCTGGCTTTCCTGGGTGCTGCCATCCCTGGCAGCTCCTGCTGGCAGCTACCCTGTCCTTGAGGTACCCAAGTCCTTGGCAAGGCAGCCTGTGCCAGTCCAAAACTTCTCCTGAGCTGGGTACAGTGAGCTGTGTCCATGAGGCTTAATTACACCCAAACCCATCCTATCCTGACAGAGCCTCATCCAAGGGTGTGCGTGTGACCCTGTGCTGGAGGGATTTGCCTTCCAGAAAAGGACAATGAGAGCTGCAGGTCAGATTCTGCTCTGGGAATTCAGCAGAACTCTCTTAAGCACAGCTCATCTTTACACAGCCAGTCTGGACTTGCATGAAAAACAAGCATGTGAAACCCTGGGAATAAACCACCTACTTTCCTTGTGAGGACCTGCAAGTCTCACCCAGCAAGCCAGTCATGTAGCTGTGAAGGATGCAAATAAACTCTGCTGTGTAATTAGCACCCTTTGTATGCCAGGGCAATCACTCCTAATGCCCCATGCAAGCAGGAGCCAGGTCTGCCTGCACGGGGCTCAATTCCAAACACCCTCCCCAGGTGAAGCTGTGCTGCTTCCCTCAAACCAGGATCACATGGTGATGCTGTGCCCCATATGGGAGGAGCTGGCTTGTGATATGAGAGATCAGTTAGGATAAAAGGACAAATATCCTCTTCTGAAACCCACAGCCAGTGCTGACAGGAGTGTTTGCTGGTAAATACCTACAGCATGCTAAGATAAATCAGCCTTGTTTTACTACATTAAAGAATGAAATGTCTATGCAGCATTTTTCCTGGTGAGACTCTGAACTGCCACTAAGGCCTCTGTGATGATGGAGTACTTTCCATCCCATATTGTCCTTGGTAGCCTGATTTTTGCATTCTGCACCATGCAGATAAAGCAGTGGTAGTATATGGGGACTCTTCCTCCCTTGAGCCTTGCTGTTTGTACCAGAAAAACAGACACAGCTCTTGGAAGGAGGCTGTGTGACTTCAGGGGCTGGTGTGATTGTCTCTGCAAGGCTTTTGATGGGTGTCACAGCGACAGTTGGAGTAATTCTTCATTTTCTAGGACAAGAGGTGTAGAAGACAGAGTATGGGGGTGTGGGAAAGCTCTTTCTCCGTGGTGGCCTTGATGGCCTAAAAGGTCATTGGGAAATGACACCAAGGGGGTCCAAACCCGAGAGGTGCTTCTCATTTTTAGAGATGCAGAGCAGACAGCAGGTGGGTAAGCAGGGCTGGCCTCCAGGTGAGGCTGGAAGCAGCGTGCTGGCTGGAGACAGGGGCAGCCCTGGGGTTTGCAGGCACACTGACACTCCAAGAGGCACTGCAGCCTTCCCAGGAGTCAGTATCTAAGCCAGACTTTAAAAACAGCCTCGTCTTGTGCTGTTGCATAAGAACGAGATGGAAATCTCACTGTGTTTATACAGACTGCAATGACAAGATTCTGCTTGAGCAAACACTTGCAATGAAAGCTTCAGCTGGAGTTTCGCTTCCAGGAGCAGAAGAAAACCACTTAGCCATTTAATCCTTTGAAGAGTTCAACCATCCTGATAAGATGTAGACAGGGCAGGACAAGGGAGGTGGCTTTCACATGCCCCAGTGAGACTGTCACCTCCCTGGGCAGGCAGTGTCCCACCACCCCAGAGAGCCACACAGGCCAGCGTGGCTCCTGAGCCTGCCCACTGCCCTTTTCCCGGCTGTGACACAGTTCCTGGATTTAAACCCTTAATCCTGGAGAGATTGTGCAATAGCTCCTTCAGGTTGAGGATTATGCCCCTTTCAAAGGTACTTGGCACTCTGGCTGCACCGGGAGAGCCCAATCAACCGGCCCAACCTCTCCTGCAAGAGCACCTGCAGGCAATTCTTGCAGCTGGTGCCTAGCAACTTGCTCTGAGCTGCTCTCACAGCTAAAATTCAATGCCATTTCCGCCTTCCTCCCCTGGAGGAGCAGCTCCTGGCTCAACATCAGGGAAGAATGAGACGTTTCCCACTCACCTTGCTATAAATTAGTGATATGGGCGGGGCTGCTTTCTCTCTCTCGAGCACGTGTCCTGCAGCCAGCTAAAAAGGCATCTCCGCTCAGCAGGTGGGACAGCTTCAGGTTAGTAGGTAAAATGTTTTTTTCCCCCTCCTTCCCAGTTTGTTTTCTCTCCCAAACGCCTCTGCTTTCTTTGGAGTTCTTTGCAGAAGAACCAGGCTTGGATTCATGCCGTGCCTCACTTTGGCTTTGCTTGGGTGAGCCCCAGGTTATGCGAACACACACAGGTAGCTACAAGCTCGAGGCCGTGCTGATCACCCTCTAATGATGCACAGCAACGTTGACATCACCTGCGTGACAAATGAAGGCAGCCCTGGATCTGAGAGAGATGCCTTTGGGAAATGCCGAGCGCCAGAAATAAAAAATGCACAGGAAGCCGAGATTGCCTGTTTACGGGGCTGGGATCTTTGCCGAGGTGGTGAGGCAAACATCAACCAGCCCGGGCAGGACGGAGCAGTGTGTTCCTGCATGTGGGCAGGGCATAGGAATGGGTGCTGGGAAGAGGGAGCCAAAGGGAGGATCCAGCTGCAGAGTGGGCAGGGGCTCGGGGAGCAGCACAGCCTCCAGCAGCTGCTGGCACTGAGCAGAGGGAGGAGCGCTCCAGCTGGAAGAGGTGGGAAGCTGTGAGTACATGAAGTTCATGAGTAGTAGGGCTGTGGTACGGCAGCCTGGGTGTTTTCCAGAGAAAAGCAAGGCGAGGTGCCTTGCAGGGCATTTCCAGACTCTGGGAGGGCACGTGTTTGCCTCTGGGAACAAGCCTGAGCTCCAGATGGATCTCCTAGTGGGAGTCTGTTAGGACATCTCAGACCTGCCTTAGGGGCACAGCTCCCTCGGTGCTGTCTGCTGGGAGGGCAGCTGGCCACTGCCTGCCTGCCCTGGCTGTTCCCAGTGCTAGCGCTGGTTCCCACTGCAGAGCTGACCTCTCCTTGCCTCCCCAGCTTTATTCCTTGGGAAGCTCTGGGTGGTCTTAGCAACTGCAGCCAGAGGAGGGTTGGAGGTGCTTCATTGCTGTGGACAGGGTGGTTTTCAGAAGAGCCACCTTTATCTCACAGCGCTCTGTCCTCAGCTCCTGAGTGCCTGCAGCAGTGCAGGGTCTGCAAGGAGGAGTGGCAATCACCTGGTCACTAGCTTGGACTCCACAGCCTGAAGCAGATGAGGAGAGAGGTTGGTAAGCGCAGAAGCACCAATGGAGATGTCTCCAGCTCATCCCAGGACCCTCAACCCTCCAAGGTGGGATATGGCTCTGTTCCCCAGCCCAGGAGTGGTGCCCAGCATGCTTCAGGTAGGTGTTTGGCTTAAGGATTTGTCATCATGATCACTTTAATCAGATCACTTTAATCAAATCTAACTGCATTGCACAGGTTAGCTGATAAGGATTGAGAAATACTTCATAGGGAAAGGCATGAAGGACCCAAGCCTGACTGAGCCTTTCCTGGTGTCCAGTGGGTGCCTCTGCCTGCAAGGGTCAGGAACTGGCCAGTCCCCTGCCATGCTGTGATGCCTGAAGGCCAGGGGACCTTGTGGTGGCTCTGTTTCCCTTCCAGCCACAGGAAAGGACAGCTCTCCCAGCAGCGTGGCAGAGCAGCCTTTGTCTCACCACATGGGTGACACTGGTGGTGTTGGCTGGCCCAGAGTGGGTTTGAGACAAGCTTGGGACAGCAGAGTTTTAGAGCAGCATGGCCCAATCCAGGAGAAGATGTTGCCTGTAGACCAAAACTGTGACTTTGGTGGCTGAAGGGGCTACTGGCCCAGCCAGCACTGGTGGGTCCTGCTCCAGCAATCCCTTCCCACCACAGCCTGCCTGTGTTTGCACGGTTGTTCCCAAGCTCCTTGCAGGCCAATTCCACAGCCAGCTCAGGCAGTTTCAGTCCTACCTCCTTACCTAGCCTGGCTCAGAGGAATGGAGCTGGGAGTGCAGTGGAGATGGGGACCTTTGCAACCAGAAGACATGTTGATAGCAAAATCCTCAGTTCAGAAAACGCCTCCTTCCTTCCTTCCTGCAAACATAAGGGCACAGAATTAAGGCTGAGCTTTCTGACCTCCAAGTTCTTGACTTCTGCTCTCACGTTACAGCAGCAGCAAATCCTGTTGCATGAAGCAGAAATCTATCTGTCTGAACATGCCCTATTTCAAACTCTTCTCTGCATAAACTGTTCCAGACTTTACCAGGAACAAGGCTGTTTACTATCAGCAGAATCAGGAAACTCTTTTAGTATTCGGACTTTTTTCCCCCCGCTTTTTTTTTCAGTTTGCATATTGAGCTGCTGAAGCTTAAATTTGCCATCTAACAGTGTTTCCAGCTTTCAATGTGTTTTACTTGAAGCTATTTCCTTTTGCCTGATTGAGTATCTCTGAAATACCTCTGTGTACAGAGTGCTCTGCCTTCCTTCCCATGGAAAGATAGGTTTTCCTTCACCTGGTGTGAGGTTAGAAGGACAAGCTCATTTTCTAATAAATAGAGGATATTAAACTGCAAAAGGCCAATGGCACCATTTTTGGGTTTTTTCATAGCATTCATATGAATGCTTTTGTACAAAGGGGTTGAATCCTGCTTCCATTTATACTGATGTAAATCTGTAATAATAAAGTTCTTTTACAGAACTACATATTTTATTAATCCAAGTGTCATAACTAGAATTGAATACATGATAATAGTGTGATCATTGTATCCTCCTGCAGTTCACACTTGCTGTAACTGCAGCATCTTTTAGACATTCTAATTTCTTTTTCAAGTGTTGTAGATATTAAACTTTCTGACACAAGGGCTACCAGTGTAAGCACAGCAGGATGTGAGATGAACCCCTGTGTTAGGGAACCCCTTTGACAGGAAAGGAAAGCAAAGTTTGAAAAGCAGTTGTAGGTGCTTCTGTGATAGTTAGTTGGTTTTCACTTTGAAAATCTCTTCTGAGCTTTCCCTCTGCCTCCGTTTTGGCAGAACCAAACTTTGTTTGCTTTTATGATTGCTGTCACTCACAAGTTGCCTCACCAGGACTCAGTTAGCATAGCTAAAAGCTGAGAAAAATTGTTTCTACAGAGGGCATTGTCACACTGAAGTGGGGTTTTGCAAGCCTGTTGCTCACTTCACATTATGATTTATTGGGCATTATGTTGTTCTAGCTAGTGACAAGGTCATAGTGACCAATTTGCCTGTGAAGGTTTACACAACCTTTAGCAATAGGAAATCTCACAGACTTAAAAACTTCGTGCAGCAGAGGCAGCTCACCTTCACAGCGGGCCGAGTAAAATGACGAAGCAAGGTCAGTTTGCATTGAGAGGAACAAGACTCTTACAAACCCCTGAGAGAGCAGGAATGGTTTGGTTCCTTGAAAACTTGTGTGGCTTGTTCGGATTGAGAGCTGTCCTCCTGCGTGTTTCCAGCAGCAGTGCTGGAGTGAGGAGCTGGAATTACGGCTGGAGATGCAAAGCGGTCCGGTGTTGCACCTTTTTGGGGTGCAGCAATTGTTTTTTGGGGTTTGGAAAGGACCAGGCAGACAGTCCGAAGGTCAGCATGCAAAAATCTTTCTATTCTAATTTTCTGACTCTATTTATATCCACTGTACAAAGGTGGCCAATTATTGGCCAAAGCAGGTCAACCCATCACTTGGATTGGTGACCATACCAATCACTCAAATATTCTATCAGAACTAAAGAATGTAAACATTTCTTATTTACATGAAAGAGCTTGAGAACAGAGCTCAAAGTTTCAAAAAATCAGAAGGCTTTTTGCTTTAATATTAAGAGTTAGTCCGAGACATGAAAATCAGAGCCACAGTCCGGCTGCTCTCCTGGCTGTCCCCAGGGCCCAGCAGAGCTGGAAATGGGACTCGAGGGCTCAGCAGGGTGAGGCTGGATGTGGCCACCAGCACACGGGTGATAGTCTGGTGTGTGTGCTCTACACGAGCGAGCTGTGAGGGACCCCCGAGGGATGCGGGGCCTGAGGGGGTGTTTTGTGTGTCTTGGGGGCCTCCTCACCCTGTGCCCATCCTGCTGCTCTCCGTGCCGCGCTGCTCCACGGCAGCGCACGCCGTCANACGCCGTCAGGGAGGCACTCACACCTCAGCGCGGGCGGCTGTGCCCGTGTGCATGTCTGGATCTCTGTGTGCGTGTGTCTGTGTGTCTGTATGTCTGTGTGTCTCTCGGCAGCCCCGAGCTGCCCTCAGCGCTCTCCCCTTCTCCCCTCAGCGTTCTCCCCTCAGCGCTGCCCTCGCTGCAGCCCCGGGGGGGAGGCTCCGGCTCCGGCCCCGCCCCTCCCTGGCGAGGCCCCGCCCCGCGCGCCGCCGGCGGGCGATAAAGGTCTCGCGGCGGAGCTCTNCCTTATTGCCCGGTGCGGTGCGGCCGCGCCTCACCGTGTGTGCCCCAGCCCCGGGAGGAGCGGGAGCTGCGGCCCGGAGGGGCCCGGGGGCCGCGGGGCGCTGGCGTTGCACAGTGCCGGGACCGGAGCCAGGTAGCCCGGAGGGCGCCGACTTTCCCGGGGCCGCGTCCGCTTGCGGAGGGAGCAGCCGGGGGCAGCCCGGGCAAGGAGGAGGTGACTGATCCCTGTCGGGCCATCCCCCACATGGAGCTGGTGCGCTCCGCTGTCAGCGCTGCTGCTGCCTGTAATTTATCCCCCGGTGGGGATGGGACACGGCTTTGGCTGGGTGTTGAGCCTCGGCTGTGCTGGAGTCTGCGCAGTGTGTTTTCTTAAAGTGTGGTTATTTCTCAGGAGCGGCTGGAAAGCTGGGAGCTCGTAGCGATTTCCCTGCCGTGCGCTTGGCGAGGGGGCACCCGGGACTTGCGAGGGTTGTACTGACTCGAGCGCCGAGTTGGAGGATCATGTGAGGTTTTTAGCACTGCACTGGAACACTGAACTATTTTAACACCTTTGTTGTGTAACTCTCACTTAATTTGGAAGCAGAACGATTGGACTGGGCACAGTTAAACAAAACCTAGCAGATGCCATGTGCCACGATTGGTTTCAATTGCTTGATTTGCAAGCTGACTAGAGATAGGGAAATCTAGCTGCACTGTAAACTGGGAGATATGGAGTGACAGCTCACCTTGCTTGATTTATAGGTAGGAAAAGCAGTGCTTCTGAGAATCAGGAAAACTTTGATTGTGTTTGGCAGCATTGCAATTTGAATAATTTAAAAGATCCCAGAGATTGAAATTGAGGATATGGTACTGCTTTACTGCTCAAGGACCAGTCTCTCTCCCTCCCAGCACTGCTCAGTTTTCTTTGATTTCAGTTTTCTGTGTTTTTGCCACTGTGTTGTTTAATAATCTGAAGGCATTGGATTATTGCATAGTTTTCTCAAGGCCATAAAAGTGCCAGCACACCTGTAATAAGTGGCCTTTAATTAGCTGTGTCATCATTAGAAGTGGAAACATGCACATGTCACTCTTAGTTGCTTCTGAACTTTAGTCATGGAGCAGCTTAGGTGGCAGGGTCTGTGTGTGGAGCTGTGGATGGCCTGTGCCTGCCTGCAGAAGGGCTTTCTGTGCACTCAAGTAAAGCAGAGGGATAGCTTGGAGTAGTTACAAGAGCAGCAGTGTAACAGGAGAGGCCCTCACCTCCTCCTGCACCATTACTGAGTGTTGCTTAACAGCTGTTACATCTTAGCTTACCCTAAAATCAATAATTGTGGTACAGCACCTCCTCGAATAATAGCCCTGGGTTTTTGTTTTTTCAGCTGGAGTTATTTTGAAAGCAGGGAGTGGAGTTGAGGAAGGCTGTGTTCTTTGCCTTTCACGTTCACTTGCCTGCAACTGAAAAGCTAGCAGAGAAATAGTTCTAGCACAGAGCAGTTTTACTGGGATTGTTGTGAAAGCATTGCTTTAAACATGACAGTTTGTCCTGGTTCAGGAGGCCAGGCAGCTCTTGTTCATGTTGGATGCTCAGGAATGCTTCAGCCACATCTTACAAGAGCCCTAATACTTCTTAGGCACTTTGTGTCAACTGCAGGCCCTGTGGATTGCTGAAATATCAGTGATTAATATTTGCTTACTGACTGTACTAATAAAGTAGCACTGCCTGGAGTGAGGTGCTGTGATAGATGAGGAATTATTTTCTCTTCCTGCTGGAATAATAAAAGGGAAACTACCTCATGGTGGCCAGCCTGGACAGGAGCAGGTCTGCCGGGGGGAGAAGGGCTGGGGATTTTCCTCCACTGTTATAAAAGAGCACTTATCTCCTCGTGGTCACATCACATCATCCCCAGCTTTCAGTTTCCCAGCTTCCAAACCGGAGGAAATAGGCAGATGGAAATGCAGGTGTAAATTCTGTGTCCCTGTTGGTCTCCAGTGCCAGCACCATCGCAGGCTTCACCTCAGCTCTGTGATAAAAGCAGTTCTAACTTTGTGCCTGGTGTTGGTAGACTGTTGTACGTCTTGTCACAGTCCGTGGAAGTTTCAAGGACGTTCCTAAGGAAAACTGCCAAATTTCAGTCAAATGTCACCTCACATAAGTTAGGTTTGAGTTTGCTTTAGTTCTTGTATTGTGCTTATGAACAGACCCCATCCCTGGGATGATTTTTGATATTCGTGGCAGCCTTTGAATGGAAAGTTTTAAACTTTAAAACCGGGCCGAGTTGTTGTCTTGTTTTTTAATTTACCTAATTTCTTTTTCTACTGTTGCTGTATGCTGTGCCTACAGTGTGATCCGTGAGCTGAGTGCATTTTTTCAGCTTTCTGCTGAAGGCTGCATTTACTTCTTAAACTTACTGTACTCCTTGTTAGTATTTTAGGGTTTGTCTCTAACCTCAACTATCCAAGCTGAACAAGGCATAAAAATTTTTTCTTAAGTTTCTGCATAGGCGGATGTGCTGTATTTGCCATGGTCAACAACTGAAAATTTTCAGAAGTACTGATATGTGGTGGTGCTTCAGACTTTACTCTTGCTGAACTATTTGGTTTCTTATTTTAAAACATTTCCAGCAAGCTGAACTTCCTGAGATATCCTGAGGGAAAGGTAGAAGCAACTTTCCTTGGTTTTGGAAGGTTGCTCTTGATATGATACAAAGAGTTATTATCTCATCCTGTGGCTGATTTTAAGGTCATGGTGCTGTGAATACATTTCTGGGGTTGGGTTTGTGTCTGAAAGACCAAACAAATGGGGGTGTTTTAGATATTTGTGAAAGCATGGCTCACACTGATGTCTGCTGTTTCAGTTGGCTGCAAAGAAAGTACTGATAAGAAATAAGAACTGTCCTTTAGGATAAGGATTATAATCAAGGCATTTCTAGGAGCAAATTAATACATAATAGGAACTTGTGTTCTGAGAGCTTTGGTAACTAACTTGCCTGACCTTTAGCTTCTGTTTATTTGTGAAATAATACATTCTGTGTAGTGTTCATTTCCAGAAAAACAAGATTTCATGTGCTTGCCAAGCTTTTTGAAACACTTTGAACGTAAAAGTTGGAAGAACTTTTGAAGTTCCTTCCTTCAACTTGGTGTTTAACTGGAGTTCTTGCTCTGCAGCAAAGCAAGGAGCTCACTGTCCCCCTTTGTGTTTGGGAGGGAGCCCACATCCCTGTTCTAGGGCTGTAATTATCTCTACAGGGTGTGTAAACATGTGAACATCCTCCTGAAGTTATCTCTTCAGTTTGTCTGGAATCTGTCACTGAGAATTTTGGCTGCTCTACGGGGACTGGTTTATATCTCATTTTAGTGTGAGAACAGTAGATCTTTGTGTGAAGTGTAATCTTTGAGGCTATATAAGTATCTCCTTCAATTAACTAAACAGGGAAAAAAAGAGAGAAAAGCGATGCTAATTTTATTCTGGTTAGTAGTTGGCTTCTCTATAAGGTTGGAAAAACTTAGTTTGCCACCAGAGATGGCACTGCTGGGCCTCCAAGGCAGTCCAGAAGAAGTTACATGAGTAGATAAGTGCAGGTAAGGTGGATTTTGGGACTCCTGTTTGGTGCCCACTTGAACTTACAAGCAGGACTAATAGGAAATCAAATACAAGGTGAAAGAGAAGTCCATTTGGGCCTTTGCAGAAATGATTGGTGGAAAACCAGCTGATTTTAAGAGTGACCCTGCTCTTGTGTGTCATGGAGGGATAGGTGAGACAACTGGCAAAAATCTAAGACTGCATTAAGTGTCTTTTGGAGAAGGATTTTTTGTGCACTTGACCTCTATTTACACTCTGCATGAGGGAAATTCTGATATGCTTTACTAGGAGGGGAGATGTCTCATGGAGGTGTTTTGTTGTTTGGTTTTTTTTTTTTTGTCTCAATGTGTTTTCAGCTTTGTTTTCAGTGCAGATGATGAGCAAACGATGCTTGCATTTTCAGCCCTGTATATTGGTGATTTTTGTGTGGCAAGGTGGGATTTGCTAGTGCAGGTCATGGCAGGTTTCTCTTAAAGGACTGGAATAGAAGCCAAATTATTGAAGACTTGAGCTGATGAGATGTTGTACGGATTGTGGATGTGGAATGTAGGATGCAGTTTCCAGTGAATTGATATTTGAGAGTCGAACTTAATTTGCTCTTACGCAGTTGGTGTTCCAGTGACATCAGAATCAGGTTCCAGTCTGTAGTTAATGTCAAATTATAATGAATTTATTTTCCCACCGTCACCTCAGAGATAAGCATGTAGAATTTACAAGTTCTTATTGGTCTCAGTAAAATATTTGGAATGTCTTTTTGAGCAATGTGTTGGATAATGCTGCCAGGATAACAAGGTGGCTTTTTGGTTTTTTTTCCACTTGGATTGAAAGTTACAGAAATTTGTTGGAGAACATGTGTCAAGTGCTTGTACTGACGTGTTAGGACTGCTTTCCCTATGTTGTGCATACTTGGAAAAGTTGTTCCCACCTCTTATCTCCTCCAGCAGGGTGGTACTGCTGAGTGGAGGAATAAGTGCAGTTATTTTAGCTGTCTCTTTAAATCCAATCCTGTGATGCTTACTACTACTGCCTGTAAACTTTTGCTGTCTTTTTTCTCTCCCCTCCTCTCCCCCCTTCTGCATGAAAGAAAGGATTTTCTGGCTTTTCCTTCCAGGTGTCTGTTTGCCTTGGTGCATGTGGTGTGATGTACTTGGGGAGCTGTAAACTTTTGGGAAATGAAAGGTTCAATATGTCAGTGCTTTGCCTAATATGGGAATCTTCACAGCCCTGATTTCATGGGAGGGACAGTCACTCGAAGCATGTGAACTCCTAGGCATGGAGACAGAAGCTTGGCCTCCTTTGTGTGTTGCTTAGACATAAAATAATAGTGAACATGACTGCTCTAGAAAATGAGGTTAAGGCTCTTGACATAATCAAATCATTTTTTTTAATGCAAGAAGTCATCTTGTTTTCAGAGAATTAAGTTTCCTAAATACTTTGTAATCCTGAACTGAGGAATTGTGTTTTGTTAAGATTTTCAACATTGCCTTGAAGCTGCCCCCAAAGTAGTTAACACTCACATTTCAGGGAGCAAAGTCTTAAGCTTGTCATTACGATAGGAAGGGAATGCAGTTTAAAATTCTTAAAAGGGAATCTTTCTGACTGCCGGTGTGTCAGGCTTGTTGCTAATAAATAGTTTGGAAAAGTACAGCAAGTAACGATTTTGAGTGTTAGGACATAGAACTGGAGTATTTTCTAAAGCTAACAATACTATAGGAATAGCTTCTGAAGACCTACATGTTATGTGCTGAGATTTAAAAGGCAGAAAACCTTTCAAAATAAAATAATGCTGGTACAAACATTAAGAAATGCAACTTCTGCTTTTAAACTTAATTTTTTTTTCAATAGAAAAGTGAACACTCTATCTACTGTGAACATTTAGATAGCAAATGTGATTAAATGCTTGTAGAACCTTCAGATGCTGTGAGAAATCCTGCTTCTTTGAGAAGACCCTCAAGATGCAGTTTGGTGCTTTTGGAGAGGTTGGAAGTTGGCTTGTGAAAGGCTGAATATTATTCTGAGAGTCTTGTTCTAAGTACCTGAGTCGCAGACATATCACCGTGTCATTAATCAAATATCAAATGGAGCTGTTCTTTTGTCTGATCTCTTGTTGATTTATTTCTGTGATGCATTAGGACTTGATTAAACTTTTGTGAGCTTTGAGGAGGAGCACACTGCTGTCTTTCTCTGTTTCAGTTCATCTTATAATCCTAGCCTTTTCTCCCCAGAGTTTACTCTTCCTACTGTAAGGAAAGATTCCATGGATCCACCAATTGAGGACATTAAGTGTGATCTACAGAGGCTACACTGTTGATTGGACGGGAGTGCTGAAACAAACAGACTTTGTAGAGTTGTGTTTGCCTCTTTTCTTTTTCACCCAGGTGAAAGATGTATATTAAACCATTGTTACCTCAACATAAAGTAGTCCTGCAGAAGAGCAATTTGATTGTCCAGATGTCTTTAGACAAGGCTGAGAACTTGCTGTAAAGAGGAGCAGTAAGCAGCCCCCTCTGTTTGTTCTTGTTGGGATGCTGAGTGTGCCTTGCCTTACACCTGGTATGGCTGACTTCTTTCAGTTCTATACCTCCAGGCTTGACTGGCCAGCAGCCATCAATGTACACGTGACAGTGGCATTTCCTGTCCCAGGAAAATGTGTCTAAAAATCAAAAATGCTCCCGTTGTTGAGACTTGTAGCAGTGGCTGATGTTTCTGTGGTAACAAGAGTCATGAATGATGTTAAAAACTCCTTAGGTAAGTGGGTGAGCTGTGAGCCCTTTGAACATAGGAAGGTGCTTGTGTGGAGCTGAGCTGCTCAAGTGTGTGTTATAATGTCCTTGGGACGACTAACTAGTGATTTTAAAATCAGTGTTTTTCTAATCTACTCTGCAGTGGATGCAGTATTCAGTAGGTGTGTCCAAGGGAATACTCTTCTACAGCAGGAAGGGCTGTGCCAAGCTCCAGGTCTTCCCACCAGTCACACGTCCTGGCCTGTAACACTGATGAGCTGAACCTTCCATTTGTAAGGGAAGGAAACCTTGTTCTTAAGTGAAGGTTAACAAATGTGTTGTCTGCTTCAGCCTAAATCTGGACTTTCAGATAGAGACAAATCTTTGGCAACACACAGCCAGATCCAGTTACAGCCCAGTTGTCTACCCATCTTTGCAGCGTTATCACATATCACCAAGTCAGTTCCTACATGAATATGCTTCTTAACTGTACTTGTGAGTTTGGGGAGTCTGGAGAAATTTTCCAGCTGAACTGGGTTGCAGTTACAGAGCTGAACTTTTCTTTTGGCACGGGTGCCCAGTGAAGCAGTCTGTGCCTCCCCCTCAGCGGTGCCGTGTGGCTGTTCCAGAGGCTCTGGGTGCAGAGCACATCCCTTGGTGTCCAAGATCAGCTGGTGCTGGACCTGGGACAGCAGTGCCAGCACAGAGGGCAGCAGCCCTGCGCTGTTCAGCAGTGCAGCCCTGCAGAGGGGACTGTGTGGCTCTGCTGTTTGCTTGCCTTCAGTTCTAGTGCTCCTTGTTTGAGGTGATACAGCTTGTAGGAAGCTGCTTCTGTTGGATTGCCTTTTCTGCTGCTTTGGCTTCTGTAGCAGCATTGGGTGTGTGGCAGAATTAGCAGGAAAGGCAGGGTGGTGCTGGAAATGGGAAAGAGTGGGAGAGCCCCTGTGAGTGGGTGGGGAAGACTCAGCTGTGCTATTGAAACAGGCTCGAAGAGGGAGAGGGGAGGAGGCACGCACTGGCACTGTCCTGGTGGCAGAATTAATGTACTTTGAACTGTTGCCTTAACGAGGGATTTGTGTGTAGCAGCAGCAGTGATGCCTGGCAGAGGCTCAGGAGTTGTGGCAGTAGGCGTGGGGCTTTTAACTGTATGGACTTAGGTACTTTATCAATTATTATGGGTTAATTGCAGGAAAGGGATATGGCAGCCCAGGCCTGTTTCTCTACGTGCTTAGCAGCAGGGACCCTGATAAAAACTATTTTTGTTGTAGTTGTGTGAAAAAAATCTCTTCCTCCAGTGGAGATAAAAGGAAGACGTGCAAAATGTGATTTTTTTTTTGTTTGTTTCAATTCGCTTTAACTGTGCCTTGTGTGGAACTTTTTCCTGTTTTGATTCACATTGTTGATCTGGGTGTTAATTGTGTTGATGCATGTTGTGTTTCCCCTGTTATGCTTCCCTTTCATCTGGTGGGTGTCAGTGACCCTACCAGGCTAAGAAGGGAGAAGGAGAAACTGAAGCTTTCAGAAACAGAAACTCCCTGGAGTTGTCTGCAGGTAGTTACTGTTTCAGTTTTGCAAACTGTGTGATCTAGAGAAGACAGTTTTTGAAAGAAACCTACACTCTCTCTGTACTGCCCTTTATTCTTTGAATAGAAATGTAGGATTCTGGAGTTCAGAGCTGGAAAAACTGGCTGGAAGTCTCTCTTAGCTGCAGGAGCTGAGAGAGGGCTGGGAAGCTGAGTGTGAACTGAGGTTGGGCTGGAAGATCACTTTTGGCTGGAACTCCATTGAGTTGTTAAGGTTGGAAAATACCTCTAAGATCAGAGTCCAGCTGTTATCCTGGTGCTGCCGTGTTCACCACTAACAGTTTGTCCCCAAGTGCCACATCCACCTGTTGTTTGAATGCTTCCAGGTATGGTGATTCCACCACTTCCTGGGCCAGCCTGTTCCAATCCCTGACCACTCCTCCCAGGAAGAAATGTTTCCTAATGTCCAACCTCAACCTTCCCTGGCACCATTTAAGGCCCTTTGTTCTCATCTTGTCACCTGGGAGAAGAGACCACCCCCACCTCACTGCAGCCTCCTTTCAGGGGGTTGTAGAGAGTGCCAAGATACCCTGAGCCTCCTTTTCTCCAGGCTAAACTCCTCCAGCTCCCTCGGCTGCTCCTGATCAGAGTTGTGCTGCAGACCCTTCACAGCATCTCAGGGTCTTTGTTGCAGTGAGGGGCTCAAAGCTGAACCCAGTGCTTGAGGTTTGGCCTCACCAGTGCTGAGTACAGGAGGTTGTTCACCACCCTCATTCTCTGGCCACACTGTGGCTGCAGTTCAGCTTGCTAAAAGCAAAAAAGGAAAGTTCCAGCCTCTTTGGCTTACTGTGTGTCCTTACTTTGTGACTGACAACTTGTTTCTGCTGGAAATGAGTAAAAGCTGATCCTTGGGCATCCTATCTTCCTGCACAGCCAAAGGAAGCCTTCACTTTGCTTTCTGCTCAGCTCCTCTATGGCCGTGGTGCTGATGCATCTCGGTAACTAAACCACCTCTGGCTGCCAATCTAAAGGCCAAGCATGGGCTAATTGCAGTTGGCATCTCTCACTTTATTCTTTTCTCCCTATTCTCACTCAAAATACCAATTGAGGTTAGCTGCTCATTGTTTAAATTGCTGGCTGTTGACAGGAGGATACATACAAGGTACATAAAACGCAATTATGGCCTAAACCAATTAGAAAATACTGACTTCTTGAGCAAGCAACAACCTTAAATAAAATCACTCTGAAACACAAGCAGAAGTATGTGTGGTTTAAATGTGTGTGGCCTGCAAGGATCCAGTTAGCTTTCAGTGTTGATGAGGAGCTGTCACTTGGCATTTCCAGAGTCCATGGTGAACTAGGGCATTGTCATTGGAGTACTCTCACTCCCATCCTCAAGAGCCTGCCTGATGGGTAAGAAAGGGGAGAAAAGGTGAGCAAGAGGCCTTTTAATGCTTTAATCTGCCCTTGGTGTTGTGATACAGCTGTCTTGGAGGGGGCTGGAAAAGTACTGGTGAATCTTACTGTGGGTAGAGATCCTGGTAGGTCCTTCAGTGAGTGTGCTATTAATAGCTGGGATTTTTGGGCAGAGGGGAAGGAGGATGAGAGGCTTGTTTTGTCACTATCCCTACCCTGCATGATTTTTCTTGTAGCTATGGAGAAACATCTTTCTTACTAAGTTCATAATGTGCTTTCTAAAAAGTGGTCTTTATATATATATATAAAACTTCCTGGTTTTGTATTGCTTCTGTCTTAGTCTCTGCTTATTGCCATTCTCTTCCTTGTATTGGTTGAGAAGAGCTGAATTTGAGGGTTGACTTTTTTTGCTGCACTTTTTCATTCTATGAAGTTTCTCTCTCTTTTTTGTCCCCATAAATGGAGAACACAAAATGCCAGCTTATCGGTATTTTATGTCAGCTCCTGCACGCATGCCCACCATTCAGCAGAGAAGCAATTTAAGGCACTTAGGAGTAGACAAACCTATTGTTTGATTAGTTGTGGTGCTTCAGAGGTATCTAGGTCATCAGAATATCTTCTTTTTCCCCTTCCCTGGCAGAATTGTAGCTTCAGGTGCTTCTGCTTCAGCTCACAGTTTATGTAACAGTTCTACATGTACACCCCATTGCCCTGAAGGAACACAGTGAGTTAAATGTGTCTTTCCTCCTGTACCCTGCCCCTCTCTCAGTCTTACTGGATGTCCAAACAAGTCTTTGGAAGTTAGCTCATCAGTCCTGTTTGTAGCTGAAATATTTGAAACATTTGATCATTTCTGGCCTTAAAATGAGCTGCTTGGTGCTCTTTACTAGTCAGCAATAAGAAAGCATCGATGCATTGAGGTCTGTGATAGCTCCGTAGTTTCCTGTGAGTTTATTGCAAGGAGTAGGACTGCTGGAAAAAGGGGAGGACAGTTTTGTGGCTGAAATCTAGTGATTTTTTGTTTTGTTTTATTTTCCCCCAGGAGATGTGGTGGAATAAGGTTTGAAGGTTAACATACTTTCTCTCTGTGCTCTGGAACTCACTTCACACATGCCTACACTTTCCTTCGTTCACTACACCAAAACAAGAAATGTTCAAGCAGTTTGTCTCCTTCCTCTCCAAGGAAAATTTCCTACGTGAAGCAC
The DNA here is from genome assembly GCA_013400435.1 of Pycnonotus jocosus. Lineage (NCBI taxonomy): Eukaryota > Metazoa > Chordata > Aves > Passeriformes > Pycnonotidae > Pycnonotus > Pycnonotus jocosus. The sequence continues at coordinate 86,910 of VWYP01009345.1, forward strand.
TGAGAGAATGCCTTGCATTGAAATGCAGTGCAGCAGTTTCCTCATGATAAATTATTTTAAGCTCTTGATTCAAGCCGTGAACTCCCTCAGGGTGTGGAGGTTGAACAAAATTTTCAAGCAAGATGGATGGAGCTTAGTGTGGCTCACTTCAGTTTGCTTTTCACCGCTCAGGTGATGGTGGGGGAGCCCGCCAAGAATCTCTGCTGAAATGTGAACAGGGGACTTGTATGGAGGCAAATGTAGAGCACCAGGAAGGAGTTCAGGGGTGCTGAAAGCTGAAATGTCATGGGGTGCTGGAAGTCTTAATTTGAAGCTGACTTGTAGCAAAGTGCAGGTTTCTGTGCAAACCAGATATTAAGACTACCAGCTGGAAGATTTACAGCTTTATGCTCCTTAAACTCCTTGTGACAGAGCAAATGGAAGTACTGATGAGGGATAGCTACACTAATGAAAGTGGCTTAAAACTAAAAAGCAAATGGGATTTAAATTTATTTGAATGTTCTGCTGCATCTGTGGGCAGTTGTGTTCAACTCAGTGCCCACAGAAGCAGTTACTGATTGTGATTCAGTGCTTGTTGATAAAAAACCTGTACTGTATCTAAAACCAACTGAGTTTAGCAATTAGTATGTGCCTTTTTTTAATGAAAGGATGTGGATAATGTGTTCAAAGAGTTCAAGCTGTATTTAGGTTGAAACTTAAAGGTAACTGTGTTAGTACTTTCTGTCGATTAATGTGCTTAAAGGGAAGAACTTGCATTTAAAGCAGGCTGTCTCTTATTTTCATAGCATGCAGGTGTCTGGGTGTTTTCACTCTCGTGTTCTTACACTGCAGGACAAGTAGGTCATCAGCTGCTGGCTCTGTACTTAGGGGAAGTAGGAATTAGCTTTTCATTTTACCTCATGCCTTAAGAAATGGGCTATTTAATGGGGTTTGTTCAGTTGAAATACTGTCTGCATCCACAAGAAGCTACTGTTCTCAAAATCTGGCTTAGTGTTTCAACAAATGCTGCTTGTTCTGGGTACTTAGCTGGTGAGAATAAACAGCAGTCCTGCTGTAGCTGTTACTGAGTGCAGTGAGGAGTTTATAGGGAAGCTGAATGGAGGTATCTTCCCTTGGCTATATTTACTCTCATTCAAATCTGTCTGCTTCTGTGTCTCCCAGCCTGTTTGACCTGGGTTAGGAAGTGATCGTGTCAGTCTCCAAATCCATTTCCCACGTTCCTGATGGAATAATTCAGGTTGGAAGAAGCCAAAATGACATACAGACTGATGGGTGAACAGCCACAGTAATAGGTGTGAATGGATGGCAGAGTTCAGGGGCAGGTCCAGCTGATGATCTTTTTGTATCAGCTCCAGACAAAGCAGCAGACATGACCTTAGTCTGGAGTCTGTTAGTTCAGTACTCCAAAGGTCAGGTGAACATCTTGAAAAAAGAAAAATATAGCTGTGACTTTCTGGGCCTGCAGCACTGTGCTACAAGTTCTGGTGCCATCTGGTTTGACAGATGAGAACTCTTGTGTATGTACTGAAAGCCTGAGGTTCAGACCCTCTCTGCACACGGGAGTTTCCAGCAGCACAGTGATCAGCCCCATGGGTGAGTTGGGTGAATCCACCAGTCTTTAATGCTGTGGCAGGAGGCAGCCTTGCCTCTCTGCTGTGTGTGCAGAACATGGAACATTCCTCTGGAACAACCACTCCTTGTGTGAGTGTATTGGGTTGGTAACTCCATTACTGGCATGGCACTGGGCTTAGCAAAGTGTTAAAATGTACTATAATAAACAAACAAAACCCCCAAACCGACACAGGTCTGTTGTTTTGGTTGCCTCTGTAGCAGTACTGAAATGTATTGTCACGGAGGGCTGTAAAGGGATGCTGCCATGAACTCTGCAAGTCCAAAGTAGTGCCCAGCTGGTTAGGAAGGCATCAGTGTGGAAGTGGCCATTCTGGGAATGCCACTGCTTCTAAAGTTAGTACTCATCTCTGTTATAGTTGATTTGCTGGGGCTGGACTATTGCAAGAACCTAGAGCAGTCTGTGGGCTTTAGAACAAATCAGATTAAATTCTGAGTTTTAAGTAGTACACTGTGACTGTGCTGGGGCAGGTGGAGAATGGGGGACAGCCAAGGGACAGGGCTTTGAGTCCTGAATGGCAGAAACTTCTGTCCTGAGTTGACCTATCAGTGCTGTCAGCATGTTTAGTTTGTGAACAACTTCGAGAACTTTTGCAGAAAACTGGACTGTGAAGGGTGGGGGGGGCTTCTTGTCCTGACCTTTATTTCCAGAGACTGCACTGGAAGTAATTCTTGGAAGTGTAATGTGAGCTTCCTGCCCATGATACTGAAGCCTTCTAGAAAGGCTTTCCTAAGTGCTGCCTGAGATGGTGAGCAGGCAGAAGGCAGGATAAAGGATCACAAAAGGGTGTGACATCTGCCTGGGACACCTGACAGGGTGGCATATGCTGATTATGCTGCAGGGATGAGCAGTAGCACTTGCTCTATGGTTAACATGCCTGACCTGTGCAATGTCTGTCCTGGTAATTGCCAACTAGTTCAAAATCTTGAAAGGAGGGGTGTTCTCTGCCACTCAAACGTGAAGTTATCAAACCAGCTCTTCTGGATGGATCAAATTGCTTCCACAGCTGTCAGCACTGCAGTTCTCCACCCTCTAAAGTGCTTGACTGATGACCATGATGGTCTTTTCTGTAGGTAGGTTGGGAACTTTCAGATGTGTTAGGCTGGTTGGTCAAAGGGAAAAAAAAAGCCAACAAACCAGCTTGACCTAAACAAACCCAACTTGGTGCTCTGGACTTGACTCCCAATTTCTGTTGATAAGTGAAATCTAGTAGGAGTTGAGTAGGGTCTAGGATGAATTTTCCCTCCTGTTCCCTCTGAGCTAACAAGCTTCAGTGGTGCAGAATGCTGTTAACAAGATGTGAGCTTTTAATGGGCATAATTCATGTAAGCTCTTGATGGTACTGTCTCTTTGGGATAGGGAGAATCTGCTTGTTTATAAATGACTGATGCTAAAGGATCATTCCACTTGTTTGTTCAGAAATCTGCTTGGCCTGAAGAGGTTTTGTGTAGCTGTGCTCTGCACTGGCACAAGGATGCTGCTACATTGAGGTCTTTGAGGTCTGACAAGTTGTGATGACTTGCAGATAGGGCAGGATGGTTAATGTCAGGCTCCAAGTGAATGAAGGGAAGCTGCAGGTGTGGCTTCAAACCATTTTTTGGTCTGCCCTTGTTTACAAACCCAATCCCTTGCTGAAGTGCAGTGTGTGTTTAAATCAAAGAACAGGAGGCTGTTTCAAGTCACCGAGTTGCACTGGTTACCACTGGCACACCTTGAAGCAGAGGCTTTGGAACATTGTGTGAAGGTGTTTGCTAAAGCACAGGCACCTCTTCTTGGAACTATCTGACTTCAATACTTTCATCAATATAGATTATTCCCTTTATGTTTCTAGGCTGTGATGCTGGAAGCTTTCTTTCTGACTGTCAAAATCTTCAATACCTGGGCTATCCTCCCAAGTTTTCTGGCTGCCAGAGGATCCTGCCTATATGGGGGAAAGCCTGTTTAGAAACTCTTTCAAAAAAGAGGAGAGGGCTTGTTTAGTATCTGGGAATACAAAAGCTTTAGGCCAAAGGTGAGAGACTCCTCTGAAGTGGTGACCACTCAGTGTCAATGTAGTTTGCATACTTTGGTGTGCTGTTGACAGATTTTCTTACAAGTTATTCCTTCCAGTTGTCAGGCCTGCTAGTGTAAGCAATTTTTTGGCCTGCTGTGTTAATCACTTTGAGTTAGGGTGATGCTGGGGACTGTTGGGCACACCCACTTGGATAATGTTGGTGTTTAGTTCTAGCTGCTTGACATTTAAGCACTCAAGTGTATTTCCTGTTCAAAGCAAGTGCCATGCAAGCTTAATGCATTCAAACCAAATTTTTTTCAAGATTTAATACCATTTTAGGGCTTTAGGACAGCAAAGATTTGGTGCTTGGAAGTGGAAATGTGCTCTGTCATTTTGCAGTTAAATGAAGTGTTGTCAGAGCTGGGCAAGGAGACAATTGCTGGAGAAACTTGGGGGTCATCATGTTTATCAAGTTCGTGGTAATAACTGCAGTGTCTCATTACTTCCACAGCACATCAAGGGGTTGGGGCTGGCTGCTGCCTTGTCTTGGAAATGGAAACATGACTAGAAGGACAGTGTACTGAAAATCATACGTGATAATCCCAGATAAGTAACTGGTAGGAAGGTGCCTTTATCAGGTTTGTGCACATGGGCTTCCAACAGAGCATGGCAAAATGTAAATTGGGAGTGGGAGGCAATTCTGGAAGCACAAAGGAGCTTTCCAGATGCTTGTCTGGAAAAGTGGAGTCAGGAATGGTGGAGTTGATTTCTGCTGTGGGACAAACTTCAGTGTTGTGGTGCCCGAACAAGAGAGGAGACTTCACTTTGGATGGGTTAGTTTGGTTTTCTTTTAGGCCTCTAATCCAATTAACTCCTGAATTCTAGAAGTCAGGAAAATGGGATATTGGTACTGATATAGTGTGTGTCTGAAGGGCTGTGTTACCTTGTCATTCATTAGTAACTTTAATCTGAGTAATAGTTTTCTCAGCTACTGGTTTATCCTGAAAGAGTATTAATCCTTAAGTTGTGTATAAAATAGTTTATTGTCTTGCAAACAGGGAATAGATGTTCTAAAGTCTGTGCTGTACTGAGACTTGAAACAGTGTTGGAATTAGAGAGGAGCTTATTCATCTGGTGTTTGTTATCCTGGATCTGTGGTCTTGCTTGTACCTGTTGACAGAAAAGATTAATTTCCCCTGACACCCTTAAAGCAGTACAAGAAGGTGGTGATAGAGAAATGCCCTTTTTTGGTCCTCTTTGGAGCTTGTTTGGAACTATTAATTCTTTTCCCAGATAAAAGGCCCTTGACTTAAGATGCCTTTAAAAGGGGTTTTGAAGCTGAAAATCAGAGTTGGGGTTTTTTTTTGCAATTCCCTAATACATAGAGAATGTCTGAAAGAGAGATGATTTGAAACACAGGCTAGACACAAAGCTTATGGAAATGGCCAGGGAGCTTCTGTTGACCTCTTTGCATTCCCAGGAACATCACCCTTGCTGCTGGAAATGTGAGCCCAGCTCAGGGTTCCACAGTAGAAAGCAAGGTGTTTCTTGCCCTGAGCTGTGAGTTACTGATGTGTTCTCCCTGTCAATTTGCAGGTAAGCTTTATGAAGAGGAAGAGGACGATGCCCTGCCAGACTCAGATGCCCTGCCAGACTCAGATGACGAGGTGGAACTGGATAAGCCGCGCCCCATTCAGATTGTCCTTGCTCATGAAGATGACCATAACTTTGAATTAGATGAATCAGCATTGGAAAAAATCTTACTTCAGGAACATATTAAAGATCTTAACATAGTGGTTGTGTCTGTAGCAGGAGCTTTCCGCAAAGGAAAATCTTTTCTGCTGGACTTCATGCTTAGATACATGTATAACAGGGTGAGTAATTTGGTTTTTTCCCTGCAGGAGAAAAGTACTTTGGTATTTTACTAAATTCTCTTGGTGTTTGAACTTGAGCATAAATATCACAGGTCAGAATTTTCTGATATGTTGGGGGAGGAGAAGTCAGCTACTCTGCTTCTACACCATGAAGAAGGGTATTTAAGTGACAGTTTTTCAATGTCCTCTATCCTGCAGTTACCAAAGGAGTTTATTGGTGTTCCAGTGTAAATGGACACAAGAACTTAAATGATGAGGTGTGATGGCCTTCTGGTTCAGCTTTGGGGAAGGGCTTCTCCAGGTGGTGACTTGGAGGAGCCTTGCTTTGACTCTATCTCCTGAAATCACATTGTAGCACTCACTTGCCCATTGTTGCAAAAATAAAAGTCTTACCAGAGAGCTGCTGGAGAGCTGAATCTGCTTAAACATGATGCATGGCAAAAAGGAGAAAGCTTCCTGGTTGCTGCTTGGAATGCATTTCTGAATGCAGTCCAGGAACTCTTAAAATCCTTTTAAATTATTGAATGATTAATGCGTGGTCCAAAATTTAATTTCTTCTTTTAGTTCGTAGCTTTTGGCCAGCGTTATCTTGTGACTGCTGTGCTTTGAACCCTTGGCTTATGTGGAGTAGGGTCTTCTGTGAACCATCCACACCTGCCTGTCACAGGTTGTGGGGTGTCTCCTTTAGTCTGCATTGTGAATATTGACAGGTCAGTGTTTCATTGCTTTTTGAAGCTCTTAGAAACCCAGAACTGATTCCTTTTTTGGTCACTGTTCTTTGGAGCTGATTTGTGCTGGCTGGCTTGAGGGAAAATCAAGATGAACCATGCAATTAGAGGAAATGTGGCAAATGAAGACTTCCTTCTCTCAATCCCAGTAGTGCCTGCTATTGAGTTCCTCTCTCTGTTACCAAGAGCTCTGGAAGAAAGACCCTGAGGATAGGGTAGGAAGAATACAAAGTGGCAAGCTGGTACTCCTAACTTCTTGAGACTCTTTAAGACAGGGAGGAAAAAGGTTTCATTTGATAGGAGTGGTGTTCAATCAAACAATCAACCCCCAGCAAACTCTGCAAACAAAGCAAAACACAAACTCCTACATACAACAATCTGAGCAAGATGCTGGGCTGAGTTGGGGTAGTGTGAGTTCCTTTTGAAACCAGAAGGGCTGGGCTTTAAACAAATACTCCTAATTTTCAGATTGTGAAATAAAACAAATGTTCATACAGCAAAACAGATTGAAATGCTCTGTCAGCCTTGTGTATCAGGCCTTTCTGTTTCCTTTACTGTGCAGTCACTCTTCTCAGTTTTTTAGAAATGTCCTTCAAAATAGCATTTGTTTCTCTACACTGAAGATGAAAGCAAGCTGGGCCATGTACTCTGACAACTGTTTCTTACCAAGAGCAGAAAGGTCTTGCTCTCCATGTGCTGCTCCTGGCCAGGCATTTCCATTCTGAAGCTGTAATGCTTGCAGGCCCTTAGTTGAGCTGATCCAACTCACTGATGCATCAGAAGACACTGCACTTTGCTGAGCTGTTTTTCTGCCAGCTCAGTGACGTAAATTGGCTTAGGGAAGGAGTTTGACAAGCATCAGAACTGCTGCAAGCTGATTGATGGGAGCTGGGAGTGATGGAGGATAAATGCAATGCCTCCTCTTTGGAGCACTCTTGAGTTGTATGAAGTGAAATGATATCCTCTGCTTAGCCAAATTTAGTACAGGAGGAGAGATCTTGGTATAGTTTTATAGTATTTAGTGTGAGCTCTCCATCTTTAGTCAGGCTCAATTGCAAGTCTGTATTTTCTGTGAACTAAACATTGCACAGAATACTGAAGCGACTGCATTCAGTTCATGTCCCAGTCAAGCAATTTTGGGATGTCCTTTTGTGTGGATATTAACATGCATAATGAAAAACTTGCCAAAAACCCCCTTCAGAATCTCATTTTCTTGTGTTAAACTGAGGGCCAGAGGTCATGTGGAAATGTGAAAGTCTCAGTGGTGCCAGCTGAAGTCACAGGTAGGATTTTGGCATGGCAGAGGTTGATCACTGCCTTTGGGGAGGCTGACATCTCGTTTCAAGCACTGATCCTTGGTGTTATGATGGCTCTGTTGGAATGGAACAGCAGCAGTTGTGTACTCAGTAAGCTCCTGCAAGGATCCTGTGATCTTAAGTAAGAGTTGGGTGCAGCAACACCTGTAAGTTTAGGTGTAAAAGTTCATTTTTTTTACAGGAGTGTAACCTTCCTCATTTTGAATTAATCTTCAAGGTGTACTGTGTATTCATGCACTAGGCAAATAAAGCTGCATTGGGCTTTTCCTTAGTATGAAGTAAATTTAGAGAAATTACCCCTTAGGTGACTGAGATAAAATTGTAGAGCAACTTCTGGCTTGATTTCAGGTAGGAGCCTTTTTTTTCCTCATCCCATCTCCTGAATATCTTTTGAGCCAACTTGATGGATACAGACTTAAAATACTGAGCTTTAGCTAAGGAAAGATGTAGGTAAAAGCCAAGAGTGTTTCAAAGTGATGCAGAGGTCAGTCAGAAGCAGGCTGAACTGCATCATCCATAAGATGAAGCAACTTCAGGTGAAGTTGTCTGTTAAAACACCAAACATCAACTCCTGTGATACAAATCACGTGTGAAATCAAATGAGGCCATAGCTAATGCTCACTGAGGGACTTGGCAAAATGTTTGTGTGGTTTTGATCTGATTTGTTACTAATAGGAATAATGTCTGGACCAAAAGGGGATAAAGTATTCTTATATAAAAGGAAAATGGAACATACTGAATAACAGATTCTTTTTGAAAAGTAAAAAGCTGTGGTCTGTTGACTGTACGTGTGAGATAGGACACAGCATTGCCAAAATGTATCCTGGAGTGTGCTGCAACACAAAGCAGGCTTGGAGCTTTCATTTCTGGAGTGGTCTTTGGAAACATTAGCATCTTCTGGGGTAAAAAAAAACTACAGGGAAAAGCTGTTCAGGTTTTGCTCTGGTAGAGGTGTATGTGCCTGTCAAAATAAACAAATGAAAGGGAAAAAATACCTCAAACAACCAACCCCAAACTACTTACCTGTAGAACTCTTGACTTGCATACCTGTGTTCATTTTCTGAATTTTTTATCTGCTTATCTCACCTTTGATCCAACTTTTAGCAGAGTTGAGTGGCACACTTAGCATTTGGCAGAATGCTGGTGCAGAACTGCTGGATTGCCTGCATGCTGCTAGGCATGAGGAAGGTGGACAGGCTTTTTTCCCATCCTCCTTTAGAAATAAGCAGTTTCATTTAGTCGTTCCAAGTATTTTTATTCTGTGCAGTCCCTGGGTACTTATGTTGTGTTCTGAAATGTGAAGAAATGTCTTGAGCCATTACCTGAAGACTGCCAGTGTGGAGTCAGCAGGGTAGAGCCCAGAGGTGAATTGAGAAATCTCCACTTTGACCTTCTCAGTGCACTCTTTCCTGGCTGGTAATCTGCTCTGGGTAGTTGAAGGCAAATTCATTAAATGTCTCTTCTGCCAGCTTGCTGTGTTCTAGCCTGTGAAGGAAAGGTTTATATGCACTGAAATCCTGCATGAAAGGAGTGGCAGGCAGACAACAGTTTAACTGGTGAGGGGGCTACAGAAAAACCTATCAAAGGGAAGCTTCCTTGGGGTGCCTGCTCATTGTCCTTACTTGCCAGTGCATGAACTACATCTCTGGATTAGACGTGCTCATATAATGGCTGGGTTCTTGTGGGTGAGCTGCTGCTCTGCACTGCCTGTCCTTGAAGGCCTCATTACAATTCCATCAGCCAGGAATGTTAGCTGCCAACTGTACTCACCTCTCAGATAGCTTCTCAACTTTAATATGGGTGGGTTGATTGACATTTATCAAACTCTTAACCTGACCTTTGCTGTGTCACTGGCAAGTACAAATTGTAAATCTCCTGCTTGTTGTCTGTTCTCTGTGGCTTCTGCAAGATGGCACTGGGAGTCTGGTACTGGCTTCTGTCAGTGCAGGGACTCAAATGCTTAGGCAGCTGTTAGTGAGGGAGAAGGGAGAGGATTAAGTTAAGATCAGATGTTTTGTCACTTGCAGAGGTTTAGCTGTTTCTGAGTTGAAATATCTGCTATTGTGTTTGAGCAGAGTTTTCTCAACTGTGAGAGTGGAACTGTGCTGTTCTCAATACCTCTGAGTGCTTGAGACTCAAAAACTGTGCACATTTACTCTTCAGGGACTGAAAAGTTCTGCAGCCACTGAAAAATGCCACGGTGTTGCTTTGTGGGTGATCTTGAAACACAGCAGAGTAGCATTGTGTTTTGATATTTTGTGTAGTGCTGTCAGCTGGCTCTGAGGAAAATAATAACAGTGTGGAAGTCTGCTAAAACATAGCATGTTAAAAAAAAAAAAAGGAATCTCCTTCTCGGTCTTACCTAGGTTTTTCCTTTTGTTTTGTAGACTTCTCCTTGCTGGATAGGTGGCAACACCGAGCCATTGACCGGGTTTACGTGGAGAGGTGGATGTGAACGGGAAACCACCGGCATTCAGATCTGGAGTGAAGTGTTTGTAATTGATAAACCTAATGGAACAAAGGTGGGTGCTTGACTGACTGGCTTCCATTTACTCAAGGTCTCCCTTGGAGGAGTTGTAGGCTTTTAAGTTTGGTTATATGGTGGGGGGGTTTTGTTTTTGTTTGTTTGTTTGTTTGTTCTTTTTAATAAAGCAGAGAGGCTGTGGATGCCTCATTCTGGGAGGTGTTCCTGGTCAGGTCCAAGGGGGCTCCAAGCAACCTTGTTTAGTGGAAGGTGTCCCTGCCTTTGGAACAAGATGATCTTTAGAGATCCCTTTCAGCCTAAACTGTTTTTGTCATTCTGAAATTTAAATAGGATTTTTGCCTCTGTGTACACTTCTAATGTCATGGGTTTCACGGTGGCTGTTTGAACACTGATTGCTTTCCTTTGCACTGAGGAGCTGTGTAACATATCTGGAAACTCTGTCTGTAAGGATGGAGATTGATTCTTAAAAACCAGCAGAAAAATTCAACAATAGTCTCATTCTGGGAGTGCTTTGTTTTGGCCAAGTCTACCCTGTCCAGGCTGCTGGGTGGGTTATCCTGGGAGTGTTGTGAAACTGTAATGGCTGGAAATACCATCTACAGACAAATGCTGTGCTGAGAAGCTCTGTAACACACACTGTTCTTTGAAGGGGGAAAATATGTTCTAGCTGTGTTCTAGTGAAATGTAGTGCATGGCTGTAAGTACTTCAGTGTCTGGAAGCTGGTCCTGCCATATAATTTAAAAAAGAACTAAGTCTAACAGTGGGGACAAAAAGCACTAAATTGATTCTTTTTTTAACTCTTGAGTCAGTTTAACTGCAAAGTTTACTTGGAGGTGCTTATGCTAAAACAAAGTGTTAATGTAATTAATAAAGATTTACTCTACTTTAGCGGTGGTGATCTTGAATTGTTTATGTTCTGAACCATCAGTTTTAGGTTATTTGGATTTCATACCCTTTGCATTTGCAAAGGAAACCTCTGATGCCCAATCTGTGGGACGTGGATTTTAAAAATAGTGGCTTAGTGGTGTTTAACAAATTTCACAGCTAACCCAACATTTCTCTGGTTAAAAACCAGTTATGTTGTGTGAATCTGCTTTATGCTTTGGAAACAAATCACTCACTTGTTCTTGCTTATCAGTGGAAAAGAGAAGGGAAGCGTTGTAGATCCTAAAGATGGGAGTTGGACTGATAAACTTTTTGCATTAATATCGTTTCCTTCCTTGTCATTCCAGCAGATAGTAATAATTATCTTGTTTTCTGCTGAAAATAATTATTTTAAGATATATATATATATTAATAAGTAACTATCTTACTCTTAGCTGTAATGAACTGTGCTAGGTCTGCAGCTGAGGCTGATGTTCTTCCAGTGAAGGAGAGCTGTCAATTACTCTGCAGGGCACCCACCCTGGGCCAAGGAGGGCTCTTGATGTGGGAGAAGGTGGCCAGGCAAGGGCAGGCCCTTGAGGCTGATGGCAGGGCCCTCTTGGTGCTGCTCTGGGTGTGTGCAGGGAGCTGGCTGAGCTTTCATAGGCAGGCACAGGGGCAGAGACTTGCCCTGCTTGAAACAGAACTTACCCAGTGGCCTGGAGTGTGGAAGGGTCCCTGATGTGCTGAACTGCTGCTGTTTTCCACCTCTGCAGGTTGCTGTGCTACTCATGGATACCCAAGGTGCCTTTGATAGCCAATCCACTATCAAAGACTGTGCAACGGTGTTTGCCCTGAGCACCATGACCAGCTCTGTGCAGGTGAGAGCATCCACGCTGCCAAATGAGGGCAGAACCCTCTGTGCTGAACATGCAGAGAATATCTCTTGAGCCACACCTGAAAAGTTCACCTGCATCTCTTCCTCCAGCTCTGGTGTAAAATTCCATGCTTTGTCTTATTTTCAGTGCAGTGCATGAAGTACCCAGGTTGCTCAGTGGAATCAAGGTTATGCAAGGCCAGGCTGAGTTAAATTGCTGACAGAACTGGGAAATCCCCTTCCCCCCCAAGATGTTAAAGTAGCTGCTGCTTCTTTACAGATGTGTTACAGAATCTTTTTTAAGGCTGTAGATACAGTTTGGGGTGACATTATGCTGTGATCAGCCAAATTAAAATTGCTGCTTCTGTTAAAGTGTCAGTTAAACTTCTGACAATTGTGCTATGCTCAAAACTACTTCCAAGCTTGTACCTTAGAAGTGCCAAAAGTGAGCAGGTTTCTGAGGGCTGACAAGTGACTTTCTTCAGGCATGCCACAACCTAAAAGGAGCAGGACTAAGCAGAACACTACTTCTGTCCTGTGGAGCTGGCTCTGCTGGATCATTTTTGAATTAGAGAGGTGACTTTTGTTTGAACACATAGATGTGTTCTATGATACCTGTCTACTTGCTGACTTTTGGGTAGTTACACTTATTCTGGAGGGTGCAAAAATACTCAATGTGTGAAGGAGACTATATGAATGTAAGACAGTGGTCTCATGTCACACTGTAATTCTCTGACTGTCTCTTGCAGGTATACAACTTGTCTCAGAATATTCAGGAAGATGACCTTCAACATTTGCAGGTAGGAATATGGTGAATTTATGTCAAACTGCTTCTGAACTGATAGCCTTGACAGTGTTCTAGAAATTACTATTCATGTAACTGGCTTGGGAGCTGTTTACTGCTTCATGTAAAACACTGAATTTGACCTGATACTAAAACTGGTACAGTCTGTAAAAACTGTGTTTGCATTAACTCCATGATGCTTCTGCTGTGCCAGTGTGGAGGTGAAATAGTACAGGCTTCTAACCTGGCTGATTCTTTTAAACTCTGTTCTCTGGATTGCAAGTTCTGAAATTCCTGAAAAATATGATTTATGGAAATAATTAATGGTGAAATGCCAATGTTTCACTTTTTTCCTAAAATAGGAGAGTGGATGTTATTTCATAACCAGTTTTTAAGGAAATGTTAAGAGTTTGGGTCAGGCCAGAAAGAGTCTTCTGCCCAGAAGCCTATCTCTGGCTTTTCAACTGAGAAACTTGTGCAGAGCTTTATTTCTGCTTAGAAACAAAGGCAGGAGAATGTTGTATTCTCCTCAGCCTGGGGTTTTTATCCTCTAATGGAACATCGTGGTCAAAGGCCACGGAATTCTGAATTCATGTGAATGGTGCAAGAACCTTATCTCCTTAACTTAAAACCTGCAGCTTTAGAGAGTGGCTTGTGTATTACCAAATGCCAAGGCCATGACCTTGTCACAGCTTAAGACTTCTGTCAATGCTGGAAGTAGAAGAGCACTAACTGAAAGCAGTCTTAGGAAGCTGTTCTCAATTAACAGGGTTGTATCACTGGGCCAACAACTGCCCCCACCCCGAAAAATCCCAACAAAAATTTCAATTCTTGTTTTGAAAACAAAAAACGATCTGTAGGTAATTATTTGAAAGCCAGGCTTCCCTTGAGACTTTGGTCCTTTAACACAGCCTGGCTGTAATCTGAATAAAACAATCTATTTCTGTTCTACTGGAGGGTGAGATTTGAGGGGAAGAAGGGAAGAGAAGGATGATAAATAAAAGCACTGGGTAGGGGACACCCATGCATTTAAAGTTGCAGCAGGGAATCATGGTTTGAGGGAAGGAAATTCCCAATTTCTGTTTTAACAGGAATTTATGTAATTGTGAAATACTGTTAGTCTCTGACTGCCTTTTGCATATAGCAGGGAAATAAATGAGGTAAAGAGTTTGGGTCAAAGAAACCAGACTCTTGTGGGTGCTTGGCCTCTTCACAGCTGCTTTTGCTGAGGGTGACAAATGTTTGGAAGTTAAACTGTGTTAAATTCCTCTTGTAAGTTCCCAGGTGCTCTTGTGATCAACACTGGAGCTGTCCCTTGAGCCATAATTTACCTGAGACGCTCCAGGAGTGAGTTCAGTGTAGAATAGTGATTGGCACTGGAGGATTCTGGTGAGCCTCCATCATCTCAACCTCCAATATCTGTGAGGAGGCTGGCATGGGTGGAGCCCTGCCAGTATTGCTCTGCTGAAGCAGGCAGCACAGTTATCCCTAATTCCTGTTCTTGTGGGTGGTTTGGCTGCTCAGGCCAGCAGGGAATGCTGCTGTTGGTGTTAAAGATGGTGAAAGCAGCAAGAGGAAGACAGCTGAGACTTGCCTTTTGCTGGAGGGAAGGAACAATTGTTAGTTAAGGTCATGGGCTGAAGCAGAGATCTGAGAAGCTGCTGAACTTGGCTTGTATTTAATGTCTGATATACTGGCCAGAGCCAAGTTCCCTGGGATTTCCAGGAATAAACCTTTTGTGGGAAGTAAGGGGCAAATGTTAGACAGGCTTAGCCTAGGAAGCAAGAGTTGGAAGCTGCCTTGGTGAGAAATGCAGCCAGCTTTTCTCTGAGAATAGCCCACAAGCCACCCACTTAAAAAGTGCAGTGTGTTGACAGTTCAGGAATGGCATTGGGAAGCCTGTGGGAATTGTGTCTCCTGCCTGAATCTTACTGAGGGTTGGTATACTCATTACTGAGGTTTGTTTGCCATTCTCAACCTGTAGCAAGGTATAACATTGAATTTTTTTTTTTTTTATTGTGACATAACAGAATATTTCAGAGCAGAAAAATGTGTTTTCTGTGTGGCACACCCTTACACTGCTCTTTCTCTCAGTTGTTTACAGAATATGGAAGATTAGCTATGGAAGAAATCTACCAAAAGCCGTTTCAGGTAACTGTGTTAAATGGATTTAAGCAGTTGAATGTGTAGAAAATGAGCTCAGGATAATTTCTGAAGAGAAATTAGTTGGGCTGAAGGTAACCAGTTCTTTGCAAGACTAATTTTCCTTCACTATTGCCATATGGCTTTGCAAAAACCCGATGGAAAAATGCTGAAGAGGATCACATTTTGGGCAAGTACAGCATTGTACTTGAGGCATAAAAGGAATCAAATGTCAAGTGATATGCAGGTGTTAAGGAGAAAAATTTAGTGCTGCCTTCTTATTTATCACTCTGAGATATGGCTGGTCTTTGCTGGTGGTAGATGGTTCTGGGAAAAGGTCCTGCTTGGTGGTGGGTTTTTTGTTCAGTTGGTTTTTTTAAACAAGCAGACACTTGCACCACAGAACTACAGGGCTGCTTCATTTAGAGCAGCCAGATATACCAAAAAAGTATCCTTGCTTCTAATCTATAATATATTTAGTTTTAGAGCAGCCATATAATTAAAATAATCACCCATGTGATAGAATTTTCAACCTTAGGAATGATACAAACCATTCACTGCTGTTGTTCTTCCTGTTGCAGACACTAATGTTCTTAATTAGAGATTGGAGTTATCCTTATGAACATGCATATGGCTTGGAAGGAGGAAAAAAGTTCCTGGAGAAAAGATTGCAGGTAAATTATGCTCAGTAGTCCTGTTCTGATCTTCTAAGTGACACCTTGCTGTCAAGGCAATGATGCATCATGAGCTGGCTCCTTGTGCTAATGAAATATATTTGTGGAGTTTCCACTCCTAGGAAAAGTTGACATTATTAGGTTCAGGAATAAAAGCTTAAACACACTTTTGTGCTCTTAGTGCTTTTAAGATGATGGTTAATTTTGATTGCAGTGCTGTAAGACTGGTTGCAGTTCTTACTGCCTTTTTTTTTTTTTTTTTCCCTTCAGGTAAAGCAGAACCAACATGAAGAGCTACAGAATGTAAGGAAGCATATTCGCTCCTGTTTCAGTAATCTTGGGTGTTTCCTGTTGCCCCACCCTGGTCTTAAAGTTGCAACAAATCCAAATTTTGATGGGAGATTGAATGGTAGGAAGCTTTTCATTTTGTATTTCTTGATTCAGATCAGTGAGTTTGTTTTCTAATGTGATGGAAGTTAAGCACAGTAGTGGTTAGCTATTGAAATGCCTGACTGGAAAATATAATGCTTTCAAAAGGTGAAAGTGCAGAATTTAGAAATGTGCATTGTGTGCTCTTTTTGGTGGTTTAAAAGTAGAGGAATTAAGCAGGCAGAGGGAATGGATATCTTTGTGTCTGGCTGTTCATTGCAATCTGATAACTTGAGACATGCTTAAATAGAGATTCCAAAGATAACTGAGGGCTCCACAAGGCAGAATTCCCAAGATTAAAGACTTTCTGGAAAGGCTTTTCTGTAAGAACTTCCAAATATTGAAAGGGCAGTGGAACCTTTTTCTCCCAGTCTGAAGTTAAGATTGGTAGATTAAGAGTAGGTAGAACTTGCTATATTATTCATGCAAAGCCTTTAAATACCTTAAAAATGCAGTTCAGAGTTGTGCCACTGTGCATTTAGAAGGATTGTGGGCTATCAGTGTTCCTTTAGGAGGTACAAGATGGAAAACTAACCACTTTTTTTTCCTGGAATTGATTGAATTTTACTAGATATAGATGAGGATTTTAAGAATGAACTGCGGAATTTGGTAC
The DNA here is from genome assembly GCA_013400435.1 of Pycnonotus jocosus. Taxonomy (NCBI): domain Eukaryota; kingdom Metazoa; phylum Chordata; class Aves; order Passeriformes; family Pycnonotidae; genus Pycnonotus; species Pycnonotus jocosus. The sequence continues at coordinate 103,320 of VWYP01009345.1, forward strand.
CGTTACTGCTTGCCCCTGAAAACTTGGTAGAAAAAGAGATTAGTGGATCCAAGGTGACCTGTAGAGATCTTGTAGAATACTTCAAGGTAAGCAAACTCATACTAATTATTTCTGTTAATAGCTTAAAAGACAGTATTCTAATTTTAGGCCACGTTGTTCCCAGAGAAGATAGGATATCTAGGCTGACACTCACTGATCAGCTCATTTTTATTTTCATTTCATTACCCTGACTTTCCAGAACTGGCACACTGCTTCCTAACAGTACAGCTCTTTGCAAGCTACTGTTGGTAAAATTTGTGGGTTGGTGGCTTTTATTTTCTTCTCTGTGAATAGGCTGAAGTAGCTCAAGCTTTATTAGATTTTTTTTTTCCCTACTTTGAAATCGCAGTTGTGGGAGATTTTTGTAGGGTAAAGTAGGTCTGATGTACTTTTTACAGATAGAAAAACACCTCTTAAGCTGCTAGGTGTGCAATGAAAATTGCAGATACTCCCCTCTAGATTTTTAACATGCAAGGAAGGTGCTTTCTAAACACTTGCATGTGTGTAGCACTACTATGCTCTGAAATATTTATGTATGATACTCACAGCTGTTAGTCTTGAGCTTTTTTGGTATCATGGTGACACCAGCAGAAATGTGATAACATAATCTCTGCATCACCAGGGATTGGTCTGGTGTGTGTAGCTTTTTTTTTTTTTTTCTTTCTTGAATTGGAATGACTTAGACAGTTGGCTTGGTAAGAATGATGCCACTGTCTCCTAAAGACAGGAATTCTGCATTGCTACTTTTGCCTTTGAAAAGTGAGGCTGATGTTAAGAAACAAACAATGCAATGAAGGAATTAGAGACCAGAGCTGGTTCAACTTTGCCTGTAAAACAAAGTAACATTTTTAAAATAAAGACATGGTTTGGGATACAGAAGTGATGGGTTCTGACAGAAATCAACAGGGGAGCTCAGAGGTTCAGTCTCTCTGTTGACATGGCTGCACGCTGCTTTTTGCTCCAGTTTATCTCCAGGAGGACCCACTCAGGTACAGTGCAGGGAGTGCATGTTCAGCAGCAGTTTAGAAAGGGTTTAATCCTAAAACCCCACGTTTTACACTCTGCTGGAAAGCTGATCCATGCCCTGTGTGCAGTCGGGGAGCAGTGCTGTGGGGTGCTGCAGGAATGCCATGCTTACATAACTAAAGAGGACTGCTCCCTTGGGGCTGTGCATCTGGAGATGAGACACTGAGGCCTGAGGTGGAAACTGGAGGGCTCCTGCTTGGAGGAAATAGCTGCAGAAACAAGGGGGCTGTCAGGGGAACACAGGCCTGTGTAACTTCAGATGTTTTTGTAGGTTGTTCTACAACCTAGAGCACTGAGTACATGGGCACCATGATAACCTTGTTCTCTCCTCCCTTGGAGCAAAAACTCCTCATGAAGGCAGCAGTGGTGTGAGGAGAGACCCCCTGAAGGGGCTGAGAGTGGCCTTGCTGGTGCAACTTGCACAGCTTGTGCACAGCTCTGGAGTGGCTGCTGCTGCCACTCCGGAGCTGGACAAGAAACAAAGTGTGTGTCCTGTGCCAGCCCCCTGGAACCCTGGGGAAAGAAAGGGCACCTGAGGATGAGTGGGGTGAGGCACATTGGGATGGGCTGCCTGCTCAGCTGCTGGGAGTGTTTTGTCTGCATTGAGGGCCTTGAGCTGGGGTTTTCTTCCTCCTACACTTCAGTAGATTAAGGAGAGATACAAGTGTTGGTTTCTCCCAGCACTGGGGTGAGGTTGGGCAGACCTCTTGCCCCAGAAAGGCTGGGATAGTCATCTCCACTCTTGTTATGGGTGAAGATTCCCTGTTTAGCAAAGACCTTTTGTAGTTGAGGGAGCAGAAACCTACTGTCAAACCTTGAGACAGTGCTGGTGTCTCCTCAGGGTGCTCTGCTGCCCTGCTGGGCCTCAGTCTCAGGCACAGGAAAGTGAAGGTGAAAAAAATGCCAGATTTTATGAAGAAAATTGCATAATTCAGTATTTAACACTATTACAAAGAAATAATCTGAGCTCTATCTTTGTATTATCCCTAATTTCTTATTCTCCTTAAACATAAATGTTTAGAAAAAAAAAACCTTTTTTTTTTTCCTTCCCATTTAGGCTTACATTAAAATCTATCAAGGAGAGGAGCTACCTCATCCGAAATCTATGCTGCAGGTATTTTATTTTCTTTCAAATCTGATTAGATGTTGTGTGCTTTATAAGTTCTTTGCAGCTGAAGAATCATGACTGCTGTGGGCCTGAAGCTCCCTGACACAGCTGTGGTTCTTGAAGGATCTGTGTGCTTTGAAAGCCACCTTAACTCTGATGGTTGGGTACTTTTCCCTCAGTTTCATCAACCAAATGAAATTAAATCAACCAAATGGTGCAGGGGTCTGTCTGGTTGGTTGGGTTTTTCAGCTGCTTTACTCTCCCAAGCATGAGTTTTCTGTAACTTGCTGTTTGGCTGGGAGATCCAAAAAATGACATATTGCAGCTTTAACTACAATAATTGTCCCTGACATGACACAGGTAGAAAATAAGTCTCAAATTCTTAACAAACTGGGCAATTATGATTGATACCAAAACTGTCCATCTATAATGCAGAAATAATACCAGCTTCCTTCTTTCCCCTCAGGTAGTGGAAGTAATCCAGTACCAGGATTAAAATACGATAGTTTAGTGACCCTTATGTGCTTATTAACAGTAGAGCATTGAGAAGAGATTGCTCATGATGAGAAGCCTGTACAAGCAAGCTGAGGTTTGTTTGCAGCTGTGTTAGAAAGCTGAAGAAAGGCAGAAATATGCTTTAATTGTTAAACTTCACTTGTTTTGTGTGGTGTTTCCCTGGCCAGCAGGAGCTCTGAAGGTTTTGGGGGTATGTTTGGAGTGTAATGCTGTGTAAAACCTGGGAATGCTGTGAATGACACAGGATGCTCCATGTTTTCCAGGCAACAGCTGAGGCGAACAATCTTGCTGCTGTGGCAGGAGCTAAAGACTTGTACAGCAAAGGCATGGAGCAGGTATGATGGCACAAACTTTCCTGAACACACAATCTGCATGCAAAGGCAGCCCTTCAGCTGCCCTGTTGTCCTCTCTGTGTGAGCACTTCAGTGGGGGAAGGGAGCTCAGGGCCAGGACTTGAGTGTTTTCTGCCCCCTGCTCTGGTTCTGGGGAGGTGTGAAAATGGGGGTGTTTGCAGGATTCCCACCTGTTAGTTCCCTCTACAGCTCTTGACAGGCGTCTCAGAATCCTGTGATGTGAAATGCACAAGCAGGTGAGCAGACATTTGCTGTGTCAGGGTTGCACAGTGGTGGAATTCTAGTTCTGCTTCTGAATTGTGGCCATTCGTTAGCTGTGAAATGCAAGGATTGAAGCAATTCAAAAATTTAAAAGAAACCCCTTGCAATACAAGAATTACTTTGAAAAAACTGTGTGTGTAATTTCCCACTTGCTTCTTCTCTTGGAGATAGTGATCTTAGATGATTCTAAGCTGAATGCTGGATGGATTTCATACTTCAATGTCGTGGTATGCAAGGTTTTATCATAGGAAATTCTGGAAACCATTACCTGTCTCGTAAAACTTAACAAGACTGTGCTTATTGTGAAACTGTACAACCAGAAAGACCAGTAGGTGTGAGAACATGCTACAAACATAGCTCCCCATTAATTAGGCTAATTGTGGTCTTAATTGCTGAAGTAGCTTTCTGTTTTGAAGTTAAAGTAAGTCCTAGTGGCAGACAAGCCAGTTCCATTTGTTAGCAGGCTGTTTGGAGAATGTTCTGCTGGTTTAAGGGAACTCCTCTATTTCTGTTTAGGAAAATGTCTTGAAATAGTAAATGTGTTGTTTATAATAAGTGCCAAGTCTGCCTTCCAAACTCAGATCTTCAGTGGTTGTTGAGATGCTGTAGCTGTAAGGTTCCTAACTTGGAGCAGGGAATAAACAGAAACAGATGTTCTTTTAAACAGACTTTGTTTCCATAGTAATGTTCCTCAGTACTGTATATTTTTATATCACTGTAGAGATATGCACAAATTATGGAAAAGTTTTTTATCCAGATGTCTCATATGATGTTCTTGATCTGACACAGCTCTCAAAATCCTATTTTTAAGAACAAAAGTGGGAACTCTTTGGATTTAAAACTCGATTATGTAAAGGTAGTTCTTGCTGCAGCTTCTGAGTTGTCGTCATGAACCAAAGCCCTGCTTTGCTGAGTGTGCATAACCAGAATACTGTCCCCCTAATGACCTGAAATGTAAGGAACAACAGGTGCAGTGTCACAGAGTGTAAGAAAGCAGGGGCAGTTATTTGTGGGGTGGCCTCTTGATCCCTGAGTAGCTCCTGGTGTTTAACGTGTTCTGGGTGATGTGAAAAAGCTGTTCTGGAGGATGAGCCTGGTAGGAATTTTCCAGGGAGTTTTGGTGGATGTGGAAGGCTTCATTCTGGGGAAAAGCAGGGATGTGCACTGTGTCCTGTCCTTCTGGGCTTGCCTGAAGAGAGCAGTGGAAGTATGAGCTCAGTGCTGTGCTTGGCTCTGTGTGTGTTGGACAGGTGAGGCTCCTGCCCTGCCATGATCCAAAATACCTCTGGCTTGTGGCTTTTTTATCTTCTTTTCCTGTCAGAGCTGGGATTAAATGCTCAAGAGACAGTGTTTGTGTGCAGATTCAGATGTTTATTAATTCTTATCTCTGTTACAGTCTCACAAGCTGTGAGTTCAGGCTAACAAAGTGAAAATGGCTCTTACTCTATCTCACTACAAGGCCTTTTAAGCACAAATTGTCCAATTATGAAATGACATCTCAATTATTTTTACTTTTAACCCAATAACCAACCACCCATGGCCTGCAATGTGGATTTTTCTATCCAATTACAAAATACCACCCAGACCATGAAGAAAAAGGTTGAAAAGAAGGACTCAGCCTCACCCTAAAACCTCCATCTTGCTTTTTATATATTACTGTATTCTAAAACCTTTAACTCTAGTGTGTGATATCACACACTTCCATTCAAACTCCACCCCCACAATCCCGGCACTGTCACTCAATTTTGGGAGCCTTTTCCACAGCCTCAGGTCAATGCAGGGTTTGCCTGGGGGTCAGTGCCTGGCAGCACAGAAAGCCTGGAATTCCCAGTGCCCAGGGATCCAACATTGGCTGCTCCCTGTTGGGGCTCCTGGAGCCCAGGGAGCTGCAGGGGAGCAGGGAGGCAGCGAGGGGCAGGGCCTGTGCGTGCAGCAGCAGCTCAGGGTGTGATGTGTGTGCTGTGTGCTTGCTCCCACAGGTGTGTGGGGGAGACAAGCCTTACATTGCCCCGTCGGACCTGGAGCAGAAGCACCAGGATTTCCGCGAGAGCGCCATCCGGCAGTTCCGCTCCGTCAAGAAGATGGGAGGGGAGGAGTTCTGCCGGCGCTACCAGGAGCAGCTGGAGGTGGAGATCGACGAGATCTATGCAAACTTTGTGAAGCACAACGATGGCAAAAACATCTTCTATGCTGCTCGTACCCCCGCCACTCTGTTTGCAGTCATGTTTGCCATGTACATAATCTCAGGAGTGACTGGGTTCCTTGGCATGAACTCCATAGCTGCCCTGTGTAATCTCGTGCTGGGGATGGCTCTTATATCGTTTTGTACTTGGGCATACGTTAAGTACTCTGGGGAATTCAGAGAAGTTGGAACAGCCATCGATCAGATTGCTGAAGCTATATGGGAACAGGTTGGTATCTGTTTTTATTGCAAAATCTTGCTGTCTTGAGCAGATGTATCAAAGTTTCTGCTCAGTGCTGAGAGGGAAAAGCTGGTCTAGACCTAATAGAGAGTGCTAGTGCTGCCAAAGGGAAAATCTGCTCACTAGTGTGACTGCTCTCTTCAGGAACAGATGCTGCACACAAGGAATGTTAAATAAGCGTAGGATATTACCAGAGAAGTGCTACTGAAGGTGCAGAAGGTTACTTAGTAAGTGCTTTGATGGTAAAGAGTGGAGGGACTCTTCAAAACTTTTTCCTTACTCAGAGCAAGGAATTGATCAGTCCTTGAAGAGAACTGGCTGGGTGATGCCTTTCAGCAGCTGCTACCTCAGGGTGCACAGCAGGTTTCTTTATTTCTGTGACAGCTTCAGTGGGTGCAACTGCTGTTTGCAAGGAATACCCAACAAATTCCTGAAAGAAAAGATGTGAGTGTAAGGACAACAGAGCTGGAGGAGAAAACTTTCTGTATAGAGATTTTGCTGCCTGAACTGAGTTGACAACAGCTGTGCCAGTAAATCCAATGTAGAGAATTCCTGACCAGTAATTTTTGGAGCATTCTGACCAGCTCTGTCCAGTGCCAGCAGAAGGGAAACACTTTCTTGCTGTCATTACTGGAAACAAAGGGTGCACTGAGTTTATCTGGGGTGACACTGAAGTGTGTCCTGTGAGGCACAAGCAGATAACCAACTGGAGCCTTCTGCACAGCTGGAACATTCCTGTGTCCTGGGCACTGGTACACTGGGCCTGTCTGAGCAACCTGCTGAGGGTCCCAGTCAGGTTTTGAGTTACACTGGAGCAGAAAAACTGGATTTTTAAAAATAGGGAAGTGAGCATCAGTAAATAAACCTTGAGTTAGCAGCAGTCACTGGTGATGAAAATTGAGGCTCTCCATACTACTGGAGCTGCTGCTGCAGGATACCCCAAGCACTCAAGGCTTGGTTGGGCTGCTGCCTTTCCTGGAAGGGGGAGAACTTGGCTTATGCTGGAGGGAGCTTGCTGTTTGTGGGCTGGAGGAAGGTGGTCTCCAAAAGCCCTCAGCAATGTTGCTGTTAGAGCTGCACATCACCAGTAATATGCAAAGCACTGCAGGTCCTGTCTGAGTCGCTCTGATTAAATACTCATTCTTGCTGTTGATTTTTCTGAATCTCTGCCTTTCTTTTCCCTCCTTGCTTCAGAGGAATCCCAGGAAGGTGAGAAGTTACTGGCAATCAGGGTTGTTGGTTTTTTTTTTTTTTTTTCCCTGATCTTGATTGAGTTTCTGGTGTGTTGTGAGAGCCCTTTTTCCTAACAGCTGAATTCATGTTTTAGGTGTTTTCCAAACTCTTTGAAGTCCTTAGACGCCGAACGGTTCGTCGTGCTCTCACATCAGTGCCGCGACAGCGACTCTCATCCAACAATAACAAGAAGAAAAACTAGCCAGTATTTTTAACTTTCTTTCTGTATCTGAAGTGTTCACACTTACACATATAGGACAATAAGCTGGACTGTCTGGGCCGGTCTGCATAAATGCTGTAACCATACCAGACTGATGCTGCATATGGGGTATGGAATTGCACATCCATCTTCTAGGAACTGTAAAGTGGTTTGAATTCAGTGAAATTACTGCTGTGTAGGAGGGGTATCACTTGTGTCCATAGCATGTGACTGCTTTAACCTCATTACTCTAGCAGCAAAATTCATTTCTCTTTCAGTTCATGCCACTTTGTGTCAGACTTCATCATTCTGTTTTCTCATGATTTCAAGTTTCATCTCTTTATATGATTTTATATCTTATTTTCCTTGGTTACCTCATTTTCTTGTTTCTTTTGCACATTTCTCATTCCACAGGTGTTGAAGCCCATGAGTGATAATTTGATGGAGGATCATATGAGGCAGTCTGTAAAAAACTCTATCAAAGCAGGCCTGACCGAGCAGGTGGCTCACCATGCCAGACTAAAGACAGACTGACAGTTCGTCTCCTCTTCAACTCTGCCCTCTCATCCTAGACATGCTTGCTGTACCATGAGAACTCAATAATAATAATAAAAAAACCATAAATAAAAATAAACCAAAGTTTACAATCAACTGTAGAAGTAGTTTAGTGTGATTGGCTTCACAGATTGCTGCCATCACCGCGGAAGAGTTAAAAGTTTGTCAGTGCTCAGCTTCTCAGCCGCACCGGTGCCACGGAGCCCGCCGGGTGGGAGGGAGGGGCTCTGTTTTACACAGTCCCGGTGTCTGGGGAGGGAGGGGGCGCTTCCCCAGCCTTGTGAGTCCCCTGCAGGAGCTGGCTTCAGGGAAGTGTCGCGATGCTCCCACCCCGTGTCCCCAGCCCGGCCCCAGCGGGTGTCGGTGCGTGCAGCCATGGGAGCAGCCCCTCCATTGCAGTCTCTTGCTTTCTTGCCTTTTCCCAGCGTTCCACAGATGCATGTGCTGGTTCCTCACGCAGAACTGGGGTGTCAGGGAGGCGGTGGCTCAGCACTGGGGGCGCCTCCCCTTGACCTCGCAGACCTGGGCCCGAGGGAGGTGCATATCCAGGAAACTGAGCTGTCTTTTTCTGCAGTTTAGCCTTCATGTATATAATATTGCCATTAATTCTACTGGGGAAGAAATTCCATCCAAAAAATGTTGCCTACAGCTACCAAGCAATGAGTTAGGATTGTCTGTACAGTGTGTTTAGTTTTTATTTTTTAAGAAATCACAGATAGGGCATGTATATGAAATATAAATATATAAATACGATTTTGTATCAAAGTTTTGTAGTTTATGGCAAAACCTGGTTCCGTGGTAGCTAAGTGCAGTTCCTGTAAAGGAATGTTTGTGGCTCATGTAAATGTGTGAATGCATCAACAATTTGAAGTTTTTTGATATATTTGTGATATTTACCTGCCTTGAGCACTGCAATCTCTCACCCCCTTGGGAAAATCAGTGGGAATGTTTGTTGTGAAACTCTTGTCTTCTGTTGCATTTTAAAGTTATTTCCTGTAATTTATTTTCAGTACATGATTAAAATCAGTTGTGTATATATGAAATGAAATCCGTGCTTATTTTTAAAAAGATGTTCAAGTATTGTATTCTACTACATAAACTATGTCAAATACTTATCCTGACAATTATATGAACAGATTTGTTCTATTGTACTTCATAGCTTTCTATTGAAGCCGATGTTCCTCTCATGCTTGTCTCTGGAAGGTGACCTCTGTCCAGCTCATCCCCCCCTCCCTGTATAGGAAAACCTCCTGCTGTTCTTGAGCACGCTTTTGACTTGTGGAGTTGCTTGTCAGAATCTGCCCTCCAACAATTGTATCACTCTGAAATCTTGTTACTGGCTTTACTTTCATTCTTGGCTAAATCGGTATCAGCTGTGTGGAGTGTAAAGGCAGCTGAGTAATTAACTGCTGTAGTTTCAGCTGGAAATGGCTGTGTGCAATGGCTGGGTTTTTGCATTCCTGAATGGTAACAATTTCCATCAACATTTGAGCTTTAACATCTCCCCTCTCTCCAGTGAGGGAATTCATCTGTCTAGGACTAAAGCAATTGCACTGTGACTTTTGCTGGGGAGTGGTGGTTACCTGCCCCGTGCAGGTGAGGGCTCAGCTCCAGGGGAATGATGCTAAAGAGGAGGTAGGAATGTCGCATTTTATGATATCTCAAACCTGTACAGATTAAATACTGTTATTCAAACATGCCAATGCTTTGGTGATTAATCTCTTACTAATGAAATGTCACACAGAGGCTCGCAGGGCCATGCCTGCCCTTTCTGCTCGTCTCCAGGAAGGTGCAGTTTGAGGCTGTGCCCTGTGGAGATGGCAAAGGCAGAACTGTTCCCAGTGTGTGGACAAGGAGCTGCAAGGCTTGGTCTGGTTCTTCTTCAGGGTTTGAGGGGGGAGAGTTCCTGAGCACTGTGCCACGAAGTTGCAGCATGAATGCAAAATCCCCTCGAGCATGTGGGAGGGATCACAGGGAGGGGTCAAGATGACTTTTAATCAAGTGTGGGAAATGGATGTTGTAGGGGATAAAAGGGGGTGGTTATGTAGCAGCACCTGGTCTGTCCTTGTCTGGCTGTGTTGACTTAACCCCATGTCACCCTTTCCTGGAAGAGGGGATTCCATCCTGTGGGCACAGAGTGCCAGGCACTGGAATGGGGTCACAGGGCTGCATGTCTGGAGTGGGGTTGTGTCACTGGGACAGTGAGCTGGATTAGGCAGCAGGTAAGGGTAGGGTAAGGGGCTGGGAGCCAGGTGGAGCAGTTCTGGGTCTGGGCTGGACAGAGCTGTTCTTGCATGAGGGGAATGGACAAGCCTGGGCTGATTTGGAGGGTGTGGTTGTTCATTTCTATGTGTGACACAGGAGAGGCTCTGCAAGGGCCAGTTCAGGACAGACTGGTGTCTCAAGGCCAGCTACTGAGGGAGGGCAGCAAGGGTGGGCTGTGTCCAGCTGCTGGGCACTGGAGCACACTGCTGGGCTGGATACTGGGATCCAGGGCTGGATAGGGCAGGCTGAAGGTGCCCCTGCCCAGAGCCCCTGACAGCCCGTGGTGGTGAGCAGGTGGAGGGGCAGGCTGAAGGTGCTGAGCACTGACCTGGTGTGTGCCTTTGGGCAATGCTGGCTCAGCCCTGCTGCTGCTGGCACAGGGAGCCATGAAGCTGCAGCAGCCTCACCTCCATGGGATACCCCCTCACTGTTGGTATTCCTGGTAGAACAGGCCTAGTACTTCCCAGCTTCTGCCTGGGTACTGCTAAGAACATCAGGCTCGTGCACAGAGCGGGTTCCTCAGGGCCTTAAAGGAGGTGAATCTGCTTTTGCTACCCTGGGCTGCTCTGCTGCTCCTCAGGAAGGAGTTCTGAGAGCTGATCCAAGTCTCTGCAAACTGTGCTGTGTCCAGGCCTTGCTGCCCGTCCTCCCTGAGCATGCAAAAAGCAGAATTCAGCAGGAAAACAGAACAGAAGATGGTGACTGACCTCTGGCCAGCTCCTGCCTCACACAGGGACACAGCAGAGTGAGGTAGGAAAGCTGCATGGGAGATCCTAAAGCTGGCAAAGAGCAGCACCATGCCAGAAACACACAGGAGCAGAGGTAATGACGTGGAGAAGGTGACAGGACAGGGTACTTGCTGTTCAGGAAGTGTGTGCCCAGTTCCTTGGGATGAGAAATCCTCATGTGGAACAGTAGGTGTGGTGATTTCTGGCTCCAGTGGATGTAACCAGCAAGAAATTTCTGGCTATCTCCTGAGTCAGGCTACCACAGGCTAGGGCCAGGCCACAGATTTTTCCTGTAGATGTCTGATCCTTAAAGGTTAAGTTAAGGAAACTAAAAGTACATCAGGTGGTGTGGCACCACAATAACGAAAGGGTAGAGAACAGGAAGCCCTGTATTTTCTGAACCCAGATATGGGCAGTGTCCAATGTTCTGTTTGATTATGCTAGCCAAGTATGGCAGTATCTCACAACTCCCGGCCTGTTACTATGCTGGGTTAAAGTAATTTGCACAGGTTATGGTCAAACTTCCTTTTTTTATTGAAAAACATGGCTGGGAGTACAGACAATATTTACACAAGTTCCCAAGTGCAGCTCAACTCAAGAACATATGACCAAAAATACGATAAAAAGCTGTGGGTTCAGAACAGAATCACGGAGGGTACCAAAAGGTACAACTTCCTGCTAACCACGGACCTTCAGATGAGATCAGCAACTGCAAGGAGACAAAAGGAAAGAATTCAAAGTGTGAAGTGGGCGTGTGGAGAGGCAGAGGGCAGCGCAGCCCTGCTGTGCTCTCCCCGGGAGAGGGCGCAGGCAGCACGCACCGTTCATGGGCATCTCGTCGATCTGCGTGGAGTAGTACTGCTCGATGTCCCGCAGGATGCGGATGTCGTCGTTCTTCACGAAGTTGATGGCCACGCCTTTCCGGCCGTACCTGCCCGAGCGGCCGATCCTGCCGGGGAAAAGGGAACAGGGGATGGAGCCACAGCGGGAAGGAAGAGTTTTCCCAGCCCCAGGGCAGCCCCAGCCTACCTGTGTATGTAGAGCTCTCTGTTGTTGGGCAGGTCGTAGTTAATGATCAGCGACACCTGGGGCACATCCAGGCCCCGAGCCCAAACGTCTGTGGAAATGAGAACCCGGCTGCAAAGAGAAGGGCACACTCAGGGCTTTCCTGGGAATAATGCCCAGGCTCCAGCACACTCAGGGCTTTCCTGGGAATAATGCCCAGGCTCCAGCACACAGCATCCCTGCCATTCCTGCTGCCCCCTGCCCACAGCAGCATCCACACTTCTGCTGCACAGAAAGCTGGCTCTTGCACTGTCACCAAACTTCAGTCAAGACAGGACCAAACCAGCTTGGATCTTTCAGAAGGAATAATGCTCCCAAGTGTTCAAAACATTGAGGATGGAGCACTAATGTTTTTTCCTTCAACCCCCAACATCTTCAGCAAAATAGAACAGACTAATTCTACACCCAGAGGTATGAGCATCTCTCCTTGGAAGTGGCAATCTCTCAACCCTTCAACACCACAGGAAAATCAGAGCTCTCCTTCATGTGAGCTGCACAAAGCCTTGAGAGAGAGGCATTGTGGGTTTCCCTGCCCTGGGGCAGCACTGATGTGAGCAGCACTCTTTGGGGCACTCACCTTGCACCAGATCTGAACTCTTTCATGATGGACTCTCTCTCCTTTTGGGGCATGTCCCCATGCATGGATGAGACTGTGAAGTTGGCTTCCCTCATCTTCTCTGTGAGCCAGTCGACCTGTGGACACAGCCTGGGTTAGCTCTCTGCTCACACAGCCAAACACAGCACTTGTGCTCCACACTGTTTGCCCAGATGAGCTGGTATGGACTGAGAGACACTTCCACAAGTGTTCTGAGACCAAGGGAAGTCAATAATCCTTACAAAGCATCAGCTGTATGATACAGGGCTCCACAAGCCCTGAAAGGAAATTAATTAAGAGCATTTATTCAGGAAATGTGGTTTTACTCCAGGAGCTGTAAGTAATTAGATTGAGCACATTGTTACCTACTTCTCTAAAAAGGCAATTCCTGTCAGCTGTGTCAGGTGTGCCTCTGTTAAGTTAGGCACATGCCAAAGGTTTAACCCGTGCTCCTACTGAGCTATTTCCAAATGGGGGAGCACCCAGACCTCTTAAGTAACCCAGCACTGCTTGAGTCACCCTCAGGAAGCCCCACACCCCTCTGATGGCCCCTGTACCTTTCTCTTGGTGTTACAGAAGATGACAGCCTGGGTGATGGTCAGCGTGTCATAGAGATCACACAAGGTGTCAAACTTCCATTCTTCCCTCTCCACAGCCACGAAAAACTGCTTGATTCCTTCCAGGGTCAACTCATCACTGCAGGAAGAACAGCACCAGCAGGTGAAGAGCAGTTAGAAGGGCTGGCTGTGCCTGACCAGAGACCACCCCTCTGCCTCGTGTTGCTGGCTCCAGATGGAGTCCAAGCTGCTCTAAAAAGTCCTGGGAAAACTCAGCTTTAAAAGGGCCCTGAATGTGACCCTGCTGGAACTGCTCTGCTCCAGCCAGCCAGCTCCACAAGGGAATATTCCTGTTCTCATCATCTTCACATTCCAGCTTCCTGACAAGAGAGACTGAAGAAAGTCTCAAGAAGCTCAAATGTACTAAATGGGGCAGTGTAAGAGTTCAGGCAAGAGGGAGACTCCTCTCAATTCCAGAGCACAAGGAGCTGTGACACCACCAGTTGTAAGCTCCAGGAACACTGAGGATCAGTCAGCTAAAAGGTTTTTTTGCCTGCTATGTAATAGGAAATTATAGCAGGAAGCCTAAAAATCCTCTGGGGGAGCCCAGGAATTGGCTAAGTGTGAAGGACAGATTTCCATGAGGAGAGATTGCTATCCATGGGGAGAATGAGAGGACAGCCAAGCTGAGCAGCAGCACACAGAACTGGACAAGGACAAAGTCAGGGAGGTAAATCAGCCCCTGCTGGCAAACAGGACAGGAGCAGATCTGCAGACACTCAGGAATGGTGAGAAGGAACATGACAGACTCTGTGTACATCTCAATCAGTTAATCCTGTGAAGTGCCCAGGGCTGGAGCAGCTCAGAGCAGCTGCTGTCCCCAGGGAAGGTCACTCACCGTTTCACCAGGATGCGGATGGGGTCTGTCATGAACTTGTTGGTCATTTCCAGGATTTCATGTGGCAAAGTGGCACTGATCAGAACCACCTGTGTGGCTGGAGGCAGGTACCTGTACACGTCATAGATCTGCTCCTTGAAGCCTGCAGTGCAAATCAAGGCACACAGCACAGTCAGCACATCCTGCTCCCAAATATCCTCCTTTTTCAGTCTGACCTGGAATTCAGTGCTGGGTCTGTACTATGGGATGAACACTGTTGAGTGAATCACTAACATCAGACAAGGCATTTTGTGTAGCTTAACCTATTACAGCCTGTAACTAACTAGAATTGTTTATCTTCTTAAAAACCAACTTCTAGAAGTGGGCCTGCCAGCTGGGACACCCTAGAATCCCAAAGAAGCAAGGAGAAAAAGCAAGTGAAAGGGAAACAAATGTTTTACCTTTGTTGAGCATTTCATCTGCTTCATCCAAAACCAGCATTTTGATGGCACGAGTTCTCAGACTCCTGCGACGAATCATATCTGTAAGATTTCACTCTGTGAGGTGAGAATGCTCTGAGAGGGAGCCCAGACTGCTCCCTCCACTGCCAGGGCAGCTCGGGGCAGGAGGGACAGATGGGAGAAACACAAGATGCCAGATGAACTTTTGGTCAACAGAATCCACAAATCCTACTTGAGAATCAGCCCAGTTTTGGCAGCTGCTAATTTTTAGGTTTATGTTTTTTCACTTCTTGGGACCAGCTCATGTTCTCCCAGTGACAGCAGCTTGTCAGACCCAGAAGATGTGAGGCTGAAGGCCAGCATGACCCCTGTGGTAACTGCCACAGTAAATGTTAAACTCTTCACACAGTGAAACCAGAAGGTACCAGCTGCAAGGGCACCTGATTTCACAAAGATGCAGCAACCACCAGGACACAGAAAGTGTGGGCCTAATATTGGCATTCCTGTAGGCCTGGCTCCCATCCCCTTGAAGATTCAGGGACTGTAATATTTCCCCTTTTTCCAAAGCTACCACATAAAGAGTCACCTCAGCAATGAAAAGCAAAACACAGACAGAGCAAATGAAAATACCACCACCAGAGATTTATGCCTAGCCTTTTCCAGGCACAGCAGCAGTAAGCTGTTAGCTTGTTGCAGTTCACCCTGATGTTACATGAAGGGTGTTACAATAAACGCTGGGATTGCCTTACCGAACACCCTGCCAGGGGTGCCAGCCACCACGTGCTGCCCATAGTCCAGCTTGCGGATATCCTCGCCCACGTTGGTGCCCCCGATGCAGGCGTGGCACTGCACGTTCATGTAGTCTCCCAGGGCCAGCAGCCCCTGTGTGCATACAAACAAATGGATTTGTTACACCTCAGCTCTCCTCAGGCTCCATTTGTGGGGAGATGCAGCTCTGTGCAGCCACGCTGTGGGTTTTTTAAAGAGGTGGCAGCACAAGGAGTTAGAGGGAATTTTTAATGTGTGACCCAAACCTCCACAACAGCTGGCCTTAAACCACTGGGAACTCAGCTCCCCAGGGATCAAAACTGCTCTAGAAGTGCTGGCCTTAAAAACTCAGCCAGGGCTGTGCAAAACCTCAGACTGCCAAAGTAATGAACACAATGCCCAGCAGCAAACAGCCCTGCATCAGATGATACTTTGTTATTTCTCTCAGGAACAGAAAGGAAAAGTGGAAGCTGTGCTTTGAGCTCAGCTGGAGAAACAGCAGAGCAGTGGCCCAGGCCTTGCCAGTGCTCTCCAGCAGGGACTGAAAGGCTCCTACCTTCTGGATCTGCACAGCCAGCTCCCGGGTGGGCGCCAGGATCAGGGCCTGGGTCTCACGAACCTGGGGAAACAGGGAACCCATGGAAGTTAACAACAGCCAGGAGCCAAGAGTGCAACAGCTGTGGATTCACTGAGCAGAGCTGGGAAATGGCACAGCTACAAGGTTTACCACAGAATTTCGTGCTAAAGAAACAAACAAACAAAAATGTGTACATTTCTTGCAGAATAGACTCAATTTCAAGCCCCTCAGTCCTGTGTTTGGTTCAGATAAACACCCAGCACTGCTCAAGGACTCCCAGACAAAGTTTTTGGAGTGTCACCTCTAAAGGTATTATGAGAAACTCACAGAAACACAGCAAAAGCTGCCCTTTCCACTTAGAACATGCAACCTTTATTTCTATGTCTCCAGATGAGTAACAACCCCAGCCCTCTGAAAACCACCCTTTTATTCAATTGCATCTACACAACCAAGCTCTACCCCAGAACTATTGGATGGACAGAACAAAGGCAAGCAGCTGTCAGTCAAAAATCTGGGTTTGACTCTGTGCAATGTGTGGCAGTTGTTCAGACAGACTGATGATGCTACCAGGGCTGTCTGAAGGCAATTCTGCTTGCTGAGGGATTGACTTTGCCCTAACAGGTAAAAGAGGTCAGCTGTTAAAGACAACTTTATGATTACAAGACATCATCTGGACTTATTTTGCCAGATTGGCTTTAACAATGGAATTGTTACAGAGTGTGGTGCAGTTCTCCATCAGAATTCTGTCTGAGGTTCACTGCCCATAATTAAAAGATTTCAATGTACAGCTTTATTTATTCAGTCTTAAAGGACACATTTTTATGATGAAGAACAGTGATTTAGTAGAAATTACTTTCAGCACGTGCTGTTGTGAGATTACCTGTATGTCCAGGCACTGCAGAACAGATATTGAGAATGTTGCTGTCTTCCCTGTTCCCGACTGTGACCTGAGGAACAGAGCTGTGGTGAATACTCTGGGTGTCTGCACAAACAGCACAGGAAATTTAACACATCCCACCCCTCTGCTCTCTCCACTGCAAAGAACTCAGCAGTGCCAACAAAGGCTTGCTCTGATCACAGCCTGATCTGCTGTCAGGCAGCTTGGAGGACCTGGCACAGAACACCCCAGGGTCCCCAGCTCTGGCACGTTCACTCCTGATCAGACCAGCATTTTAACTTGTTGTCATCTGTCACACATACACTTTTTCCCAAGTAAATGACAGATAAGCCAATGCTATTTGCAAGGATAATAATTTGCACTAGTGACCAAGAAAGGATTTTTCCAGTGGGACACGTATCCTTTTTTGTCTCTAAGACATATCTTTTACAATGACTAAACCTAATAAACTTCGGCATTAACCACTGTTAGGATCACAACACGTTAGGCAATTTCACTGTTTTGCCTGTCACATCATGAAACCAGAGAATAGTTCGATTTGGAAGGGAATTAACCAACATCTCCCCTGCCACGGGAAGGGACACCTTCCAACCTTCCACTGGACCGGGTTGCCCAGAGCATGATCCAGCGTGGCCTTGAGCACTCCCAGGGATGGGACAGCCACAGCTGCTCTGGCCAACCCGTCCCAGTGTCCCACCAATCCCAGGTCACTCTCCACACGCTGCCAGCACCAGCCCAGCTCCAGGGGTGGCCGATCCCGCTTCCAGCCCCAAGGCAGGGAACGTGACCGACACCCCGCGCCCGGCCCCCGGCCGCACTCACTGGGCGATCACGTCCCTGCCCTTGATGATCTGCTTGATGGCTCTCTGCTGGATGGCCGACGGCTTCTCGAACCCTGCGGGACCCAAGCAACACCGTCAGGGCAGGCTCCGCACGGCGCAGGCGCGGCAGGCCGCTCATCCGGGCCCTTCCCCGGAACCCCCGACCCGCTCCGGGCCCTCAGCCCTGCCCCGGCCCCGCGCCCCCAGCCCCG
>VWYP01009345.1:121010-145639 GCA_013400435.1 Pycnonotus jocosus
CTGCGCGGGGGGAACAGGCGCGGGGCGGGGCGCGCCGGGCGCGTGCGCGTGACGGGGGGCACGGGGCGCGCGCACGGCACCACGGGATGGCCGCGGCTCGAGGGGGCCCTCAGGAGAACAGAACACCCGGCCCGGCCCGGCCTGGCTGGGTCTGGAATGTGACCCATGGAATGGAACCCATGAGCTCCCTTCTCCCTGCCACGCTCAGTGCGAAAAAAAGTTATTCCTTGTGCTGAGGTGGAACTTTGTGTTTTAAGTTTATGGCCACTGCTTCTCGTGCTGTCATTGCTAAGAGCCTGGCGCCACCCCCTTGGCACTTGCCGTTGAGATATTTGTGTGTATGTATGTACAGGTGAGACTTGAGAGATTCCCCTCTCGGTCTTCTCTCCACACTAAACATGCCCAGCCCCCTCAACCTTTCCTCATGAGAGGTGCGCAGTCCCATCGCCATCTCTGTCGCCCTCCGCTGGAGCCTCTCTTGCCCTGAGGAATTGCCCAGAATTGCACACAGTAAAGAGGCAGGATGAGCTCCTTCCGCCTCCTGCCACCGGGAAACGCGCCCAGGGCCTGCACGGGGATGTGGGCGCGGAAAAAAAATGCGCGGGCCGTCGGAGCCGAACGGAGCCGAACGGNCCAGAATTGCACACAGTAAAGAGGCAGGATGAGCTCCTTCCGCCTCCTGCCACCGGGAAACGCGCCCAGGGCCTGCACGGGGATGTGGGCGCGGCCTGCGCATGCGCGGGCCGTCGGAGCCGAACGGAGCCGAACGGAGCCGAACGGAGCCGAACCTAACCCAGCCGAGCGGTGCCGAACGCAGCCGAGCGGAGCCGAACGCAAGCGGGCCCGGGTCGATGGTGCGGTGGCCGCGTCCCCGCGGATGCACATCCCCGTTTCCCACGGTATGTCCCTGTCTCCTAAGCAGCCAGGACTCAGCAAATCCATGGGATGAGGTTTGTAAAAAGCGTCCTGGTTGATGGCATCCATCTGCAGCTCCATGAGGTGGTTTCCACCAGCCTCGGGTAAGGGAGCCTTAAGTCATTGCCAGTGCCCTACACAGGGACAGTTCGTTTGTGTTGGATGTTTTAAAATTATCCTGTAGGGGATCCAGACACGAGTCCAGACATCACACACTTAGAAAGGTTTCTCCATCCATTTCCCCGTGCCCCCCCACCCAGGAAAAAAAAACCAACCACCAAAACTCAAAAAACCCACCCCAAAATACCCCAACGAGGCTGAAGATCAGAGTTTACTGAGATTAACTCAGGCCACCGTGCTTCTTTTCACAAGCAGGTGATTCCATAGACATCACTCAGGTACCTGAGGGTGGTGACCTGGCGAGAGTTCTTCCCTTGCAAGGCAGTTTTTGGGTATGGTCTGTACTGCAGCCACTGCACGGTGACTGGAAGGCTTCCTTGGGAACTGCCTGAGCAGGAGAATCCCTGCCTGGGTGGTGTGGGATTGAAACACAGAACAACAGAGGGCTGCTGAGCCTCATCTTTTATGGGAGGGACAAAAATGCACATCCTAGCAGAGGAAAAACATCACCCCGGTTCTGATATTGACCCCAGAAGTGCTGATGTCTCTGCACCTCACATGTGACACAGATTGTCCTGTTTTTAGTGCACGAACAAGCATTTGCTTTTGAAGTAGCACCACGTTAATGTGCTGAGGTGGAAGTGAATCTCTGCTTACCCTGACAGCCAAGACAGCTCAATCCAGGATCTTGAGGGGGAAAAAAAAAATATAGTTTCAAAAATATTGTTTCAGGTTCTTTTGGTTTAAGACTGAGCTCTCTGAAGACAGGCTTCTTCCAAACCTGGTACCAAACCGGTGCTTTTGGAAATGTTGTGAGTTCTGTATCAGCTTTCTGGGTTCTGTCTTTGGTCAAACAGAGTGTTGGCTCTCAGTCCCCATGTGGCAGCTTTCACAAGACCTTATAAGTGATATAACTTTCAATGCTGGCCTTTCTGTGGGTACTGGGTGTTGATGGGTCAGCAGGCAGACCAAACTGAAAATACCACCAAACTGAATGGTCTGTGCTTGCAAACCTGCTCTTGTAGCTGCCATGAGGGCAGCTCAGGACATCTCCCTCCTGGCAGCCTGGGCTTGTTTCTAAAACGTTCTTCACTATTGATTTGGTCTCTGAAGTTTCCCTTTGGTATTGAAAACCATCAGTTTTCTCCTGCCAGTTTCCTTTGGTATTGAAAACCATCAGTTTTCTTCTGCCAGATTCCTTTGGTATTGAAAACCATCAGTTTTCTTCTGCCAGTTTCCTTTGGTATTGAAAACCATCAGTTTTCTCCTGCCAATTTGGCCCCACTGACTTATTCCTGCTGTTTTTTCCCTCAGGATCAGAGGGGAACGCTCAGGGAAGCAGCCTCTCCTTCTGGCCAAGCTACCTAGGCCCACATCACTTCTCTAGCATCAGCAAAGGCACAGGATTTGCCAAGTCTCAACTTGTATTTGCCATCTGAGCCCTGGAAGAACTCAGAGGAGATCCTCAGGGTCCCTGGTTCTGCCTGGATCTGCTGTGGTAGGTGAAGTGAGCAAGTTCCTGGGGTTGCAGCCAGGTTCAGGATGGGTTTGGTCACCCCAGAGCTGGGGGAATGTGGGGCTGGATGTGATCACCAGGCTTATCAGTGAGATGGGAGGGCATCCCTGAAAGACTGGAGGGTGGGCAGGTGGTGTAACAACAGAAATCCTGTTGGAACTGTTAGAGGAGGGAGGAAGTGATCTCAATCTGTTCCTGCAGAGGCGGAGCAGCAGCACGGGGGAGAGCCTGGCAGGGCTGCCTGCAGCTTTGGACAGAACATTCATGGTCCCCAGGAGCAGCATCCAGCAGGCAGCTGGCACCTCCTACAGATACAAACTGCAGTGCCTCTGGTAAGGGCACTGCTCCCTCTTGGTGGAACCCTGGGCACTGAGAATTCCAGGCTTTCTGTGCTGCCAGGCACTGACCCCCAAGAAAACCCTGCATTGACCTGAGGCCGTGGAAAAGGCTCCCAAAATTGAGTGACAGCGCTGGGATTGTGGGGGTGGAGTTTGGATAGAAGTGTGTGATATCACAGGGTGGGAAACTTAGATATATAGTAATATATATAAAGCAAGATGGAGGTTTTAGGGCAGAGGCTGAGTCCTTCTTCTTCACCTTCTTCTCCATGGCTCTGGGTGGTGTTTTGTAATTGGATGGAAAAATCCACATTGTGGGCCATGGGTGGTTGGTTATTGGGTTAAAAGCAAAAATAATTTAGGTGTAATTTCATAATTGGAGAGTTTGTTCTTAAAAGACCTTATAGAGAGATAGAGACAGAGCCATTTTTCACCTTGTTAGCCTGAGCTCACAGCTTGTGAGATGTAACATAGCTAAGAATTAATAAACATCTGAGTCCAAACACAAAATTCCGTCTCGCGCATTTAATCCCGACCACGTCAGAAAAGAAGATAAAAAGCAGCCCCTGTGAGGAGGGCCCTTCTGTGTGCTGTGTGAGGGCTCTCTCCATGCCCTGCTCGCTGTGTCTGCAGGAGCCAGGTGAGGCAGATCGCCAGGGAGAGGGACAAGGCTCGGCTGGCTCTGGAGAAGGCAGAGAGGCAGTGCCTGCAGCTGGGCAGGGAGCTGGATGAGCAGCACATGGCTCTGCAGCACACCCAGAGCAGGCTCAGGTACGAGGGGTGCTTTTTGGGGGGGGTGGAGAAAATGTCCTGGCACATCCTGGTGCCCCTTTTGAACCTCCCACTTGTTTTGCCAATGTGTCAGTGGCAGGAAAGTCCTTGGAGAGCCCTTTCCACCCGCTATGGTCTCAGCATCCTTCCAGCCCAGCTCTATGCATGGTGAGAGGGGGTGTCTGCACCTTGTGGCCAGCCAGGAACATGCTCTGTCTGTCCCAACTGTGTTGCTTTTTCCCCCCTCCCAGGGATTTTCAGGCAGAGATAGAGGCAAAAGAGCTGCTCCTGCAGCAGGCAGTGAGTCACCAGGCAAAGCTGGAGGCTGACACACGGCTCCTCCAGGGCAGAGAGGCCAACCTGCAGGGGAGACTGAACCGTGTGATGAACGTAAGTGAAACTGCCTTGCATGAAACATCTTTGCTCCTTCAGAGGTGGCAAAGCAGAGGTGGTGACAAATATAGATGGTTCACTTTGCTCTCGTTGGGAAGAGCAGGAATTTTGTGCAGAAGCACCATCAGCCACATCCATACATTTGTATGGAATACAGGGCTTGTTACCTTGCTGTGGCATTGCTGAACTGCTGTGTGGTCTGTTGGCAGTGGTTTGGCCCTTGGGAACACCTGGAAACACAAAGACCAAAGCTAAAATTGTGCCAAGGACCGTGTCAAAAGCAGAGATGATGGTGTCTGCATAGCTGGGATTATCCCAGTTCTGTTCAGTGTGGAAGTACAGGTGGAGATGGCTGAGCACTTGCTGCCTTTGTTGTCTGTGAGGGAAACCCCAGTTTTGGGGGGCAGAGGTAGGAGAGGATCCTGTGGGGCTCTCATTGTGCAAACCCCACTCCTGTCCTGTGGAGAGATGAGCCCATGGGGTATCAGCAGTTTGCTGCCCTGTTGTGGTTTAGGGATGATGCTCCCCAGTTTAGTTCTCCCTACCAAGACTCTCCAAACCTCTCTGCTGCTTGCTCATTCCCTCTCCCACTTTTCAGTGGCTGGAGAGGAGAATTGGAGGCACAAAAGGCAAAGAGATAAGAAGATACCTGTGAGATAAGAAGATATCTGTGGGTTGAGATAAGAACAGTTTGCTGGAAACAGCAATGAGATGAGAAACAACCAGTGACAGCAACAATATTAACAAGGAAACTGTACAAAAGAGAGGGGGATTTACATGCAAAATGCTCATTGCACAGCAGCCACATTTTCTCTGCAGGGCATGTCCTTCTCCCTGGAATTGAGAGAGAGATTTGCCTTCCCTCTATCCCCAGCAATGACTGAGTACAGAATAACATCTTGGCTTTGGCCACATCCCCTCCTGGTTACTGCAAAGATCAACCCTGTCCAAAGATGAAGCCAGGCCGTGTCCAGGGTGTCCTGGAAGCTGTGCTGTGTTTGGTGTGCTGATGTGCCAGTTGTTTTACCTGTGCTGATAAACCCATCCTGCCATGGCAGGACCCACTGCATCAGGGAAATCTCCCATTTTATCTGCAGGAGAACACACAGCTGCAAAACAAGGTCACAGAGATGGCTGAGAAACTGTCAGCCTCTGAGGAAACGGTGCTGGAGCTGCAAAAAGAACTCAACCACGTGGTGAAGGATAAGGTAACCTTTCTCTGTTGCAGTCAAATAAGAACTTTTCAGGAATTCATGAAAAAAAAAATTGGTCTTGCATGTTTTGTGTCAGTCGCTATGGCCTCCCCCTGTGTGAGCTCTCCTGCACATTAAAGACAACCTGGAACCTGGGGAAAAAAACCCAAAAGGTGTGAGGAAAGTTTCCAGTTGTAGAGAATCCTGCAAATATGCTGAATCTACAAAATTCCACAAATACAAAATTCTACAATATACAAAAAATTCTACAAATATAAATATTTGTTCAAGGGGAAACTTTATAGAGTTCCATTTCCAGAAAAGTTTTAATTGTCACTAGTATTGAAGTAAAGGGTTTGTTTTAGTACTTTCCACTCCTAAAGTGAATCTGAGAAAGGAAGAGAGTCTGTGATCTTGTTAGCCAGGAAAGCCTGCCCATGTTTTGATGTTTCAGGTGGAGAAGAATGTTTCTCCTCCACTTTCTGACCATCCCACAGGTGATGAGCCCCTTCTCGGGGGGGGGAGCCTTCTGTTGAATGCATGGGTGTAGCACCGTGACCCCAGTGATTTAGCAGAGCTTTTGGCGCTCCATTTGGAGCTGATTTCCTTGCTGAGAGGTGTTTCCTTGTGCAGCTGGAGCAGGGGCAGCCCCACAGCCCGGAGTTCCTGCAGCAGAGCCAGCGCTTTGCTGACATCGTGCTGGAGTACGAGCGGCAGTGCCAGGTACGCGTGTGCTGGGACAGGGCTGCTCACAGGGCACAGGGCACAGGGATCCTCTCCTGAAGCCCTCCGTGGCTTCTTTGCCTTGGATTTTGGCAGGAGAGAGTAGAGGGATCCTAAATTCCCTCCTGCCTGTAGCCATGGAGTGTTTTGTTAGGGAACCATGCACCTCTGTCCTTAAGGACAGACCGCCCTGGGCTCTGCTGGATTTCTTCTTGAGCACAAGCAGAAAGCTGTTCTCCTAATTTGGAAACCATATTAACAGCTAAAGTCTGCTGTCTTTTTGTTTTTCTCTTCCTTCTCCTTGCCCCCACTTAAAACAAAACAAAACAAAACAAACAACTAAAAAACTTGTTGCTGCTGAACTCTGCTAGAGAGTCAAGGTAAGCCAGTCCAGATATCTGGGGGGTGTGTGTGGTCCAAGAATTGGTGCTGTGTGTGTTGTATCTCCTGCAGGGTGCTGTGCTCCTTCCCAGACCTTGGGGCTCTCTGGGGCACGAGCACAACCTCTGTTTCCCCTTCTCCCATTTTTGCATTTTCAGCTTGTGTATCTTTAACTCGTGCTGGGTGCTCTGTCCTTTGAATCCTGTGCTTGTCACCTTGCCCATTTGTTCCCAGTGGCTGGGGAGTGACAGTGACAGTCACATCCCCTCCAGCAGGGGCTGCACTGCAGGCTTTCAGCAAAGGCATCCTGTGGGTGCATCAGGCAGCCCCTCTCCAAGCTGTGATTAAAGGCAAACATGCTGTGCAGCATTGCTCCAGGTGGCACCAGAGGGTTGAACATGCTCGGTGCTGCAATTTTTCCTCTCGTTGAGCAGCCCCAGAGTTGTCTGTGGGAATGCTGATGGATGGAAAGCATCTTCAGGCTTCAGCTGCCCCTGTGAAGGCACCCACTTGGGTTTATCCTTTACCTTCACTGAATGCTCTCAGCCCCCTTGTCCTGCTTAGAACAGAGGTGAAACAAACCGGGTTTGCATTTATCTGCATCTGCTCAGTAATATTTGTTAATTGGAAGTGTCCTAGTTCATGGTCTCTTGCAGCACATCACTTTCCTGGGTGGGTGGGATGGGATGTCATTGGATGGCTGCTCAAAGTGGACAGCCCAGAAGAAGGCAGGATGCCTTGTGTGCTGCTGCTTCCAGTACAGGATAGGGAGTCAGGGGTGAAGCAAGCAGCTCTCCACCTCCAGACTCCTCCATGCAAGGGGCTCACTGCTCTGCTGTGGTGCCTCAGTGCTTGGTGTTCAGCTCTGCTGGTGGAGATGGCCTTGGGGTGTCTCTGGCCCTGCCTCATGCTGTGCTTCCCGTGGGATCAGCACCTTCTTACCTTGTTTTGTTCCTTCCACGAGCTGGAAATGTTCCCTCCCAGAGGCCTGTGAGCCTTGCTTCCCTGGGAATGCTGCTGCTTGCCTTGCCTGCATGGAGTGGTGCTTGTTGGGCAGCCTGTGTGCCCAAAGAGAGTCTGCAGGGTGTCAACACAAACCTCTGGGCTGCTGCTGAGATCATATTTCTTCTGTGTTTGATTCTGCCCGTGGTTACTCGGGTCAGGAGGGTCTCAGGAGGTTTTGTGTGCAGAGCCCCTGCTTTTGTGTGCTTTTGCTTTCAGGGGCAGTTGCTTTGTGCTTTACAGCGTGTAGCAATGGAAATCTTTGGCTCTTCCCAATTCTCTCGTGCCTGCCTGTGTTTGGGAAGGCTGTGCCAGGGCTGGGGGAGCTTTGGCACTGCAGGAGCTTTGTCCTGTGCCCTGAGCAGTTTTTGTTGCAGGTGCTGCACGACCAGAACGGAGCGCTGCAAGGGGAGCTGCAGAGGCTGCGCCTGCAGCTGCAGGAGAGCAGGGCTGGCCCAGGACAGCCAGGTACCTGCAGCAGGGCCCAGTGCCCACCCTCAGCAGGAACAGAGCTCCCTCTGCATCCCAGTTTGCACGGCACTGTGGGGAGGCTGCTTTTGCCCAAGCTGCTGCTGCCAGTTCTGGTGCTGGGCAGCCGTGGGAGGGAGGAAGGAGAAGATGGGAGATGGAGGAGAGCAGGGTTTTCCAGCCTGGCAGCTGGTGATGGAGCCTGGGAACTAGGCAGCTATGGCAGATTTTCAGTGTTGAAGGTGTTGAGGGGACAATGCAATAAAGAGAGGTAGCCCCAAACTGTGGGTTGGAAAATTCAAGTTGAACATTGGATAAAAGCTTCTGGCTGAGAGGGGTGATGCAGCCCTGGGCCTGGTTGTCAGATGGATGGGGAATGTCCATCTTTTGGGGTTGTATGGACTGGATGGAGCTGCAGCCATCCTGCCCTCACAGGGCTCCTCTCTGCCACCATACCCCTCTCCAAGGCTTCTTGTTCCCACTCCTGTGTTCACAGAAATGTCAGTGCCAGTGGAGCAGCTCCCAGAGCAGCTGCAGGAGCTGAAGGTGCAGCTGGGAACTGAGGTGAGTGGGGCTGGGAGAGATGTCCTGACTGCTTGGTAAGAACACAGAGAGAGCCCAGGCTGGGACCTCAGCACTCCTGTGGGGTTATTCCATGTGCTGCTCCAGCCTGTCTTAGCTGGTAGGAGGGTTTGGAGCCTTTGCCTCGCTGGAAATCACTGTCACCTGGTGAAATGTTTCTGTGGGTCTGGTGAGAAACCAGAGATCCCTCAGTGAGCTTTGAGAGGGAGAGGGAGGGCACTGAGGAAAGCTTCAAGGCTGAGGTGTGCAAGATGGAAGAGCAGAAAAGAGATCTTGAAGAAACAGTTGCAAAATACTGGGCTCTAATTAATAGCCTGAAAGAGCAAAAATGTGAATGAAGCCTGGAGCTGGAGGAGAGGTTTGAGATGGAGCAGGGTGGGACAGCAGCACACTGAAGACTTTTGCCATCCAGGGCAGCAGCTGGACCAGGGCAGAGAAGAAGTAAAGCTGCAGCACAGGCTCTTGACTGAAGGATTTAGAAGGGCAAAAACTGCCCGTGTTCATAGAGGAGAGCAAAAATGTTTGTTTCCATCATTCAAAGCCAGTCTTGCTTTGAACACCCAGCTTCATCTTATAACTTGTAAAGCAGTGAAAACTTGGGTGACAAAAGCCTTACAGAAGGGGAAAGTCTTTAATACTCTTTCTCCCTGAGATTTCCCTCACTCCCAGTCTCAAACCCACACGGCTCAGTCAGTCTTTGTTGCCTGTGTTCCCACCCCAAGCCTCTTGTGTGTGATTTGTTGGGTTTTTTTGTTTGTTTCTCAACCTTTTCCAGAGTGAGAAGGGCAAGGAGGAGCTTGCTGTGCAGAGGCACCAGCTGGGCTGTGAACCCCCTGAGCACAAGGCTGGGCACAGTGCTGGCCCTGGCACTGCCCAGCTGCAGAGCCAGAGGCTTCTGGAGCCCGAGGGGCCCCGAGGAGCAGAGATTGCTGCAAGGCTGGAGCACCAGCAGAGGCATGCAGCGTGTTGGCTGGAGATGCAGCTGCTCCAACAGCAGCTGCAGGCCTCGCAGGAAAAGGTGGGTGTCCTTGTTTTGGGGGCAGGCTGCTCAGGGGTCTCTGTGATGCTGGGATTGCCCTGCCTGGGGCTGTGCTGGACACCCTCCCCAGATAAAAGCTGTCCTCTTTCTCTTTGTGGGAGAGAAAGGATTCTCCCTCCTGCTCAGATATGGCTGGAGCCAGTTCAGGTGCAGCTGGGGAGGGGTCCTGGCTTGCTTGTCCCTCTGCTGTCCCCCCTGTCCTTGTCCTGGGCAGAGGGCATGGAGGCTGAGGGGGGCTGGCTCACGCAGGGGTGCCAGGAACTGGGGCTCCCCGTGGCTCAGCTGACACAGGAGCTGGGAGAGGGGTGGACTTGGATAAGGGGTTGGGAAGGGGTGACAGCATCCACACAAGGCTTGCTGAGGGAAGGGAAAGGAGGTGGTCAGAGCAGAGTCACTCAGATCAGCAGGACAGAGAGAGGAAAGCCCGTGTGAGAATGTGTTAACATCCCTCTGCTGCATTCTGCCCTGGGCACTGGCTCTCCAAGGCACAGCTTGGCCATGCCAGCCATTCCTAGGCAGGCCTGGGGCAAAGCTGGGCCAGACCTGCTTCCCAGTGCCAGGGCTGCCCTTTGCTGCTGTCAGCAGGACATTCAGCACATCACAGCCAGCCTGGGCTGTGTCCAAGAACCCAGGTGAGCAGCCCTCTCTGTCTCTTGCCCTGGTGGCCCTTGGTGCTGGGATTCCCTCCCAGAGAATCCCTCCAGCAGCTCCTGGTGCTCTCTGCTCAGCCAGGGGAGCATCTCTCAGCAGAGGGTCTCTGTTTTCTCCTCCTGCAGCTCTCAGTTAACTCAGTCCCTTGCTCTGCAGCACTGCCATGGTCCTGCAGCTTTGGGTTTGAGGGCTCTCCTGTCCCCCAGAGCACAGCCTGGCCTGTCCCCTTGTCAGCTCAGAGCTGTAACCAGCTGTGCACCTTCCTGTGTTGCAGCTTTTGGAAGCCAAAGCGAGCCTGAGCCTGGCCCAGGCCCAGATAAACACCATGGTGCCAAAGCAGCAGTTTGAGCAGCTGCAAAACGCTTTGAGACAGGAGCAGTGCAAGGCTCAGCAGCTCCAGGAAAGCCTCCAGCAGCAGGCTGAGCAAGCATGCAGACAGCTGCTCAGGAGCCAGGTAAGCAGGGAATTGCAGGAGCTCTGTCAGGGGAACACTGCTGGCCTGGCAGCCTGGAAGGCAGCTGTGCTTGGAGCCACCAGAGGTTTGGGTGGGAAATGCACTTACCTGCAAATTCAGCTACAACTTTAATGAGTCATGAATCCCCCAGTCACTGCCCTGCACTCAGACAGGTGGATTTATCTCCAGGGCACTGAGCAACCAGCTGCTGGGTTTTTGCAAAGATAGGGCAAATTAAAACCTGAGGAATTATAATGAGCAGGCACAAGGGCTGCATCCAAGGAGACTTTGTCTCTCCCTGAGCTTTCCTGGATATGGCTGGGAGAGGGGCGCCCAGTGGCTGATTTTCATAGGAAACATTGCTGGAAAATCTCTCTGTGCCTTGCCTTCAAGCTGGTTGGGTGCAGAGCTAGGGAAGGCTGTAATGCTCTGGACATCTGTGCCACTGCTCTTTGGATCCTGCACCTCTGATGAACCCCCCTGCTCTGCCTCAGGGAGGGTGAGGGTCCATGGACAGTGCAGGGTTGCCAGAGGCCACCAATGCTTGGCTTTGTTGCCCACTGCAGGAGGGACACGAGCAGCTGCTGCAGGCAGCTGTGGAGCAGGCAGAAGGGCTGGAGCAGAGCCTGAGGAATGCTGAAGCTGTGCTGGCAGAGAGGGCAGCTCAGCTCAGAGATGCCCAGGTGAGTGCAGGAGGGGCTGCTGCTGTGTCCCCCTGCCCATCTGGGGCGCTGAACCTGAAGCCTCCCATCCCTGCTTTAGGCCCAGCTCTCCAGGAACAAATTATTGATTGAAGAGCTCCGTGGAGAGAACAGGAGGTTTGCCATGGCCCTGCAGGCTGCTGAGCTGAAGCAGAAGAGCATGGAGGAGAAGAACCAGCTGCTGGAGGAGCAAGCCTCAGCTCTGAAGCAGCTCATTGGCAAAATCACACCAGCATCTCTGAGTGGGTGACAGGACACGTGCAGTGGCAGCCCCTGCTCCTGCCTGGGGGTGGCCAGGTGCAGAATGGGAGGTGTGGCTGGCTTGGGAAATCAGCCCTGTCCTCTCTGCTCTTGCCAGGGTTTTCCTGTGCAGAAAATAGCAAATGGGGAGCCTGGGGACCTTTGAGGAAATTGGTGCTGTGGACAGGTGAATTTTCCCACTGAAAGCAGCAGCCTTGGTGCCGTTCTCAGTGGCAGTGTGCTGTTGTGTCTCAGGGCAGCCATCTCACAGGCCTTTTCTGGCAGTGTTTGGTGGTGGTGGTGCAGGGGCTCCCTCTCTGCAGAAGGGTGATGTTGGAGCCACAGTTCCATCTCAAAAGCCAGGGCAGGAGGGCTTGCAGGGCCCTGTGCCTGGCTCAGGAAAGCTGAGTGGTGGCATTAAAATGTTTGTGATGTTACAGCACCTCCTGCTCTCGCCAGTCTGCTCTGTATTTGTAATATGAATAATATCTATCTGTATCTATAATATCTTTCCCAACTGCTGCTGAGCATTTATTCCCAACAGCTCCTCCTAAATCCTGGGCCTAGCATCCAAAACCAAGCAGATCCAAAACCTTGTCAGCTCCAGTCTGAGATAGGGGCTAAGCAAACCTCTGGTCTTACCTAGGGCTCATGTTTTTGCAGGTGTTTTCCCAGACACAGCAGCTCCATTAGGAAAACCAGACAGAGAAAGCAGCTTTTCAGCCTTGTTCTGCTTTTGTGCTGACCAGAATCCTTAAAACCCTCTGCTCCCTTTCCCAGCCCTACTCCAAACAGCCTGTGGGCCCTGCCAGAGCAGTGCTCTGGGATGAGAGATTCTTCAGAGGAACAGAGGCACAGACCAGGCACACTGGGGAAAAGCCAGGCCCAGACTGCAATGATCATTCACACAGCACCTCAAAAAACCAACATTTATGGGTCTGTGATGGGGACAAGGCTTCCTGCCTAATCCTGGAGAGAACCTTGTGCAGCCTCATCTGACATTGGAGGAGCAATTCCACTGAGACACTTCAGTAAGGGTCAGGATGGGCCAGATCAGAGTGCTGAATCAACACCACAGTAACTCTTAAAAACCCAACAGACTGACGCTGAGGGGAGTTCTTTATTTTGCAACCATGGACTTTTCCTGGCCTCTAGAGCCCAGCCAGATGCACAGTGTGAACAAAGAACTATTCCAACCAAAAATGCATTCACAAACCCTGCTTCTGGCTCTGGGGCTTGGATAATGCCCCCTGCTATCCTGTCTTGCCAGGATTGCTGTATTAACCAGCATGCTCATGAAGAGCTGTTGTTTTAAGGCATCAAAGGCTGTCAGGAGGAGTGGCAGGATGCCACTGCAGAAATACTGAGGTGTCTGAAGTCCAAGCAGGAGCTGTCCTTGCACTCTCAGGACAGAACGTGCTCCAGGACTCCTTGTCTGATCAGCTGCTCGCATTTCCAGCGTGGCAAGAAGTGCTGCACACAGAAACACGCAAGAATCCTCCTTGGATTTGTTGCATGTGTTGCTGCACACAAGCAGCTCTGCTGTGCTGCACATCCAGCGCCTCGTGGTGGCAGCAGATGAGGCAGAGCTGCACTCTGGGCGTGCAAGGAGCTGTGTGTGCACAGCAGGAGCACAGGGGGATGTGCTGGGAGGGAAAGGGAAGGAAGAGAACAGCCCACACTCGTGCCACAGGTACCTGGCTGTTCTTCTTCAGCAGGATGGTAGTGCCATCCTCCACCTCGAATTCCCCGTGGTCTCTTAAGCAGCGCACCTGCAAAGTGCAAACACAGCTCTGTGAGAGTGAGAAACAACCACCAGCCCCTGCAGGTGACAGTCCTCAGCATGGGAACACGGTTTCTAGTTGGTCTAGTTAGTTAAAATTCTGCAAAAAGCTGCAGAAAGCTCTCACTGGATAACTCACCCCACCACAAACCCCCTGCAGACTAGAAATGGCATCTCTCAATATACTTTGTGCCCTCAGTGGGAGGAAAATGGTGGCAGGCAGAGTAAAAACCAGAAACCTGTGAAAGCTTTGGCACTCAGAAAGGTTTTGCTTGGTGAACTGACTCCCAAGTCAGCTGGGGATGAAATGCTCCAAAAGAGACAGTCAGGAAGATGTTTATTCATGGACAGAAACCAGAACTCTTCCACTTACTTCAATGTACAGGCTTTTAGGAGGTTTGATGTCCTGGGTGAGGTCCAGCCCCTCCTCTCCTCCTACCGACCTCATGTAGGTGGCCAGAGACTTTTTGTACCGATTGAACCACTCCACCTGTTGGTCAGACCCACAGACAATGAATACACACAAGAAAGATTGACAGAGAGACAGGTGAAATGTCACATTTACAGCGGGCAGGGGGAGGCTACCCCGTTCTGATTGCACTAAATAACCCACCAGAAGGGATATGTGGAAAGAGGGGAAGAGTTTGGAAGGAGGCTGACTCACTTCCTCAGCTGACATGTGGAACTGGATGGCGTTGGGCAGAACGCTGCCGTACTCCCACCGCAGGGCTCGGATCCGCAGCAGCCGGTCATACCTGGGGGAAGAAACGGGGCGACATCCCCAGGAAACGGGGATA
This sequence comes from Pycnonotus jocosus, assembly GCA_013400435.1. Taxonomy (NCBI): domain Eukaryota; kingdom Metazoa; phylum Chordata; class Aves; order Passeriformes; family Pycnonotidae; genus Pycnonotus; species Pycnonotus jocosus. The sequence continues at coordinate 135,078 of VWYP01009345.1, forward strand.
TCCAGGGATGGAAACTTTTACAGAGCAGGAGGAAGGGTGATACCAGCTTTGTGGTGGTACCAGCAATGAACACAAGGAGAAGCAGATCTCGCTGCTGGTGGAAAAGCCACCAGCCCTGGCGCAGAGTGCCACCACGGTGCCCCTGGGGGACGCTGTGCTGGCAGGGATGGAGCAAGGGAAGCGGCACTCACAGGTAAGCCAGCAGGCAGCGCTGGTTCCGGAGCAGGCAGCAGTGCCGGAACCGGATCAGGAAAATCAGGTCCGTCCGTCCCGCCTTGGCTTCGGACCTGCGGGATGCGGGGAAGGAGAAAGAGGAAAGAGGAGTAGGAGGAGAGCCGGGGGCCGGGGAGCAGGAGCCCAACTCACACATCCGCCTGGTTCCGCTCGTACAGCGCCCGCATCTCCTCCAGCGCCTGCCGCATCTCCTCCGTCTGCAAGAGCGCACACGGTCAGTGAGAGCGGGGCCCATCCCGGTGTCCCCGGTATTCCCGGTGTCGTCCCCGGCGCTCACCCGGAAGGGCGGCAGGTGCCCGCCCCCGGCTCGGTGCAGCTCCCGCACCAGCTCCAGGCCCCGCTCCGCCGCCATCGCGCCCGTCCGCGCGCGGGAAACCCGCCCGCGCACCAGCCAATGGCCGCAGGGGCGCGCCCGGCCGCAGCCAATAGGAAGCGAGAGGCGGTGCTTGGGGGCGGGACCACACCCCGCAGGCCACGCCCCCCGCCGTTAGCTGCGCTGAGCTGCGCCGGGCTCGACGGGCGGGGGGGACACCGAGGGGGTGACACCGCTGTGGGTGACACTGGCGGGGGTGACACCGCTGGGGGTGACACTCTTGGGGTCGCGCTGAGAGCCCCCGAGGGGCTGAAGCGAAAATCAATATTTTCACCGCACACTCGCCCCTAGCAATGTTTGTGGATGGAATGGGAATGTTTTTAGCACTCGGAGCCCTGGCCAGAGATTGAACAACCCAGGACCACAGCTTGTCCCTCTCCAGGATTTTTTTTTTTTTTTCCCTCTGGCTATGTATTATGGTTCCTAGCCATAAAAAGCGAGCAGCGTTTCCTGCGGTGCAGATTTGGGGCTCTCACCCCTCGATCGTGTGCCCCAGACATCTCAGGATGATGTGACACCCGCCCAGCCGAGCAGGGACCGTGCCTGGCCCCGCCCAGAGTGTTTTAATGACCCCAATGATAATGATAATGATAATTGGGGTTTGGGGCATGGCGGTGGAAATGCCTAGAAACGCTCCAGATGGGGCTCTGCTCCCCAAAATGAGCCGCGGTGCTGCTGCCAGCTGTGTCTGCAGAGTCCCCCAATCCTCCCTCCGTCCCTCCCCTCCTGTCCCCGCAGGATTGTCACATCTGGCTCGTCATTAATCCCCGCGTCCTGCGGTGACAATGGCCCAGCCGGGATAATGGCAATAAACAGCCATCCCCAACGCCCCCGCGGAAAATTGGTTGTTTCTTGCCGAGGGATGGGAATGTAGCTGAGCCTTGATTGAAAATTTCCGGGGGAAAACTGCCTTATCTTACTGCTTTGGCAGATTAAAAANTTCTTTCTGCTTTGGAAAATAAAAAAAAAAAAAAAAAAAAAAAGCCTCGTGCGTAAAAATAGACCGAGTGAATGAAGAATTTACAAACATCTATATTTTGTGTTAGGAATTGTGTTAAAATTAGGAAAACAGCTGAAGACACTGATTTATACAACTGTGACTATTTCAGGCAATGAAGGTTCACATCTCACAGTTTAACAAGATAAAAGATCTCCCACGAAATACATAGATGACAGACAACTCCTCTGAATTTGACAGAACACAGCATCAAGTACACATGTGATGTGATGAACAGTGCCAGGTCATTCCCCAGTTAGGTAACATACAACCTCTTGAATAAGGCAGTTCAAATATAACTCTTTATTCAAATCACAACATACCCAGGCAGCATGCAGGGAAAAGTCATTTATTTCGTCTATTGAAATGACACAACTTGCAACATGTTTCCGTTTTATGTAGTTAGAGCAACAGGATAGAAACCATTCAAATAATATATTTATATATATATTTATATATATCTCAAGTCAACAGTTGTCTTTACTGGAATAAAGATTATCTGTTTCTTTTTTTTTCCTTTTTTTTTCTGGTAAAAATAAAACTATTTGAAGTCACTAATTAACAAAATGCACAGTGATCAGAAACCCAATTCTTCTCACCATTGTCTTCCCTGGCTGGCTTGCGTTTCCCTGTGCCACCCACCCGTGGCCCACGGACAGCAGCTCTCCCATCACACCCACCACACCCTATGGCTTGGAAACTGCTTTCCCCACCCCCGTTCCCAAGAAAACATTCCCAAGAAAACACCTAACACACGTGCCTGACCTTGGGGGAGTCAAAAGCTGAGTTGCTTGTGGAAACACATTCACTGGAACAGGGCTTTTATTTCTTTTTATTTTTTTTTTTATTATTATTTTTACCAATTAATTCCTCCAGACCTTTATGACTAAGACATCTCAGAAACTGTGAATCTGCTCAGAAAGGGGAAAAAAAAAAAAAAATCTGAGGCAAAAATATCTCTTTGAAGTGGTGGAGCCTAACAGGCGTGGCTGAGGATTTATTTCCACTGCAGCAAACCTGGGGATCACGGGAGATGATGAAGGCTTTTCCCTAGCCTTGAAAAGTTCTTTCAAAAGGGACAAATGAAGAAGGGAAAGATTTTTTTCTCTATAATAATAATAATAAATTAGTAATTCCTAAAAGACTAATCTAGGCAGCTTCTCCACGGTGAAAGGCTGTGCTTCCCCCTGGTTTAACTGCAGGGAGGGATCCTCTTGCTAAATTATGGTGTCCCCATGGGAGGGAGGGGACAGCTCTGGGTGCCAGCAGGATTCCCTGGGCCACTGCTTCAGGCTGCCTGGAGGGAACTGAAACCCCACAAAGCTCTGCCTGAGGGTTCCCCGTGTGCCACAGGGGCTAATAAATCAATTAATCACACCCATTAGTAATGGAGAGGCTCAGATTGGCTGCAAGGGGATCCAAACGCCCCAGGCCTGGGGATGGGATTCTCAGGAGGTTTTTTTCTCCTTTGGGTAAGCCACACAGCAGCCACAGCAGCAGCAGCAGCAGCCAAGGTTTTCCAGCCAGAGGAGCTACGGGAGAAACTGGATTTTCAGAGTGGTTGTTACAGGATCCTGCTTGTCACCTTTGCAAAGTTGTTTCATGCCTCCCTACCACTCTAGTAAAAAAATAAAAAAATCGTTGGAGTATTTCTTTGCCCTTAAAGATACAAAAAAAAAAAAAATCTTCCAAAGATATGAGGAGAAAGGTCCTTTCACAACGACATTCAGAGCAAAAAGAGAGAAACGACATCTCACAGATCATCAGAGAGCTATCTTTGGCAGAATAGTTCAAATAAATTATTTTTTTTTACAAATATTTTCCGCAGTCATATATTTATTTCGAATAGTCTCGGCTATAAGGGTTCACTACTCTCTAGCGAATAGGAAAACACCACGAATATAAAAATAGATGAGCTCAGCACAACTTTTTAGGCTACCACGACCGTGTCCAATAATTATCTCACAAGTTGTAGACCGATACCACGGGGAAATAGGGAACGGGGCAGGGAGGTCACAGCTCGTGGCTGCTGTCACACACACCGGGGACGAGGGATGGGCCAGGGAAGGAGCCGGGGCAGCCGGAGGGATGCTCGGAGCCAGGCTCTGCCTTCCCGGGGGGAATCGCCTCTCTCGGGGATGTCGTGCTGGGGGGAGCAGGAGGAGGATGCTGAGAGCTCCCCATGGGTCAGGGCTGTGCCCCCGAGGGGAGCTCAGCTTCCTAAAACCGCCCCCTTTTCACCCGCTGCCACCCCCGAGCCCTGGTGACCCATCCTCCCCCCGCCCACCGCAGCACGTGCCACCCAAATATTTCGATTTGCATCTTTTTCGCTTCGTTTATACAGCATGTACAGAATATACAGCGTCGGGCAGGCTATTTCCCAGCGGACTGGAAGGTGTCTCCCAAGGGTGACCTCTTTTATCGACAAATATATATCTATATATATAAATCGACAAGTAATAATAAAAGAGTCGTACCGACAAAGGTTATGGCTTTTCAAAGAGTGCAGCTGCATTGTGCCATCGGAGCAGTGAGCAGCTGGGACAGAGACACAGAGGGGCTGGGGGGGCTCCAGAGAGCCCGGGGGTGACCCAGGGGCAGTGCCAGCCCGTGGTGCCAAGCACAGGGAAGGTGGGGATGGATTAATGACCCGTGCTCCCCTCCAGGCAAACCCTCAGCCCAGCTCGGGGATGGTTTGGCTGTGCCTGTCCCTGCTGGGGGGCTCAGGGGGCTGCTGGGGCTGTCAGAGAGTCTCTGTCTGTCTGTCTGTCTGCCCTAGGGTGCCTGGTGGCTGTCAGGGGGACACACACAGGGTGATGGGTGACAGGATGACGGTGGCAGGTGGCTTTGGGTGCGTCAGGAAGGGTGGTGGCAGCTGCTCCCCTCCTGCCTGCCCCTGTGGGGCACGGGGGGCTCCCCTGGGACACCTTGGTGGCTGCCAGAGGAGAGCAGGGAAGTGAGAGCCATTCTTTCTGCAGCACAGCCAGAATTCCAGGAGCCAGTGCTGTCCCCAGCCGCCCCCCTGGCACGGGGTGCCCGTGAGGAGACACCACACACTCTCTTGTCCCCATCCCTTCTGATGGGCCCTTTGGAGCCCTTTCCCTTGTGGATGCTGCTGCTCCTTGCTGTGGGCAGTGCCCAGCAGCCCTGGGACAGGCTGTGCAGGCAGCTCCCTGCCCCATTCCCCTCTGCTCCTGGCACAGAGGCACAGGGAGGAGCTGCTGCCATGAAATGCATCTCAGCCAGGAAAGATGTGTTTCTTTCTGGGAGGGTTGCTCTGGAAGGAGGAGCAGTTGTTCAAGTGTGTGGAAAGGACTTTTGAGGACTGGAGTGGTCACTCCAGCGTCGAGATAATTGGGCCACTTCATTACGGCAGAAAATAAGAGATGGGTCTAAATTACCCCTGCTGCAGGCTCCTTTGGCTAATTCCCATCTCATTTATCTCTCCTTTGGAATATTATGGCCACTCCTGCAGGCCTCTCTGGCTGATGCTGCCATGGGCAAGGTCTCTTTGGGCTGTGCCTGCAGGATGCTGAGCTGTGAGCAGCCTCTCCCTCAGGGCAGTGAGGAACGAGCACCAAGGGGAACCTGCTGCCTTTGGGATGGATGAGCTTTCCCAAGGGCTGCCTGCTTTTTGCTGGGAATATCCTGTGGGCTTGTGTTTGGGCTGGGAGGTTGTGCTCCGTGTCCTCTTCTCCTTGGTTCGTGGTGCTGTGGTGACACCAGGTGTGTCACAGGCCTCTCCCATCAACCTGGAGACAGCAGGAGGGGTAAGGATGCCCCATCACTGCTGAGTGGTCCTCAGGAAGTTCATGATTTGGGTTTTACAGCCTCATGCCAGCTCTTCTTGGCACACGGAATTTTCCAAACCCCTGTGTGGTGTGGGGTTTTGCCAGCGTGGCTGTGTGTCCCAGGAATTGCAGAATTCACCCCCTTCTGCCCTTCATCCACCAAGAAAACTGCTGGATTGCTGAGCCATGTCCTCAACAGGCAGTCTTGAGAGCTGAACTGTGTGCAGAGCTCTGCCTCCTAATGCTTAATGCATTATGGAAAAAAAAAAAAGAACCGGGACAAGAATTGTCAGGGAAAAAAAAAACCCAAAACAACAAAAACCCAACATTTTCTTCCTTGCTGCCACAGTGGCTGTAATGCAAGAGGTATTATTGCCATCTTCTGCTCTCTGGAGCTGCAGAGAGTGGTGTGTGTCTCCTGATTAAGAGCAAGACAAGCAGGGCTCCTGCAAGGCTCCCTGCATGGGCACACTCTTCTCAAGAGCCCGCAGGATGAAGGAGGAAACGTGGGGCAAGAGGATGAGGACACAAACAGGCACAAATTCCTTCTCATTGAGCAGGGGGAGTTCAGCCAAGGGGCAGCTGCTCACAGCTCCCAGGGAAAGGCAGGGCTGGAGCTGAAGGCAAGGGAGGCATCTCGGAGTTACACAAAACAAGGAGAAATCCACGTGGGCACCTCCCTACGGAGCTGCTGCTTTGTAAAACCTTTCCTGGATGTTCCCAAGCACCACCAGGAGCCAACCTCGCCTGTGCCAGCACAGCAGTTTCACAGAGATTTGGAAATTCTGTGTGTTTCTGGGCATCTCTGCAGAGGAGCTCCTCTGGTAGAATCTCCCAGTGCTGTGAGAGAGGAGTGGGCACCACTCCTGGGGATGGCAGTGCCATGGACAGGGCAATTCCCACCAGGAAGGCACAGCAAGGCTGTGCTCCAGGCTGGTCTCATCCTCCCATCTGCAAAGAAACCCCTCTGGGGGGAGAGTAGTGGAGGAGAAACAAATCCCACCTCAACAAAGAGATTGGGAGAAATGAATCTCAACTCAACACAGAGATTGGGAGAAATGAATCCCACCTCAACAAAGGGGTCAGGAGAAATCAATCCCACCTTAACACAGAGGTTGGGAGAAATGAATCCACCTCAACAAAGGGGTTGGGAGAAATGAATCCTACCTTAACACAGAGATTGGGAGAAATGAATCCCACCTCAACACAGAGATTGGGAGAAATAAATCCTACCTTAACACAGAGATTGGGAGAAATGAATCCCACCTCAACACAGAGGTGGGGAGCAGCAGGAACAGAGCCCTGTGGCAGTCTCCCACGTGCTTTAGGAGCTCTGAGTGTGGACAAGCAACCCAAGGCATTGCAAGTTGCTCTCCCTAAACTGCCCACCTCAAGCAAGGAGAGCCTTGAAGGCCCAGCTAAAGCCAATTAATTCAGTTTTGGAAGCACAGGGGACACGTTTGGATTATGGGGTGGAGCTGGAGCATCCGTGGGACTTGACAATGGTGGAAATTCAGAAAAAAAAATGTTCCACAGGCTAATGAGTGAAGGACAGTGGCACAATAAAAACTGTGCCTGGGGGATGAGCAGGAGGGGTTTGGAGGGGCTCAGGTCCAGGATTTGGGGTGGTTCTGAGGGGTTTGGAGGGGCTCAGGTCCAGGATTTGGGGTGGTTCTGAGGGGTTTGGAGGGGCTCAGGTCCAGGATTTGGGGTGGTTCTGAGACACAGCAAGGCTGAGCTAACGAGGGTGGTTGTTGAGTACAGTGAGAGAGGAAATCTGCCCCACACAGGAATCCCCCCCAGCTGTGGGGCAGGAGGGAGGGGCAGGGAATGCTCCTCTGCATGGAGAAGGTGGAACATGGGGAGGCTTCAAGCACAGAGCAAGCACAGGCTGGACTGTCACAGAGCAGACAGCGATTTTGGGACCTTGAGATGGCTCCAGGCACAATGTGGGGGACCCCAGCAGCAGGTGGGGTCACCAATGGTGGGTCACTGATGGTCCTGGCCACTGCCACCTGCACTGGGGGACCTCAGCAGCAGGTGGGGGTCACCAATGGTGGGTCACTGATGGTCCTGGCCACTGCCACCTGCACTGGGGGACCTCAGCAGCAGGTGGGGGTCACCAATGGTGGGTCACTGATGGTCCTGGCCACTGCCACCTGCACTGGGCTGGGGCAGAAAGCTCTCCTGGTGCCAAGGGCTGTTTGGAATCACAGAGATAAAAATGCTGCCTGGTGCCCCTGGGCAGCCAGAGGAGCTGGAGGCTGTGCTGTGAGTGTGCATGCCCGTGCCCGTGGCAGCAGGGCAGGGGACACGCTCTGGCAGTGCTTGAACGAGGTCTCCACGCCTGCCTGGGACCCCCTGGCACTTGTCCCTCGCCTAAACCCTGCCATGCTGGGCATCCCATGGGAACACCCAGCTCCAGCAGGGCCCCACAGCGCCTGCTCTGGGAACAGGGGGTGCCCCAGTGCCCCCTTCCACACCTGTAGTGAGGACAGCCCCAAGCTGGCATTCCCTTTGGGAAAGGGGAAGGAGCCAAGGGAGGGTGCAGAGCCTGCAGGAGAGGGCAGTGAACCACCCTGGGGCACGCCTGGCTGCTCTAGAGATGCTCCAGAGAGAGAGCAAAACCCTGTGGAGACTCCCTGGATGCTCTCAGGGGCATCCCACGGGCAGAAATCCCTGCTGGCAGCAGCGAGCTCCTGCCTATCTCTGCTGATAGCAGCTCCTGCTTGGCCCCTTTCCCTGGCAGTGTCCCTTCCCTCTGTGTGAGGGGCGCTGCTGGCTGCCAAGAGGCTCCTGGCACCTCCACTTCCAGCAGCAGAAAAAGCTCAAGTCCTTAAAAGGTGAGGAATGTCACCGGATTGATTGTCCCCTGGTGCTTTTTGCAGGAATACGGACGCCTCTGGACGCTTTCCTGTGTGAGTCGAGTTTTCTAAAAGACAAACAGGCTTCTCCACAGCTCTGCTGAGCACGTGGACAGGTGGCAGAAGTTGGTCACTGCATGCCCAGAGAGGCCAGAGAGGTGTCAGAAGTTGGTCACTGCAGGCTCAGAGAGGCCAGAGAGGTTCCAGGAGTTGGTCACTGCAGGCTCAGAGAGGTTCCAGGAGTTGGTCACTGTGAGCTCAGAGAGGCCAGAGAGGTTCCAGGAGTTGGTCACTGCACACTCAGAGAGGCCAGAGAGGTTCCAGGAGTTGGTCACTGTGAGCTCAGAGAGGCCAGAGAGGTTCCAGGAGTTGGTCACTGCATGCCCAGAGAGGCCAGAGAGGTTCCAGGAGTTGGTCACTGCACACTCAGAGAGGCCAGAGAGGTTCCAGGAGTTGGTCACTGTGAGCCCAGAGAGGCCAGAGAGGTTCCAGGAGTTGGTCACTGCATGCCCAGGGAGGCCAGAGAGGTTCCTGGTGCTCTGCAAACACGTTTCTCCAGGTGGGCTTGGGTGCCAAAGCCTGGAGAAGATCATGCAAGGCTCTGTCCTGGAATTGCACCCATCCAGCATCACGTTTTCCATCCCTTTCTGGCTGTGCCCAGCTCTGTCCCTCCAGGAATGCAGATGAATTTCCTCCTGAGTTATGTCCAGGGCCACCAGTGCCCACGATCCTGGCACAAGGGTTTAAAAATAGCTGTAACAATAACACTGGGGCTCTGGGTGCCCAGTGCCTGCCCAGAGCAGGAACAGAGCAGGGAGCTCATGACCACGGCCTCAAAGCCTCCCTTGTCCCCTCTGTCCTTCCAGATGCCCAAAGGAGCCTTGGGATGGCCCCAGAGGCAGCACAGCCTGCCTGGCACGGGGTGACACGGGGTGACACAAGGCTGGAGCCTCCTTTGGTGGCAGCTGAGGGGTTCACACCTCGGGGCTGAGCAGCTCCTGGGCTGCCCTGGCTCGGTTTGGGTGGGCTCAGCCATCAGGCACTGCAGGTCTGTGGCTCTTTCCCCGTTTTTTGTGCCTTTTCCCAGTGTTGAGGCTGTGAGTGGGGTTTGCTGCAGGCGCCCTGAGCCCTGCAGAGCTGGCAGGATGGTCTGTCAGGGCTGGCACAGGGGTGTTCCTGTGCCTGGCAGTGCCTGTGCAGTTGTTTGGGTGTCTGTCTCTGGGTGTCCTTTGGGCACCTGCTGCATCCCTCTCCATGGCAAGGTTTGCCTTGGGCTGTGGGGTGATGACAGGGGCTCAGAGCAGGGGGATGGAGGGTTCCAATTCTGCTGCTGGAAACATCCATGAACCTTTCTCAGGGATGCTCCATGCTGTCCCTGTGCAGGGGCTGGATGAGGCAGAGATGGGAGAGCTCTGGAGTGAGACATCCACGGAGCTGAGCTGTGACTGTGGCAGGGCTGTGCATCCTCCTGCTGCCTCCCAGCACTGCCAGCACAGCTCCCTGCTGCCTTTGGAGAGGGTGGCTGAAGAGAGTGCACAAGGACAATCCTGGCACCCCTGGCACCCCTGCACTCACATCACACCGTGCACAGCCTTGGGGAAGATGCCCCAAAGCACCCAAAGCTGCTGCTTAGCCCGTGATTCAGGCTTTGTCCTAAGGCAGCGCTGCTCCTCCTCCCCTTTGGAAAGCTCTGTGAGCAGCAGAGTGATTTATTCACTGCCTGCTGACCCGAGTGGCTGCACCACTTTGATTTGCTAATTACTGCAGCCAAGGCAATTGGAAAACACCACCACCACCACCTTTCAGCAGGTGCAATTGGAGGGTCAGGAGAGCTGCTCTGCTTTCCCAACCCACAGCCTGGGGACAGCACATGGGCACCTCTGCCCTCTGCTGATGGCAGGGCATTCCCGGGGCTCATCTCCAGGGCTGGTGCTGGAGCTCAGCTCTCAGAGCAGGATCTCCCAAGCTCTGCAGGGAGGGTTTATCTGGGGACAGCCCAGCACATTCCAGGTGAAACACACGGAGATTTTCTCCTCCTTGGTGCTGGCTGAGCTGAGTCAGGCACAGAGGTCTGAAATGGCCCAGGGCACCTGGGCTGGGGGCAGGCACCTCCTGGGAGCAGCCCAGCCCTGTGGGGTGTCTCAGACCCTGTCCTGGGCACCCACAGACCCTGCCTGGGCACCCATAGAGCCTGCCCTGGCACCCACAGACCCTGCTCTGGCATCTACAGACGCTGCTCTGGCACCCACAGACCCTGCTCTGGCACCCACAGACCCTGTCCTGGCACCCACAGAGCCTGCCCT
>VWYP01009345.1:145710-168881 GCA_013400435.1 Pycnonotus jocosus
AAACCCTGCCCTGGCACCCACAGACCCTGCCCTGGCACCCACAGAGCCTGCCCTGGCACCCACAGAGCCTGCCCTGGGCACCCACAGAGCCTGGCACTGCATCTCCTGCCTCCTCCCTCGTGGTTTCAGCCAGCACAGGTCACTGTGAGGCTGCAGCAAGGGCAGGAGCAGTTCTGCAGAGGACACAAAGAGCTGCTTGGTACCTTTTGGGGCACACCCAGGGCTCTCCCCACGCCTTGGGCACAGCACAGGAGCAGCTCCTGGCCCCAGCAGGGTGGTGGGGTGCCCTGGGTGGTTTCCTGCATCCTCCTGGGAGTGGAGAGGGCAGTGAGCCCTGGCTGGACCACAGCACACACCCAGCCTGAGGCACCATGGAGATGGAGGAAGGGCATGAGATGAGTCAAGGAGAGATGGGCACAGAGGGGGAACAGCTGGAGGGAAGGGTTTTCCAGAGAGAATATGCAGGAGCAGCACTGGGTCCGTCAGGAATCATTACAAACTTTATTTCTCTGTGCATCGTGTACCATTGATAAGGATCATCACAATTAGTGGACTCACTGCCTATAGTGGTGGGAAATACACACAAAGGGAAAAAGAAAAAAAAAAATGAAGCCAAACAGATGAGAATGAAATCGTTGTACATAAAGGTAATCATAAACCTGGACAACCTCCACCTGTGTTTGATTTTTCCCCCCAAAACAATGAGAAACAAAAGAGGAAAACCCCCCAAAACAAATCCAAAGTGAAAAAAAGGCTCCAGAAGAAAAAACAAACAAACAAACAAACAACCCACAACTTCATATTCCTAGAGAAAAACCTTACAGCAGGTGAATGAAAATTTCCACAGAGAGTTGAAGAGGAGCACAAACACCCCCAGCCAGCTGGTGATGGGACAAGCATCAGACGTGGTGTTCAGCAGGGTGGGAAGAGCTCACCACGGACCTGCAGGCTGGGAGCTTGCCTGGCTGGAATGGCAGGAAGCCTGGCAAAGGGCATGGGCTCACAAAGACGTGGGTCTGATATTTCTGGGTCTGAGAGATTTCAGCCTGCTAGCAGCTGAGAACTTTTTCCCAAGCTGAAATCTCTCAGACCCAAAAATATCAGGCCCACAAGAAGATACCTCCCAAAAGCAGTGCCCAGGGTGTGCCCTGGGGAGCTCCACACCCACATTCCCTGTGATGCTGAGTTACACCTCCCTGCCTCCCCCTGCCCCGTGATTTTGGGGTAGGAGAGTGCCCAACACCGCCTTTTCCTGGGGGATGCTTCCTGGCTACGCTCAGGGTGGGGAGGGAGATCCCTCACGGCCCTTCAGCTCTCAGGCTGGATGATTCTGCCCCCAAATGGCTGTGGGAAAGGAGCAGCTTTGGGGGCTGCTCCTGATGGCTTCACCCCCACCAACAGGGGCTGTCCCTTCACCTCTGGGGACACAGGGAACAGCGGGGGGCCAAGGGCTTTGAGGCAGCCAAAAACTGGAAAAGCAGAAGCGTGTGGGGTGCTGGGAGCCAGCCAGGCTTGTTCCCCTCACATTGCTCACCCCACTGCCTGGGGCCTCGTGTAGAACCTCCTGTGGGCAGAGGAAGCCTCCACATTGCCCTCAGCACATCAGAGAAGCCCATCCACACCGCTGGAGCCCCTGGGATTTCCTCCCCTGGACACCCACACCTGCATGGCTGTTATTGCTTCTCGTGGAGCCATGCCACCAGCAGTGAGTGGGGACAGCTTTCCATCCCTTCCACCCCCTCATGAGGCAACAAACAAACAAGCAAACAAACGAGCAGAACCCTACTGTGGCAAAAAAACCCCACCCCTGAAAGAACTAAAAATAAATAAAAACCCCCAGTGAAAAGAAAACGCCCGCGGATCCGCAACGCTCAACCCACGCGGTTGGAAGGACGGCCTCTATAGGATGCTATATACAGAGAGGTTTCATTTCATTCATGCAAAATGTTACAAGAACCACGACAGCATGCCCGAGGAGGCGGAGGAGGGCGAGGAAGGCTCCTGCCCCCCTCGGCAGCCTCAGCTTGGGACACGGGACACGGGGCTGCGCGCCCCCAAAGCACGGACAGGGCGAGGTGAGGGCCGTGTGGGTGGGGAATGCTGGTTGTACACACGCCAGAAGGAAACGGGGGAAAAGAAAAAAACAACAAACCAAACCAACCCCAAATCAACGGCGAGAACGGTTTGTGTCCTGTCCTGTCCTCAGGAAGCTCCCCCATCTTCGGCTCGGTCTCCTGCTCCTCTCCAGCAGGGCCGGAGGGTCTGTTCCCGACGGCAAAGGCAGCTGGATGGCCGTGGGACACCAGAACCCCTGCTCTGCTCTGCTCTCCTTCCCTGGCCCACTGCTCTGTCTCTCAGCAGCTACTCTGGCCCTCCTCACGCCGAGGCTGCTCCGCGGCGATGGGAAGGGGCTCGGCGCCCGGCGGCCGCTCCCGTCGGTCCAGCTGCAGAAAGGGCCCTGCCCCTGGCTCCTGGGGAGGGCTCCCGCTGGCTTTGGGGCCCTGCCTAGTTCAAAAGGATGCTCCAAAGCCGCTTTCCGTCAGCAGGTGTGTGAACATGGCAAAAAAAAAAATCTCTTTTTTTTATTCTTTCTCCGTCCGTTATACACAGCTTTATATCTATATCTATACCTATATACCGCTCTATATAGATACATATAGATATACACATATTTACTATCTCCGGTGGTCCCCTTTTTAGAAGCCCTTTATGTGGCAGTAGGCTTCCAGAGATGAGAAGAATATGTACAAGAGCCAGAGCAGGATGAACAGCGAGGACGTGAGCAGCTTGGAAGTCCGCGGCCCGCCCAGCTCACCTCCGATCTCGGGCCTCCGCCGGTAGAGCAGCACTCCCACGCTGATGAAAGCAAAGATGGTGAAGAGGGTGACGGAGAAGGCCAGCGTGCCAGGGGACACCTGGAAGGCCTGCCCGTGGGCAGCGTGGTAGATGGCGGCGATGGACCAGGCCACGCCGATGCCCAGGAACACGTTGACGGCGTTGCTGCCCGTGACGTTCCCGATGGACGCGTCCGCGTACTGGTCCTGCGTGGCCGCCACCTTGCTGGCGAACGTGTCTGTGGAGGAAAGAGGGGGAGAGAGACTCAGGAAACGCCCCAGGGAGAAAAGAGGGGGGTCTGGGGGAAGGAAATGATGGGGGAGGTGGGAAGGTGAAGCCCCTTTGTCACTCTGTTTTTGCATGTCTTAGACTTAGCTAAAGCCTTCTGATGTTTTGGGACTCTGAGCTGAGTTCCCAAGCCTTTTCATGTAAATAAGGAATGTTTACATTCTTTTGCTCTGAGAAAACCATCTGGGATGATCACCAATCACTGGGATGAGGTGACAAACCTTTGGCCAATACTTGGCCACCTATGTACAGTATGTATAAATGGAGTCAGAAATTGGAATAAAGAGAATTTTTGCATGCTGACCCTGGAGCTGTCTGCCTCGTCCTTTCCAAGCTCCAGCCACGTATGCTGCACCAAAAAGTGCAACACCCCTTCGAATGGGAATTCCAAGGAATCGGGAGGCTGCCTGGTTCTTGTGGACCATCAGGGCAGGAAAATCTCAGTGGTCAGAAATACAGGGCTTGCCCCAGCACGGCCTCCAGCACCTTCTGCCTCCCTTGTGCAGGCCCTGACACTTTGGCAGAGCGGGTCCTCCTGAAAGATTCTAACCTGCTAAGCAGCTGCTAACTTTTCCCAAGGGAAAGATTTCTCAGGAAAGCTTCTTCTCAAAACAATCTTGGCAAACAACTCTCCTTTCTCAAAACAATCCTTTTCTGGGTGGTGTTTTGCTGTTTTTCTAGTTAAACTAATGGGATTAGAGAGGTGTCATTCCTATTCACCAGTCATGTCAAGTCTGTATTGAAACACCTTATAAAAGGTGGTAAGAATTAGACAATAAAGACTTTCATTCTATGCTCCTTGCCTTCTGAAATATTTGGAGTCTCTCATCATTCTTTCATGTCCTACAACAACAGAGACCCTGAGGAAACACCTTGGGAAAGAGGGCAGCTTGGGGACACCCAGGGTAAGAAAAGGATGGGTAAAGGGGGAGGGTGAAGCCCCTTCTAATGGGAATTCTATTAGAAATTCCATTACAAATTCCATTCCCCAAGGAATCAGGGGGCCATCTGGTTCTTCTGGACCATCAGGGCCTGGAAATGAGCAGGGGGTAAATCTCAATGGTCAGACACACAGGGATTCTGCCTCCCTGAAGCCCAGTGCCTCGTGCAAGCCCACACACTTTGGTAAAGCAGGTTGTCCTGCATCCCTTGGGAAGAAAAAATGCCTGGGTGGTTGGATGGGTGGGTGCATGCTTGCTCTTGTGCTTTAGTACCAGGGATAATACTTGGCTGGCCATTTTAATGGAAAAGCCAGTGTCAGGCAGAGCAGCACGACACTGCTCTGCACCACAGGGAAGTGCTGGTTTTACATCCAAACACGCTCTGGATCTGCAGGGGCAAGGAGGAGCAGGAGGGATTTAGCCTGTGGGTTTGTTCAGGTGAGCACTCTCAGCTCACAGTGAGAATAAGTGAGAAGATGAGCCCTGAACTCCCAGATCACCTTGGGTACAAGCAGCCCAGCGTGGCTCAGGAAAAGAAAACAAGGTCATATTTCAGGTTTTTTTAGCTCTACAGAATTCCCTTTCCAGCGGGCTCTGAGGTGAGATGGCAAAGTGCAGCCTGGCACAAAGGTCCAGTTCCGTGGAACAGGAGGGGATGGGCACAGCCAGAGGGTCCATTTGCAGCAAAGAACCCCAAAATTTGCTTTATTTTAGAAATGGCAGCGCTGATTTCCCTGCACTCTCCTCTGGTGCCTGCCCATCTCCTGGAAAGCGTGGAGGAGTTCATCCAGCACCCAGCTAACACAGCCTGGGAGCCAGCTGAAACAAGAGCAGCCCAGTGGATTCCAAAAAAGAACTCCTTAAATGCTGCCTCATGTCAGCAAAAGCATGTGAAAGAAGCCCTGCAAACCTTCTGCCTAAAGCCTCTGCTGCCAGAGGTCTAAAAAATGCTCCTTCTCCTGCTCTTTCAGTTCTTTCTTTGGGTTCTGCTTCTTCTTCTCTTTGCCTTTGGTAGCATCAGGCAATCTCAGGATATTTGAGCATCTGGGTGCTGGTAACTGGAAGTTTGAGGGTGGTGAGAGAAGGTGTGACTGCTGCAAGGAATGGTTGGGGTGGGTCAGAGCCAAAAAATCAGAAATTTGTCCAGAAATCAGGCTCTGCCTGCCCAGCACAGCCCATGGGAGAAGGGGAGTGAAGGGCACAGGCTCTCCTACCCCAGCTGATGTGGGAACCCCCAGAGCTTCCCAAATTGCATTTCAAGCAGCTCCCCCAGCTCAGCAACCTCACAGAACCTTGATCCACCTGAACCTGGTCCCACACAAAGGTGTCCATGCTGGAAAGTGTGCCCTGAGTGTGGACTCACACTCAATTCACCCAGGAGCGAGGTTAAAGCAGCAGATGCTCAAAATGCAGGACTGCCAAGGCAGAAATAGACTGCCCACAGAAACAGACACTCCACAGCCTTTGCAGTGGGATGGTCCTGGAAATAATTCCCAAGGGGCTGAATTCACATCCTGCTTCTGTCCTTGCAGCCCATCTGAGACTGGGAACAGATTCCCACATATACATCTTAAAGCTGTGCTTTGGGGTCCTGCAGAGCCCAAAGGAAAAGACAGAGCCAAAGACAGAGCCAAAAACAGAACCAAAACCAGAGACAAANAACAGAATCAAAGACAGAGCCAAAGACAGAGCCAAAGACAGAACCAAAGACAGAACCAAAGCCAGAACCAGACAGAACCAAAGACAGAGCCAAAGACAGAGCCAAAGACAGAACCAAAGACAGAGCCAAAGACAGAACCAAAAACAGAATCAAAGACAGAGCCAAAGACAGAGCCAAAGACAGAACCAAAGCCAGAGCCAAAACCAGAGCCAAAGACAGAGACAAAGACAGAGCCAAATCCAAATCCAAATCCAAATCCAAATGCAATCCCCAAGCCAGCCTGGGTGGAGAGGGACCTTCCCCACACCCCCTGTGGCTGTCCTCACCTGGCACCGACGTCCCCAGGGCCACAAAGACGACGGCGGTGACGGAGTCCTTGAGGCCGATGGTGCAGCCAAAGTGGGATGCCAGGTCTCCAATGAAGGCTGTCAGCAGCCCAATCATCAGGATGGACACAACGAAGCAGGCCCAGCCGTTCCAGTAGTCTGTGGGGGGCACGAAGGCAAAAAGGACCTTCCAGAAGACGGTCAGAAAGTGCATCACGTAGTCAAAGCAGGAGGGCAGCTTCTCCTCCCCGCATTCGTCGTCGTCGTCGTCTTCCCCTGGAGGAGAACCAGCAGTGCCTGGTTAGATTTGCCCGTCCTGGGGGAGGTTAGGCCAAGCTCCAGTGAAAACTGCAGCCCCCAAAATGTTGTGTCTCGTGATCTGGGCTCTGGAAAGCCTCGACTTCCAAGTATCTTTATTTTCTGAGGGTGGCTCGATGGCCTTTCCTTGCCCCTTTCCACAGCACAGAGAGACACTCCAGAGGAAATGGTTTAAAAACACCAGAAAGTTTAAAAACTTCAGAAAGTGCAGAGCCTCGTGCCAGCACCTCTGCCTGGGTTTTTTGGGACTCAGCCCTTGCCCCAGAAGCTGTGGGCAATCATCCCATGCTGGCCAGAGCTGACTGGGGCAGGCAAAGCCAGGAGAGCAGCTCCTGCCCCACGGAGACTCCCACAGGGAAAGCCCTTTGGAGCTGCTCTGAGCTGCTTCCAGCAATCTCTCCCAGCTCTCTGGAAAGGCTTTGATGCTTGCTGAGCTGTTCCTCACCTTACCTTTGCTGCAAACCGGGGTCAAATAGCGAATTTTTGCCTGCCCTAAAACCTCCCAGCTGAATCACTGCTGGCTGTCCTTCCCTGCTGCATTTCCCTGCCCCTTCACCTGCTTCCCTATCAGCTCTGCTTGCCCATTCCTTGATGTCTGGTCTCTCCTAGGTGAGTGGGAACTCCCTTTCCTGCTCCAAGCATTGGCTCTCTCTCCACAGGGAGTCCCCAGGGTGTGGGGCTGACCCCTCCAGGAGCCCAGTGGGGCTGGTGAGCCCTTGCCTGACTCCTGCAGCTCTGAGGAGCTGTCTGGAGAGCCTGCTGGGCAGCCTGTGCCCTGGGCAGGCTGCATGGCCAACCTGGGGCTTCCCCAGCCTGGCACAGTGCACAGCATCCCTGCTGAAAAACTCAGAAACTCCTCCTGCTCACACTGGAACCACTCCCAGACTCAAAGGGGAGGTGATGCTTTTCCAACTCAGTCAGTGAGAGCTTTCCTGCTGCCCTTAAGAAACAGGGATGAGTTCCTAAGTCACAAATGTTCAGGATTCCAAGGCCACTCTAAGTCGTGTTAAAGACATCCCTTGCGTTTTCTCTGGTGATTTTCCACCTCTTTGATGCTTTTTATTTTCCCACCAAGGATGTGGACCACCCTGCCTGGCTGCTGGAAGAATCTCCTTAGCAATGGGAAGATGCCAGCTCTGGAGCTTCAGGAAACAGCAGCTAAGCAGTGTTATTATTTTGGCAGATATAAATCCCTGTTCCTGTGCCTTGTTGTGAAGATAAGGAACGCTGTTCCAGCCTCTGTTGGCCTGAGTTTTTCCCTCAAAGGCTGCTGATGGCAGGATAAGGTGCTAGTGCTGGAATTCTGCAGCAGGTGTTGCAGCCCTCTGCCAAGCTCAGGCCATGGGGGCTGCTGTGCACCTGAATCTTTGTGGAGATGAGGACACAGACTGAGAAATGAACACCAGGGCCACTGTCCTGGCTCTCATCCAGAGCTGTCCATCCTTTTGCTAAGCAGCCACGATGTGTCTCCTTTGAAGAGCTGCCCAGATCTTGTGGGAGTGACTGCAAACACAGAGTGGTGACCCAGGGGTGCATTCAGAACGTTTTTGCTGTGGAAGAAACCTCACATCTTTGAGGTGCAGACTAAGACAGCCCAAAATGGCACAGCACAGAGTGGCACAGCCAGTCTGCAGCTGCACTGCCCTTCCACAGAGCTCACCCTGTGCTGCTGCTGCTCCATCCCCCTGCAAACACTGCCCTGAGCTGAGCATTGGGTGGGAAAGGGGGGGATAAAGTTTCTGTTCTCAGCTGGGATGTTACATTTTGAAGTGGTGACAAATGACTTTCATCCAGGGTGAGCTGTGGGGGAAAAACTCAAAGCCAACCTCCAGTGTTTAAAGCATTTTAACTCATCTGGCACGAAGCTTGAGGAGCTAAAGCCTGGGACAAACTACTGATCCACAGCGGCAAGGGACAGCTCATGTCCACCACAATAAATCCCATTTATTAAATGCTTGTTAATCATCTGCTAGCTCTGATCACGGCTGTGTATTCAAGACACGGGGGCAGCAGGGTTTCCACATAACTGCAGTCTTTTAATGCATCCCAGAAATGGGATCCAGCCATCAGTGACTGTCTTTGCCTTAACAGGGGGATGCAATTACATAATTGGTTCTGGCACAGATTAGTTTAGCCATATTAGCTACAAAACCTGCAGCAAGGATTGTCTTGCACGATCAGTTCATGCTGAACCCAAAATAATGAAAGGCTCTTGCCTGGAGGGCTCTGAGGAGAGCTGTGCTCCAAGAGGAGGGAGCACAGTCTGAGGAGGAAGCTGCTGCACACAGTGCTGCCCTCGCTCTCCAGAGGCACGGGGTAAATGGCACTGCCATCATTCTGGATTACCTGGGGCAGGGCACAGGGTACCTGGTACAGCAGGGTTAGAGGAGGGAAGCTGAGTGCTCCCCCATGCATTGCAGTGCACAATTAGCCAAATGAGAGGCGATTGCCTTCCCCAGGGGTTTAATTTAAGGTGGTTGGTTTTGCCCTGATGTGTGTGCACGCAGCCCAGGCTGGGCTGTGGGGCTGTGACATCCAGCCAGTGAGGAACAGTGTTTGCAGCTGTTAAAACAACATCTGGAGGAGACCTTCTTTCTTTCTTATACACACAGGGGAACAATGATATGCCCTGTACTGGGCATGCTGGTAAACATGGCACTGGCACCTGTGAGAAGGGCACAACAGGGCATTTGAGGGAAGGGAAGACAAGGTCACACAGGATCTGCTTCAAACACAGATACCATGTGCTGCTGCAGCTCCTGGGCTGCTGAGCCATGATCCTTCAGCCGCAGCTGGCTGGGGCAGCAGGAGTTCCAGAAAGTTCCAGGGCAAATTTTGGCTCTGCCTTTGGGGTTCGCACGCTCAGTGTTGCCTTGTCCTCAGCGCAGAGGGCACAGGGAGAACCAGGGGAAAGGGGAGCACTGTTGCTTCACAGCAGCACCATTTCTACCACTCTGAATTCCCCCCCTGAGCTCTCCTCCCAGCTCTCTCCCACTGCAGTGCCCTCTCCCCCTCTGCCATCTGCTGCCAGCCAAGGTGTTGCTCTGCCTGGCGCCGCAGACGCTTCCCGCAGCGGGGCTCCCACACACCAGACAAGGTGCCCTCCCCAAAGCCTTCACCCTTATTTCTGCAGCTCTGTAAATAACTCTGCCACCACCTGCTTTGCCTCCCGCTGCTCCAGCCCAGCCCGTGTTGTTGCTGCTGCAGCCAAGGCATGAGGGTGGCCGTAATTCATGCGTAATTCACGTAATTCATGTGTAATTCACGTAATTAATGCGTAATTCACGTAATTCTTCACTCACCCGCGCTGACCGTGATGGCCTCGATGAACTGCTCCCTCCAGCTGTTGGTGCCAACCACCAGGGCCAGGTTTGTCTTCTTGATGAGCTTGTCCACCGTGTTCTGTGGGTGCAGAGCAGAGTGTGAGGGGCTGGAGACACAACCCAGCAGCTCCAGGGCTTGTGGAGAAGGAAATGAAAGACTGCAAGGCTTCATCCCCTGCTCCTCCTCCAACAAACTGGGTGAATAACCATAACCATGAACCATACATACCAGGGATAGATTCCAGCACCTTTATCAGCTTCTTACAAATTGTTATCACCAAGCCAAGGCCAGTAGCTACTCTAATCCGTGTCCCTCTGCTGTAAAAGCTATGCATTAGGGACAATACTTGAGCTATTTCTGGATATGCAAATAAACCCAGGGACCACAAAGGTGTTAACACCTCATAGAAGCCTAGGGACCCAAAACACGTCAAAGTTCCCACCCCAAGAACCATCAATTCAAACAACACAGTTACCAACTGCTTTATACCAATGCAGAGTACTTATAGCCAAAAATGCAATCAGCACAGGCTTTTTTCCACTCTCTGGAGTCACTCCCCGGACGGAGCGAGCTCGGCAGGTTTTAAGCCCCAGAGCGCCGGCAGCAAACCCAAATGTAAGCTCTTGCAATTCCCTTCGCTGCTGCTGAGAAAGAGCTTTGGAAGCCTGCTCGTGGATGGCAGTTTGAGCCATCTCAG
Organism: Pycnonotus jocosus; assembly: GCA_013400435.1. Classification (NCBI taxonomy): domain Eukaryota; kingdom Metazoa; phylum Chordata; class Aves; order Passeriformes; family Pycnonotidae; genus Pycnonotus; species Pycnonotus jocosus. The sequence continues at coordinate 156,100 of VWYP01009345.1, forward strand.
AGGCACAGTGAGGCTGGCCTGTTGTAGTTTTGCACTGCAGAAGAATGGAGAGGATAATGCAGCAGGCAGCTTTCAGCTCTTGGCCTGGCACGTGCGCTCATGGCAGCTGAGCTGCACAATCAATATTTGCATTTGGGGTTATTTGCACAGGGAGTGCTGGGCTTGGGGCTCACTCAAGGCTGCCTGTGAGCAGGAGCAGCGTGCAGAACTCACTGTGAGAACAGGGTCGTGTTTTAAAGCAACCTGCAGCATTTGGGAGCCCAGTCCCTGTTCTGTGTGTGTGACCCCATGCAGTGCCTCACTTTGCTCCAGCACCATCAGCCTGTGCCCCCCAGGGCTGTGCAAACCCAAAAGGAGTGAGGAGGAAGAGCAGGGGTGCAGTGTGATGTGAGCAGTACCTTGAACTCATAGGATTCCTCGATGATGATCTCGAGTTTGGTGTGCTCCCCCAGCACCGGGCGCCCCATCTCTGCGATCCGCCGCTCCTCCTCCTCCTTGCTGGTCAGGGGCTGCTTCTCCTCATTCTCCTCTGCAAAGCAAAGAGCCCCTGGCTGAACCAGGCCCAGCTGCTGGCTCTGCATCTGGCTTCCTGGCACAGGGGGAGGTCAAGAGGGGACAGGACAGTGGAGAAGGAGCAGCAGACAGGACAGTTTTATGGAATGCTACCAAGAGGTCTGCAGCTCATCCACCCTCAGGAGGAGTCCTGCTCATCCTGGGGCTGGGGAAGAGCTGATTGCTTGGAGATTGCTGCCTCTGCCACAGGGATGCTGAGGAGGGGAAAAGATCAGCACTGAGGCTGCTCCATTGCCCAGCCCTCCAGGTCTGCACTGAGGTATGGTCAGGGCAATTCCCCCAGCCTGTTCCAACAGGAGAGCACTGTCAGCAGCCCCAGGGATGAGACACATACGAAATCTTGGCTCTGCCTCCTTCTGAGCAGGGCTGTGCCTGGGAGAAGGGGCTGGCAGCCAGTGCCTGCTGTGATGGAGAGGCTGCAGGAAACAGCACAGATGGAAGGAGCCATCCACAGGCCAGTCCCTGCCTCCAAACCCTAAAAGAGGAGGCAGCAGAGGGACCACGAGATCAGCGAGGCAGGTTGGCACCTCCACTGTCATCTGTGCAACCTCTGGGCCACAGGGACTGCAGGCAGCAGGCCCTTTGTCACTGTCCCTTGTGCAGACCCCACTGCCCACCTGAGGGGTGGGGAGAAGAACATCAGGGCTGAAAAGGACCAGGATGGATCTGTCAGGGCTGAAAAGGACCAGGATGGATCTGTCAGGGCTGAAAAGGACCAGGATGGATCTGTCAGGGCTGAAAAGGACCAGGGTGGATCTGTCAGGGCTGGAAAGGACCGGGGTGGATCTGTCAGGGGGCAAACACCCCAGCCAGCCCAGGTGGGACTGGCACGGTGCCACTGCACAGGTACCTGGGATGGAGACCACGGTGCAAGGAAGAGGATGATCTCTAGGCTGGACCTTCCTGAGGACAGCTTTGCCTATCAAAGGGATCAGCAGGAGATGAGCAGGGGGGACTGCAGGCACTGCACACGCTGTCCCCGTGCAGTTAGTGAGCTCCACACACGGGGTTAGTGCTGCTCCCTGCCTGCCTGCCCCTGCTCTGCCCAGCTGGCACTGAGCTGACAAAAACCCTTCTCCTCCTGCAGGCCAGAGAGAGCCACCTTGGAGCCAGAGCCTTCTGAACATGAATTACGTTTCCAGGGCTCTGCAGGGTGTGGGAGCCAGGACCTTCTGTCCTGTTCAGCTGAATGAGGGAGGCTTGTCTGGCCCATGGCAGATGAGCTGGAAGGGCAGGGGCTGCACATCTGGAGCATCCTTGGGCTCCTACACCTCCCACAGCACTCGGGTCAGGGAAGGGAGGGAAGAGCCCTGTGCACAAGGAGGATCAAATGGAGAAGGTCACCCTGCTCTGAGACACAGAGAGGGTGGCAGGTGACCCTCCCTGGTGGGGTTAAATGTGTGTGGCAGGCAGAGCACTCTGTGAGGGGACACACGTTAATGGGACTGGCTCAGCCCTTGCTTACCGTTCCAGAGTTTCCCTCCAGGACAGAACAAAAAGCAAAGAGGAAACCAAGAGGAAAGAGCAGGGTGAGTTTAGGACCATGAAGAGAAAGGAATGGGGGACAGGGGGAGAGTAGAGATCCATACCTGTGATGGTGAAGCCTCCTAGATGAACCCAAAAATGAGAAAAAGGGAGAGAGAGGGAGAGAGAATAAATGAGGATTAGCATTTGCACATCAACACAGACACGGTGGTGCTTCCCTGCTCCCCCACACACCCCAGGGATGCTGTGGGGAGACCTGGACACAGGCTTTTCAACCCACAGCTGCCATCTGGCACCCCTTGGTGTCCAATCTAAGCTGTGCAAGGGGTAAAATCTGCCCTGGGGCTGCAGGTGCTTTGGGGAACAAGGGTGCCTTTGCTCCCCTCTCCAGCTGCCCTCTCCTGGAGGTGGCCAGCAAGGAAACTCAAAGGCTGCTTTGGCTCTAAGTGTCCCCAAGACAGGAGGCAAAGTTTGTACTACTGTCCTTCAAAAGGGACTGGCCAACTGTCCTGGGCATCCCTAAGTGGGCAGGAAATGCTGTTTNCCAGGAGGCAAAGTTTGTACAGTCTCTAAGTGGGCAGGAAATGCTGTTTGTGCCACAGCAGTTTAGAGGTGCTGGGTTCATTTGTGTGGCACAGGTTTGTGTCTCGGGGTGCTGGCAGGTTGACCCTGGCTGGGACAGCACCACCCTCCCCAAAAATGCTCCTTGCACCACCTCTTCATGTCGGTGAAGATTTTGGGCTCTGCTCTAAGGAAAGATGGGGCATGAGGTACCTGAGCTTGCTTAAAACAGTGCTGACCACCCTAAAAGAGAATGCTGTGAGCAAAGGAAAACATCAAGCAGGACCGACTGCCTTCCAAAACTACGCAAACCAGAGAAATGGAGAAGGAGAAATGAATGCGCGCTTACCAAGCTCATTCAACAACAGGGCTGTGAGGGAGACAGAGACAAACACAGAAGAAGAAAAGTAAATGAATAATGAAACCAAAAGGGATATCCACAGAAAGACACCAGATCCCAGGGCAGAGATTTCAGATCTGTGAAGCTGCAGGATACCGTCAGTGTTAAGAGAGAGACACCACACACAGAAATGTTTCATGGACTTAAAATAAAAACCATTGCAGGCATGGGGTGGAGATGGAATTAAAAGACACACTCCAAAAAAAAAAATTCATTTTCCCCCCTTTGAATTGTATGTGCAAGATCTTCCTTTGGCCTCAGAGGCAGTTCTGCCCTGGGTTGGGGAAACACAAGATGTCCCATGTGCAGCAGCTTCTGGCTTTGACCTCCTCCAGCTGCCCCAGGGGAGCAATGGCTCTGGTGGCAGCTGCACTTTTGGCACAGACAGTGAGAGAAGTCTGTGGCAAGGCTTGGCTCGAGTTGCTCCACCTTTTAGATCTCCAAAATGCAAGAAAAAGCCTCTCCCTGAGCGCCCTGGTGGATCTTGGGCCCCACCACAGCCCAGGGGTGACGTTTCAGAGATGCCCTCGTCTCTCTGAGCGTGCTGCTCCTCCTGCCTCGCTGCTTCTTGTACCAAACCAAGTACAAAGAAACAAATTTAAAAGAAAAAAAGAGAAAAAACAAACCCAAAAATCAAATAAAAATTGCATGGCCAAAGCAGCAAATAGCAGCTTCAAAGAGTCCTTGAAAGTTTTGTCTTGTCTTCCACCTAGCGAGCTGGCAAGCCTGAGCTTCTCTCAGGTTTCCCCAGTTATCTTTGTGACCAGGAAGATGAGAATTTTTTTTTCCTTTTATTTTTAGATAAAAATTTCAGCTGGGATCTCCACAGCTGGGACCATGATTTTTAAAGCTTGGATTTGAAAAGCTTGTTTGCTCCTGCTGGACTTGCAAGGCTGAGCCCACCCTGGCCCCTGTGGGCAAGGATGGAGCTGCTGAGTTGAGTTGTCCACGTGTAGCTTTATCCTGGCAGTTCTATCCATGCTCCTCAGATGCCACCAGCACCATTTAATGACACAGACCCCACCTGCAGTGCCTGAGTCATGCCAGGGTCTGATTTTTTCAGGCCAGCTTTGGTTAGCTGGTTTGCTTTTTGTAAACCAGCAGGGAAGCGAAAGGAGGGGATGATGCAGCTGATTTAGCACCTGAGCTGAAGAGGAGCGTGGCACGTCCCCACTCAGTGTGGGACCACTGAGGGCCCTCTCTGTCCTGATCAAATAAATATTAAAAAAATCAAATAATATTATTTATATTCCTCTGATGTCCCAGAAAGTAGAAAGCAGCTCCAAGGCAGACAGACCAAATCCTCTGCAAAGGCTTTAATAATGATCCATCCCTTAAGGAGCTCTAAAAGTGCTGCTTGCTCAGCCATCAGTGGTGAGCAGAACCTGCCATGGCCATTAATCCTCACTTAATTTCCTAGCAGGAAAAAAAAAAAAAAAAAAAAAGCCATGGGAAAAGAGGTGATCTCTGTCTTTTTGGGAAGCGTGGCATTCGGTTTAGAAACGTGATGAAAGAGGAAATTGTTTTTATTATTCCTGCGAGAAGCCATTATCCAATGCAGAGCCATGAAACTTTGTTTGAGCATAACTTGATTTACCTAAACCCATTGCATCTCATGGCATTACCTGCTTGGGCTGTGATTTTTGTCTATTTTGGGATCTCAAAAAAAGAAGGCTAAAAATCACTGCTCTGGCCAAGTGTTTTATTTCAAGAGAAAGCTGCTTTATCTTCTGATAAAAACCGTGCAGCTCTGCCCTTTTCCCTTGTGCAGGCTGGATGTTCTCTTTGATTAAATGAAGGTGCTCGGCAGGGCAGCATTCCCAAAATGTCTCTGGGGGCTGGGGATGGTCCCAGGAGCACTCCTGGCTCCCTGAGTGGGATCAACTCCTCTCCAAAAGAAAGAGGAAAAAGGCAAGAGAGCAAAAAAAGGTGCAGCGGCCAAGCTTCAGAGGAGGGAGGGCAAACCTGCCAGGAGGCAAAGAGCGAGGAGAAAGGAGTGTGAGAGTAGGGAGACACAGAGGAGAGCGGCAGCGTCTCGACAGCTCGGTCTGGTTTGTACTCTCACACCTTTCACTCCTCGTCGTAGCCACAGCGGGTCCCCAAGCACAAGGAAGAAACTGCACTCTTTCTCATACTCCTCACGGTCAAGCACCCTAAGGGTAATGAATTTCCTGTGGGAACACAAGACAAAGGCAAACACATGATTTTTTTTTTGGTCGGCACGGGCACGCATGCAGGTTCACGTCCGCCCGGGGTGACAGAGATGGTCGGGTGGGGGGAGAAAAGGGGCTGCACATCCCCCTTGGGGTCTATGGGGAAAGGCAGGAGCATCCTCACCCCCTGACCCTGCTTTTGGGGTGCTCAGGGGGGCGGCCCTTGCTCCTGCCCTTCCCCATGGGCTCACAGAGGGGGATGTGAGCTCGGTGTTGCCAGACATGAGTGAGCCAGACAGGGACACGGTGGCCGGAGCACATCCCCCACCTTTCTTCTCACTCATCTCCACCAGCCGGGGCTCCCCGATCTCTAGGTAGAAGGTCTTGTTTTTCTCATACTCCTCATCATCTATCACCTTGATTGATATCGTTTTGCTGGAACAGAGAAGAAGAAATAGAGGTTCAAGAGTAAGGGGGGAAAAAGGAGGAGGAGGAGGAGGAGGAGCAGAGCAGGAGGAGGAGAGGAAGGCAGAGGAGGAGGAGGAGGGTGGGGGACAGAAAACAGCGGCTTTGGTGGCACAGGCTGGAGGGACAGCAGAGTCAAAACCAAGGGCAGGAGCTGCTGGGCCAAGCTCTCCTCGCTCAGGATGGAGCACAGGAGGCACCATCCTCCCTGGCATGGCCAGCACACAGCCCGGGCCAGCCTCCCCCTGAGGTGCCCTGGCAAGGCACAACCCTTTCCAAAAGCCTGTGGTACAGCTGGCACAGCCTGCAGGGACACTGGCACTGGGGCTCCTGCAAGGGTGATGGCCATGGGACAGGCTCTGTGTCCCCAAGCTCAGCACATCCACGGACAGCACCACGAGCAGCTGCTCTCTTTGGGCTCTGGAGGCTCTGATTTACAGCTTCAAAGGGATTCTGGAGTTGGGACATTTTCTGTGAAGGGAATGCAAAGGGAAAATGGCCTTTCTGCACAGGGGAAGCTTCACTCATGGTGGGATTTTACTCTTTAAAATTTTCATTTAGGAGGCAGCACATCCTTTGCCAAGCCTTCAGGTTGGGTCAGGTGCTCTCCCATCAGAGAGCTGAGCAGCAATTCCCTCTCCCACGACCCAGGGGCTGCTGAATTTGCCCCAGAACATCACCAGGACAGGTCCAAAGGCAGAAGCACAAGCACACACCACAGGAGCTGAGAGCCTCACAGGAGAGCTGTGGCCACCAGGACAGAGATTTGCTTCTGGAGACACCCAAGCAAGGAAAAATTGCTCTTCCAGAGGCAAAAAAAATATAGCACAGAAGATTTTCAGCTCTTTTCAGGGACTGACAGGAACATCCAGCTGAAAGCTGCTCACTAGGAGGTGACCAAAGCTGGGGTACAAACATGGGCTGGTGGACCTGTGCTGCTGTGGTCCTTCCCACAGTGCAAAGATGTTATAAATACACATTGTATTGCTGGCTTTTTGCGAGTAATAAAAGAAATAATATCTGTAAAATGTTAAAATAGCTTTGCTCTATGGATATAGTTTTTCTTTCTGCAATTAACACAATTAAGCATGGTAGTAATAGTTGATATACTCTATTTAAACAGTCTGCTTAGCTAAATAACATCCAGTAAACATATAATAAAGACCCCACTGCTAACAGGCCAACTATCAAACACCATCTACAAAATCTATCTATCAAATACCAGCTATAAAAAGTATAGAACAAAGCCCAAACTAAAAGGAATTAAAAAAAAAATAAAAATAAATTAAACCCAGGATGATTTCTCGCGCTGTTTGCTGTGAGTCACGAGTGTATTAAGTTTGCCCTTCATGCTTTTAATGAAACCATTTACTCAAGAGCCAGTGGTGGCTGTGAGGAGTGTAACAATGCAGCACAGCTCTCAGAGTAATTGTGCTTTATAATGAAGATCTGTAATAATTTGTTCGGTTTGTAATTATTGCTGCGGAAGGTTTGCATATAGGGGAAAAAAAAAAAATGGTTGCCAGGCAGGCAGCTGAGCTTGCTTTGCCTTGATGAGTTAGGGGAAATTATCATGTATTAAAAAACTAATGAAGGGTATAAAAATGCTCTCCGGTAAAGCTTTCAAAGGGAACCTGATGGAATTACCAGAATGGCACAATTTCAGAAGCACTGCGAACAAAATCAATAATTTTCCTGGCAGCTCCCATTAAAATGTACACTGCATCCTGGCCTCGTGTAGGGAAAAAAAAAAGTCCCCTCAGGAAAGTTAATGAAGAGAGGTGCCTTCTGAAATTCTGAGGGCAGCAGAGACATCAAGACACAAACATCCTGTGGGTGTGCCCATGTGTGGCACGCCTCAAAGCCCTGCAAAATAATTCTCCTCAAAACCCTACGAAATAATTCACCTCAAAGCCCTGCAAAATAATTCACCTCAAAGCCCTACAAAATAATTCACCTCAAAGCCCTACAAAATAATTCACCCAAAATAATTCACCCACACAAAAAAGAATTCTTTGTGCCTGTTAAAAAAAATTAAATTTGTGATGCTTAGGTGCAACACCAACAGGACTTGGGTGAATAAAGCAGAATAAGGAGGATTTAGGTGGCACAGCCAGGAGGTGGTGGTGTTAATGCAGTTTTTAACAAGGGCTCATTCCAAGGGGGTGAAGAAGTGCCCTGTGCTGGGTGGGTTTTTGTGCACTGCTGCTGTTTGCTGCCACACGAGGCTGCTGGGGAGAAGGGTGGGCAGAACAAATGGCAGCTCTGCTCTCTGGGTGAGCTTCCAATCAGCAAAAAAACTGCTGAGGTGGATTTGTGCCTGGGATGAGCCCGGAGGAGAGGATTGATTGCCTCCTTCATGGTGTTTGAGGAGCAGCAAGGGTGTGAAAATAACACAGGCTGTTCTTGGAGCTCCATCACAGCCTCGTGCCTGCTCCAGAGCCCCTGCCCAGGGTCCTGCCAGGGCTTGGGCATTGTTTAGGGTCTCTCCTCGTGGCTCTGTCAGAACAAGCTGTGATGGTGCATAACAGGAAACCAAAGGCACACCTAGCAGAGATTGGCTTCTGGAGACACCCCATCAAGGAAAAATTGCTCTTCCAGAGGGGAAAATAATTAGCAGAGAAGATTTTCAGCTCTTTTGAGGGACTGACAGGAACACCCAGCTGAAAGCTGCTCACCAGGAGGTGACCCAAGCTGGGGTACAAACACAGGGTGATGGACCTGTGCTTCCTACAGTGCAGACACTGCAAAGACAAAAATCCAGAGGCCTCTGCTCCTCCCTGGAGGCTCTGCTCACTGCCATGGCACTGCTGTGGGGACAGGAGCTCCCCTGGTCTCTCATCTTCATCCAGAGGAGAAATAAGGAGTAACAAACCCAAAAGCCAAGGGATAAAGGACACTGATCAGCACCATGAAACCCCTCATGCTGTGTCACTGCAGGGGCAGAACCCAGGAGTCCCAAACCCACAAGACAGAGGGGGAAAAACCAAAGGATTAAAGCAGAAGATCAAGCAGCCTCTAAAGCATTACACATCTTCTTCACCCCATGGCAATCTGGGGTCAAATCAGAGCGTATTTCCAAGCTGACCCTTCCAGAGAGAGGCCAAGAACCAGCTTTGATTTGGGGCTGGCAGCACCTGGAAGGCACTGAATCTGGAAAGATTCAGGCAGGACATGTTGGAGGACAGGGGACACCACCCAGGGCACTTCTAGGCAGGGCCAGATCTCCAGGAGCAGAGATGTCCCAGGTCCAGTGCTCACTTCCTCAGCTCCCCTTGAGAACCACAGTCAGGCCAGAGCTGGGACAGCCAAGAAATTCTGCACAGGATCACTGATGGTGTCTGGAAATGAGGGCCAGTAACATGAGAACCTGGAGAGCAGCTGCTGGAGCAGTCAGTGTGCACAGACACTTGGTCCTGAACCAACAGAGGGAGTGAGGCACTCCTGCAGCCTGTTACCCACCCAGCTGAGCCACTGAGCACCCAGCAGAGCCCCAGGAGCGGCAGGGAGGATGTTCAACCCATCCAGCTGATCTACAGGAGCAGCCTTGGAGGATGTTCAACTCATCCAGCAGAGCCCCAGGAGCAGCAGGGAGGATGTTCAACTCATCTGAGCACCCAGCAGAGCCCCAGGAGCAGCTTTGGAGGATGTTCAACCTATCCAGCTGATCATTGAGCACCCAGCAGAGCCCCAGGAGCAGCAGGGAGGATGTTCAACTCATCTGAGCACCCAGCAGAGCCCCAGGAGCAGCTTTGGAGGATGTTCAACCTATCCAGCTGATCATTGAGCACCCAGCAGAGCCCCAGGAGCAGCAGGGAGGATGTTCAGATCATCCAGCTGATCCACTGAGCACCCAGCAGCGCCCCAGGAGCAGCAGGGAGGATGTTCAACCCATCCAGCAGAGCCCCAGGAGCAGCTTGGGGATGTTCAACCCATCCAGCAGAGCCCCAGGACCAGCAGGGAGGATGTTCAACCCATCCAGCAGAGCTACAGGAGCAGCCTTGGAGGATGTTCAACTCATCCAGCAGAGCCCCAGGAGCAGCAGGGAGGATGTTCAGATCATCCAGCTGATCCACTGAGCACCCAGCAGAGCCCCAGGAGCAGCAGGGAGGATGTTCAACCCACCCAGCTGATCCACTGTCCCAACAGAGCAGCTCTTCCCAGCCAGAGGGCCTCCAGTGCCAGGGAGGGGACAGCCATGAGGGACACGTGTTCTGGAGGTGACATTGCACAGCCAGGGCCATCAGGGCTGCCTGTCCTGGCACACACTCCCAGGCTCCACAGAACCCTGCCAGGCTGGTTTCTCACACAGCTGCCCTCCAGCCTGGCACTTCATTAGCTGAAATTAGAGCTCGCCATGAGAGATGGGCACCGGGCTTGGGTGATGCCTTGGGAGGGCTGAGCTGGAACAGAGACTGGACAGAGCAGAGAATAAAGCAGGGATTTATTGAAAGGTCTTTAAGGGTGTAGCTTGGGCAGGACCAGGGCTGCACCCAAGGTGGACCCAAAATGGTCACAAAATGGACAAATGGTCACAAAGTCTCACATTTTTATCAGTTCTGGTCCATTTGCACCTTGGGGTTGAATTGTCCCATTGCAGCTCCAGGCTGTCAGGTCCCATCCTTCTTGTTCCTCCCTTCAGCCACCCTTGGTTGTGCTTTTGGGGCTGAAAGTTGTCCTTGGTGTGCAGCAGGAAAGGATTTGTTTTGTGTCCCTGCTCTGTGCAGAGCTCACCAGCACTGACTGTGAGCTCAGAGCTGCACCCCTGGGCAGCACAGAACCCCAGGAAGGAAGCTGCTTGTTGCTGGGAAGGAAAAGGAGGTGATGGGGCTTTTCTTCCACCAGCTGACAACAAAACTGCCCCTTCTGGTGAGGAGGTGGCAGCCTCAGGTCCAGAGAGACACCCAGGGCTGTGCTGGAGGGGTTTGGACCTGGTTTGGACCTGGTTTGGACCCAGGGCCGTGCTGGAGGGGTTTGGACCTGGTTTGGACCTGGTTTGGACCCAGGGCAATGCTGGAGGGGTTTGTCCCAGCCACAGGGGGTGTGTGGGGTGACACCTGCACAGGCAGCACAGGGACAATCCTTCCTGAGGGACAGGGGAAGGGCAAAGACGGGCCAGATGGTGTGAGCCACATGCTGTTAGCTGTGCAGCAGTGGTCTGTGGCAAAGGAGAGGGCTGATCAGGGTTTCTGTCCCTGCTGATGGGCTCCCATGGGTGTCAGGTGTCCCAGGAGTCCCCCAGGCAGGATCCTTTGCTGAACTGAGCCCTGCTGACATGAAATGCTTGTACTAAACTGAAATCCTGCCTGCAGCTGGCTGCCAGCACCACAAGGAGGGAGAAGGAAAAGCTGCCTGAGAGGAGGCACGAGGCAGGCTCTGGGCAGCAGGGCTGGGAGCTGATGTGATGTGGCAGCTCCAGCAGCACAGGGCTGCACAGCCCAGGCATCCCCAAAACTGATGGAGCACACCAGCCTGGACACTGCCAGCAAGGGCAGGGGAGGGGGAAATGCTCCCTCTGTGCCCCAAAATCCAGCTGGCTGCTCTCCTTTTCCTGCCTGCCCTCCACCTTTCCCTCCAAATCCTCCTGAGACCAGCAGACCACAGGGCTGTGCTGTCATCTCCACCTCTGCTGCCCTGGCCTGGGGCTGGGCTGGCTTTAAATGACAACATAAGGCTCAGTCAAATACAGCACCCTGTCCTGCTGCAGAGCATTTCCACCAGGAAAACCCTGCAAAAACCATCCAGCCTGGCTGCTCTCATTTTCCTGCCTGCCCCCCACCTTTTCCCCCAAATCCTCCTGAGTCCAGCAGACCACAGGGCTGTGCTGTCATCTCCAGATCTGCCTTTAAATGACAACATAAGGCACAATCAAATACAGCAGCCTGCCCTGCTGCAGAGCATCACCACCAGGAAAACCCTGCAAAAACCATCCAGCCTGGCTGCTCCATGGCCTGGCACAAACACAGGGCACGAGAGGGGGTCTGCAGGGCCAGGATGGCAGAGCTGCTGCTGCTCCAGGAGCTGGGAGGTGACAGGCACAGCTGATGCTCAGCGTCTCAGAAAACACTTTTTAGGAGCAGCAAGTGCCAGGTAAGATGATTCCACACGCCAGCCTGAATGCTGTTTGACTCTCCCTCCCATACTGAGGAGGATTTGTCAGATCAGGGATGTTTTTGTGGCGAATGCTCAGCGTTTGCTCTGATGTGACTGCGAATTCTGTGCTCTGACTAATGCACTTCCCCATCCATCTGCCAGTGTCACATCCTGCAGGGCAAAGATGAATGGCAGCCTCTTGATCTGCCCCAAAACCGGCTCCTGAGCCTTTGGTCAGGCTCAAAATGTTTCCACAGCCTCCTCCTCCATGGCTCTGGCTGTGGTGACACAGGACCGAGCTGCTTTTCCTGCTTTTTTTCCCAGTCTCATTGCCATGCACGCCTGGTGATGATGATCCACAGCTCCCAAAGCTTTCAGAATTCCAGTTTGCACCAGGAGTGCCACACCACTGCTGGCTGGGAGGGAGAAAACCCTCCCTTGGGTGTGGGTTTGATCAAAACCACCCCCAGCAGCAATTCCTGAAGGAAAGCTGACAGAGTGGAGATAACCTCTCCCCTGGCTGTGCACAGCCAGCTGAAAAACTGCTTTAGCCAAAAAATCCAGCCTGAGCTGCAAGCCAAGGATTCAGTGCCCAGGGCTCAGCCCAGCCCAACATCCCTGCTCAGTGCAAAACCCTGCAAATCCCACTCCTGCTGTTAAAATCTGCCATTTCCCCCCAGAAATCCTTCTGGGATTTTCTCTGGACTCACCTGGCTGGGCAGGCAGGTAAATAAAGGGACAGAAACTACAGAAATTTGGCACTCAACTGCTTCTTGCACCCAAATACACATCCAGCCCTCCCAGCCATGACAATAATTGCTGTCACCTTTGAAATAAATACGAGTTTCTGTTCCACTGTGTGTGCACCTGGAGGGTTGCCATGACAAAGCTCCTCAAACAGAAGTTATCACTCTGATTTAAATGGCTTTTTGGCCTCCATGAAATGAATTTCAAGGAGAAAAAAGAAAAAAAAAAAGAAAAAAAAGAAAAAAAAAAAAAAAAAAAAAAGAAAAAAAAAAAAAAAAAAAAAAAAAAAAAAAAAAAAAAAAAAA
>VWYP01009346.1:0-26396 GCA_013400435.1 Pycnonotus jocosus
GCAAACTGACTGAGGGTGCCCTCTATCTCCTCATCCAGGTCATCAGTGAGGATATTAAACAGGAGTGGCCCCAATACCGAGTCCCTACAAACACCATACTTGACCAGACACCAGCTAGATTTAATTCCATCCACCATCACTCTCTGAGCCCAGCCACCCAGCCAGATTTTGCCCAGTGAACAGTGCACTTATCTGCACCATGGGAAACCAGTTTGTCCAGAGGAAACACGTGGGAAATGGTGTCAAACACTTCACCAAAGTCTAAGTAGACAACATCCATAATGTTTCCCTCATCCACTAAGCGTGTCTCTTCATTGTAGAAGGAAATTGGTTTGTCTGTCCTAAACCCGTGCTGGCTGGGCCTGGTCCCCTGGTTGTTCTGTATATGCTGCATGAGGGCACTCACGATGATGGTCTGCTCCCTGACCTTGGCCAGAACTGGGGTCAGGCTGACAAGCCTATGGTTTCCCTAATCCTCCTTCTGACCCTCCTTATAGAGGGGGCATCACATTTGCCAACTTTCGCCTGGAACCTCCCCAGCTGACCAGGACTGGTGATAAATGATGGGAAGTAGCTTGGCAAGCTTTTCCACCAGCTCCTTCAGTACTCTTGGGTAAATCTCATCTGGCCCCAGGGACTCGTGAAGGTCTAAGTTACATAGCAAATCACTGGATTAAAGTGGCTTCATTCTGCTCCCTCTCTCTGTCTTCCAATTTAGGGGTTGGGCACTTGGATGACAACTGGTCTTGTTATTAAAGACTAAGGCAAAGAAGGCATTAAGTACCTGAACCTTTTCCTCGTTTGTTGCTGCTTTTTTTCCTGCTACATCCAACAGAAGATGGTGATTCTCCTTGGCTTCCTTTCTTTGCTGGCACATTTGTAGAAACACTTTTAGTTGTGTTTTACAGCCGTATCAAGATCAAGTTCTAGGTGGGCTTTGGCCCATCTAATTTTTTTACATGGATGTTTGTTCAAACATATATCTCTACACTTGTTCACTTTAACAGCATGACTTGATCTTTAATGGAAGAAACAAATAATAAACAATTATGGTTCTATGCTTCAGAAATACAGAGATGGTAAAGAAGCCGGTCACATAGTGTGACTTACCATTTTCCACTGTAAATATTTGCTTTGAGTATTTGTATTTTAAAAGTCCAAAGAAATATGCCTATTCTTCATGGTTATATTTTTTAATACACACATGCAATACTGTCTCTTTGAGGTTTCAGGTATAACCTCTTCCGTAGTATTTATATTTCCTTAATATAACTAGTATTCATCTGATGTGTACTGGTCTGAGCAAGACCTGTTTGGGAGTTAAGGATGATACATAACGTGTATTGAAGAGGAGAGGGCAAAAGTTCTCTTGATATGAGTTTTAAAGGATTATGTGGAAAGGGTTAAAATGTTTCAAACTAGCCATGCGTTGCTCTCGAGTGATTAGGTGTAACTCCCAATTAAAGATCAATAAAGCCTTTAAAGTGATTTATAAAAATGGATTAGTAAGAAATGTCCATTTAGAAACTACTGTGAGTAAAATCACTATACTCTCTGTCATATTGATCGGGCCTTTATGTCTAAACACGCATTAACTGGGGCAGACAATAAAAATTAATCCTCTTCTTTTGTAAAATGGAAGGTCATTTTCCCAACTGTCCCTAGGGGGGATGATGTCATTAAACATGCTACTAAGACATTTTATTAAATCTGACTAGGCTGTTTGCATAAAAGTAAATTAGAGCAGTCAATATTGGAAAGAAAGGGATTTTAAGGAGCAATAACTAGAGGTATTTATTGTAAATGTATTATACAACAGATGCATAATTAAATTCAAAACATCTCCATTAAAATAATGTTGAGGGCCTAGTTCAAATGACAAAAGGCACGATTTTCAGAGCCCTAAGCATGCCCTGTTGTACCTAAGCATTTCAGGGGTCTCCAAGCAGTAGGGAACTTGACATACCATATGTGCTAATATTCTCTGCTCTGTCCCCTCCAGGACAATTTATAAATAAAACCAGTGAGCAAAGGGGTGAAACTGTAACTAGTGCCAAGCCGACCGAGACAGTGCCCTCGATAAAACACCTGCAGTTCCAGTTCCAGCATGCATCTCTTTACATGCACGTTCTCTTGGATAAGGAGCGTCTTTCAACGCTGTAAGAAAAACAGAAAAGGGGAAAGAGGAGAAGTCATTTAAGATTATGTTCTGCTTAAGGTGCGTGGCCTTCAAGCTGCTGCTGCCCACAGGATCCATTTGCCCGGACCCCCGTGAAACAGAGTTTACACCTAAACATAACATCTCTGCCATGGCACCCCGTGAAAGCCTTTGTGTCTGAATGCACCCTGGGGTCACTCCTGGGCCAGCTAGTGTGTAAGAAACAATTTTTTTGAAGGTTAAAGTCAGAATTTCAAGTTGCATTTTTATGTCTCCTTGTGTGGTGCAGACCTCGTTGCTATACCTCTGGGTAGGTGACCTCCTTCCCATCATCTCTGTCTCTGACTGACCTCCCCCCTTCTAAAAAAAGCTCAGCAGTGGTTAAGTCACTGAGACTGCTCCATATTGCACTGTCCACATAGGAGTGTGTTATCTTCACAATCTCTAATCAGCTTTACACATCAATTGGTTGTCTGCTATCTCTAAGTACTATTGTAGATAACTTGACATAAGAGACATCTTTGTTTTAGAACCTTAGCAGAGTGGAGGTCTTGGTCATGGACAGAGGACTGGATTCACATGTTAATTCCAACAATATGCACCCTAATGCTACTCTTGTGATTAGAAATGTTTTTAGAGTAGCATCACTGAATTGTTTCTAATTTTGCAAAGGATATTATACTTAAGACAAAAAAAAAAAAAATTCTCCTTTTCACCTGCAAATATCCTACATTAGATCAGATCAATAGATGAACCTTCAGTTTGAGAAATGCACCAGGTGTGAGGTGACCCTGTGATTGTGAAAAGCAGATGTGAGTCTGGGTTTCATCCTTGGTTGAGGCATAGAGATTCTGTGCCACAGAATAATCATGTTGGGTCAGGCTCCACAAAAGGTCTGAGTGCCTTGTATGGCAGCTGTACAAGTGCTTTAGAAGGAAATTGGTGGAGCAAGTGTAATCTGTAACCAAAACAAGGGGACAGGAAGAGGGAATGGATGCTAGGGGTATGTTGATGGAACTTGAACACATGGATGGAGACTTGACTAAAAAATACAATAGTGTCTCTGCTTCATGCCTGCTAAGATATTATTTTTTCCATTTCTACATTTTGACCAAAGAGTGAAAAACTGAATAATTCAATATTTTGCAGATGGTTGGCAAAAAAGCAAAAACAAAACCAAAACCAAACAACACCACAACCCCCCCCCCCCCCCGTTAGAAATGCCATTTTGACCATTTAAAATCTCCTCTCTGATCTCCTTGCAATGAAATGATTATAACAATCTTTAGACATTATTGATTAAAAAAAATAAAAAGAATAACTCTGTAATAGCTAACAGTTTTCTAAACTGTTTATTGGGGCATTTTGACATATACAGAATTTCTAGTAATATTTATATCTGATTCATGGCCTGAATCTCTGAAGTTCATAGTCAATAAATC
Source organism: Pycnonotus jocosus (assembly GCA_013400435.1). Lineage (NCBI taxonomy): Eukaryota > Metazoa > Chordata > Aves > Passeriformes > Pycnonotidae > Pycnonotus > Pycnonotus jocosus. The sequence continues at coordinate 3,601 of VWYP01009346.1, forward strand.
CATTAAATAATACAACAATAAAACTTTGACAAGACAAGAAATACAAGGAATTCATACATTATTTGCTCGGTAAATAAGTTCGGGCCATGTATCTTTTCAAGGAAAATATTTAAGCCATTCTTGTACATGGTACAGTGTAAGCAATATGTAGGGAGCCAGTTCTGCAGAGAATACAGATAGTGAGTGTCCAATTTGAACATGTTAATCCAGCCTAAGTATTTTTTTTTTCCACCAAAGCTTCAATATGCATCTGATCTCAGGATATTGGATTTTTCTTTGAGGAAAGAAATAAATGACGTATCTGGGGAATAAACCCAGTCTTTTCTCTCTGTACTGCTCACCATATATATTGTGCTAAAATAAGGTTCAGTGATTCTAATGTAAATCTCTAAAGCTGAACCATGATAATATAAGTTTCTGCATTTTATGTGGTAGGTAAGTAGGTTGCATCTTTGAAAAAAAGTAGTGAGAGAGATTAATGATTGTACCTAAGGAGAAAGGGAACAGGCTGAAATACCTTTAGGGTCTGAAACTCCTTGACAGACCAGGAAAAACTGTTCAAACAGATTTGTTTTCCTTTAAAATTAAGATGCATCTTGCAATACGATGGTTTTCCCCCATCTTGCTTTTTACACACACATTTTGTGACATCAAGATTTGTCTGTATGGGCAATTCATACCAGTACAAACCAGCTTGCATCACTATTAAAAGATCTGCATCTATAAGACACTATTCTTTGTAAGGACGTCATTGTCAACATTTCTGGGAGATTTTCACTTTTTCAGAAAGAGGAATTAATTTCTCTTCCAAAGAAGTTACACTGTAGCTCTTTGCTGTCTGGCGTGATGCTTTCCCACATGGCTTTGCTGCTAACCCCAAATGTACAAGCAGCTTATTGAAATACCTTTTCCTAGCCTGAAGTCAAAGTAATGGATGATAACTTTAGGCTGGCACAGACAGGTTCAGCTTCTTTATGAGAGTGTCTATCAAAGATACCTCCCTCTTCTCACCATGCAGCACATTTCAGTGTCCCATGCAGGCTGTGGATCACGTCTGTCCCTGGGATACTCTGACTTGACAGGAGCACTGACTATAGCAATGTCTTGGAGAGTGACTGCACAGGATCTGGGTTCAAGGATGGCTTCTAAAAACAGAAAGGAGAAAGGTGGAGCTTTCATATTGATGTGAATAGTTTGCCTTGTTACAGCAATTCTGACAGGATTCCCAGCTGGCAATACACCATCATGCATCTGATGGCAATTCAAAGCCAATTGGCAAGAGTATTCCAGTAAATGAACAAAAAACCACCAAAAAACACCAAAAAAAACCCACAAAAAAACCCCCAAAAAGCCCAAACAAAAAAATCCCAAAACCCACCTTTTTTTTTTTTTTTTTTTTTTTTTTTTTTCCTTTCAAGCAGATGTGCTTTTCAAACAAGAAGTTGTTTGACGTTCAGCAATCCAGCTGTGGCTCTGTAGATTTATCCAGTCACTCAGGCTGTCTTTCCCACTGTCACCAATCTTTTGGTTCCTGGAAATGTTCAAGATGCTAAAAGCATGGTATGAAAGACAAATAAGCAATATAAGACTTACAGTGGTACTGTGCTCTGTCGTACAGACTGGATATTTATTGCCAGTGATGGATGTGGATGTATTTCATGGGAGTGAGATACTGTAAGTGCTGAATACAACTGTTTCTGTTTCCAAATTGTGCCTTCCCTGAGAATCTTGAGAAAGAGCAATTACAACTGGTAAACATGCCCACTGTAAAAGGGACTGTTCCAAAATCTCTACTTACTTTTCGCTGATATCTTCTCCCATCTCTCTTATGAAACCATATCACAACTTCTGGATCAGAGAATCTCTGCAGTACAGCATACTTAACCTATCTGTTCTGTGCTGGTCTCATTTCCTTCTCTATGCCAGATGGGACAGATTTAAGAAAGTGTGCTACATAATTTTGCTGTTGAGAGCCATCATTCTCTAGCTTTATTATTAAGTACCTATCATGCAGGAAATTAATCCAATTAATCAGTGCATAATTATTATCAGCACAAATCTTTAGTGAGTTTTTTTAAAAACAAAGTCTTACCAGTGTACTTTTTCCAGAAGAATCTTAGCAAGATTTTTTTATTGATGCAAATCTGAGAAAAGCGCATCATGAGTACAACTTCGACTTTTTAAAAAACTAGTAAAGAATTTCATTACAGTAGCTGCCAAAAAGACAGGCAAAATATCATATAGCACTAGTAAGTCAGAAGTGCCTCAATGTCATAAAATAATTTGAATATTACTGCAGCCATATCAAGTGATACCAGAAACACAGAAAGAAGGGTCCAGCACTTGCATAATAAACCTACACTCTCCTTCACCCTTTAAATACCGAAAGGCCCTTCCTATCATGCAGATATGTAGGAATTATGTCTGGGTTGAATAACAAGAAGTTATCCAGCAACTTCTACAGAGCAGGCTTTCTAAGGAACAGGAAAGAAAAGGGTTACCTTGGTGTAAGCCTATCTGGTCTGCTGGGGAGACTAGGGAAAGAGATAGGAAGACAAATAGGCAGTTAATGGTGTTAATGGATGGAAGGCATTATTCTCAGAAAACATCCTCTGTCAGACTAGGCATCCCTCTTCTTTCTCTTTCCCCTTAGGCACACTGTTGCATATCCTGATTTTAGGGAACTTGTCATGTTAAAATGAACAATTTTGGTTTGTTCTGCTATCACACTTTCCTGGCCTGGCAGGGAAAACAAGCGGTAGATGGCAGCTACATTTCCCTGATCCCTCTATCTCTCTATCTCAGATAGTGGGATTGAGGCCAATCACATCAGTCCCTTAAATTCCTGACCAGCTCCAACAGCAAAGCATAATATACATCTTAGGAGCCCTTTCTTACTTTTTCTCAAGTGAGCTCCTAATTCCAAGTTTTGAGAATTGAAATCTCAATTTTTCTTTATTTAAAATCTAGAATTACTTGGTCTTCTTGCATAGTTGGCAGCCTACAGATTGAAAATAAAATTCTGGATGATATTGATTTTTTACTTTTGTTGGAAAGGTTCTGCCTAGGTAGCAACATGTTACAGAGAATGACTTAATTCCTAATGAAATCACTACTTTCATAAAGCATACCAAATAACTTTGAAGAAGCAAGGATTGTGGCACAGAAAGAGAGTAAGTATGTAGTTTTTGGAGTTCTTTGTACAGATACAGGGTATTTGTACTTCTGCGTATGTCTCAATGTGCATGAAGTGCAGAATCTCACACTACATAAGGGCTTTAAGTAATAGAAAGGAGTGCTGAATGCACACATTGGATGACAACCCTTTTGTAATAGCAGGGGTTCATAACGATGTTATCTTTACTTAAATTCAGGTGCCTGTTTACAGGAACCATTGAATGATTTTCCTGAAATGAAATCTTTCTTGAGGAGATAAAATCCACATACAAGCAGTTCAAAAATGGTTCTACAGCCCAGTATACTACTCACCAGTGTGGTCAATGTATTTACAGACCAACTTCCATTAGGGTTGTTATGGTTTCACTAAAGGAATCCTAGTTATCAATTTCTATCTTATTGATCTAATTCACCTGAGAATTTACCAAAGGCTAATAGATATTGGCTAAAGAATTTACGATTCTCAATAAAAATCACAGGACATATATTTATAGAACAAAATTACGGAGATCCTTGTTTGAGTCTGATTCAGTAGTAGGGAGGATTCAAGCAGTGAGTCCTGTGCTAACAAATGTGAGGGAAGGTTGGATTTTTCTGCCAGGGAAAAAGAGGACAAAAGGACAGATGTGCTGGAGGGTGAATAGCTGTGTGCATAGAGAGTACTCTGGTTTAGAAATATTGTCCCACACAATTCTTAGAGACTCCTAAGCAGTTCTTAGAAAATCTTTGGTGTCCTGGGTGTTCTGATGAGCTTATTTGCCTAGTCTTAAAGATTCTGAGTAAAAGTAAGAAATTTGTAACTTTGAGCATTACTATCCAAACACAGTTATTCAAGGCTATGAATACTAGGTCAGCTAAAGAAATTCTGGTTTTGTAAAGGTTTCCATCATCTCTCAGGTGCTCTCTGTTCTTCTTTCCTTGTTCTCTCTCTTTTTACTCTTATCATGCTCATTCGTCTCTAGACCAATACCCCACTGTTTCTGTGATAGGCCCTTTTGTGACATTCAATGGGATCATGATGCCCTCTCTGCACTGCACACCTCTTCTAATTTGTCTCTCAGTCTTTCCTCAAGAAAAGCTTCACTGAAAGCCAGAATTAGCAGAAGCTAAGGATAGAACCTCCCTGGAGTTTATTTTTCATGTGTCAAATCTTATTATTTGTGTTTTCTTAGTTGAAAGCATATTTCAGATGCTAGCTATTGCATTGGTGAGGACTGCACTCAGTAATAAATATTCCTGAAACTTCAGGAGTATAGTCATGGCAGTCATGGTAGCATAATAGTGGAAGTAAGAGGCATCTATAAGTGCTCTGTTTCCTTTACATTGAATTTTCTTAATGTAGTTTGTTAATGTTGGTCAGTATTCACTGACAGTTTTTTTAATGGATTTTCCTATTAGCTCAGGGATTTAAGTCTCCCTTTTTTTTTTTTTTAATTGAAATCATTGCAGCTCCAACTTCCCCCTAGTGCATCCCATAGCCTGGAATATTGTGTACTCAGTTCCTGCAACAGGAACTTGCAGCAGTTGAGGTCAGAATGTGTCATTAACTCCTCAAACCTTCATCAATCAAATACTTGTCAATATATGCCCAGATGAAGCAAGGCCAGGTGGCATGGGAAGAACAGAGATACTGCAGGCCACTGTAGGGAGAAAATTTGTGTGACCAAATCTCAGCTTCAGTTGAAGCTACCAGAAACATGGGGAACTATTAAAAGAGGTTATTCAATTATTCTAATGGCAATAGGCAATGTTAAAAGAACATTGTCTCTTTACAGGATGAGGATGGTCACCTCACAAACAGGGACAGAAACAAGGCAGAGGTGTTTAATGCATTCTTTGCCTCTCTCTTCAACAGAGATGATGGACCAAGAGTGTTTTAGAGCCCTGAGCTGGAGGACCATGAGAATGACCAACTCCCAGCTGATCCTTAATTTATATGGGATTTGCTGCTCCATCTGGATCTCTACAAATCTATGTGGCATGATGGGATTCATTCAGCATCTCCATTAATGATTTGGATGGAGGACTGGAAAGGATATTAAGCAACTTCACAGATGATACAAAACTGGGGGGAGCTGTTGACTCCCTCAGAAGCAGGGAAGCCCTGCAGGACTGGGCAATCACCAACTGTATGAAGTTCAGTAAGTGACAGGACCCAAGGGAATGGCCTGAAATTGTGTCAGATGATGTTTATTTTGGATATTAGAAAAAGGTTCTTCACCCAGAGGGTAGCTGGGCACTGGAACAGGCTGCCCATGGAAGCAGTCACAGCCTGGCAGGGTTGGAGAAGTGTTTGGACAATCCTCTTAAGCATGTGGTGTAACTCTTGGGCATGGTCCTGAGCAGGGCCAGGAGCTGGAATCAATGATCCTTGTGAGTCCTTTCCAACTCAGCATATTCTGTCATTCTGTAAGATGTAATTTGCTGCAGGAAGGGAGAGGGAAAACCCTGCAGCATTGTTAGTATCTGGGTGTCAGCAATGGCCTGGATTTTGTTACACAACGTGTGTGTGATCTTGCATAGCAGATCACTGAAATACCTAAGCATGTAGCATCCATCAGACTCAAGGCAACTACTAGGAATAACAAAATTTGGGATTAGTCATATATTTTGAATGCAACACAACTCTCCTTGATGTACCATGACAACATCTAATCCAAGAATTCACATAATGAGCTTTAATTTTTTATCCATGAGTTTTTCACTCATCTAGTTACAAAATTTTTTCCATAAGGTAATCAATGTCCATCTGAACCAATATAATTTATTTTTGACTGGAAGTCTGTTTGTCTGGAAGGCTGCTTTGTCTGAGGACTGTCAAGCATTTGGAGATTCAGAAATTTACCCAATTTTTGTCTAAATTTTTTTGTGATTGATTTTGATCTTTTGATCTCCTGGTGATATTTCACCTTAGATAATTCCCTGCCTCCAAACAGATTCATACAAGCTCATGATCTCCTACCATGTTGCTGTTCCTACCCATTCAATGCTTTTAGCAATCACTGCCACATTTAACAGGCAGCTGTGGCAGGTCAGTGCTTTATGAATGTGACTGCTGAGCTTGATGCTAGACCTGAGGATTCACAAGGACAAGTGGTTCCCTCAGAAGAGGGGCATAAGGGTGACCCAGGCTGGCTGGAGGCTTGTCTGATTGTTTCCTCTGGAGCTGAGCTATGAGGACAAGCAGAGACAGACAGGTCAAGGCAGAAGCAGGACATGTTTACTCTGGTCTTTATTCCACCTTCTGTGTTGTGTTTACTTGAGTAAAGGGAAGGTAGCAGGAAGAGATTGGAGCATAGAGAACTATAGCTGCTGAGGGTGCAGCAAGTGCTATAGCAGCCATGCAGAATTGTAGCTGCCCTAGGCAGAGATCACTGAAAAGTCAGAGTGGAATACACAGAATATGTTTTCATTGCAAAAGAAATACACTTTTCAGAATCACTTTGTTTTGGAGCTATTTTTTGTTTGTGGTTGGGGCTAGATGGAACTGTGGTGGTGAAGAGAAGATAAAATTTATCATGTTGTGGAAAAATCCAGAGGCTTCCCTGATCTTTATTGTGAGAATAGATTTACTTCAGGAGTGTTCTAACTTGATTCTAAGAAAAAGGTACTAACAGCCATAACCTGTCCTCTAGGAAGGCTTGCATTTAACTCCAAATGTCCTGCCAGTGACAGCTCTTGTACCATTTTTGCCTTGTGGAAATTCCTTATAAGCAGGCTATTATCAGATACTCTCTGGCAGTTTCTTTCTGTTGCCAGAATGACCAAAAGACTTTCAATGCAAACAAAAATCGAGTGGAAGTCAAGGCTTACAGACACCTCTATATGGATCACCAGGTTTTTCTCAGTTCTCCCCTAAGGAGAAACAGAAAGTCTGAGATTCAGGTCCTCCACTCCTTGTACACACTCTTAATAATATTTAAAAAGCACATATACCTCACGTGCTTTATTTAGTACAATGGATTTTTATCAAAAGCTGTGAAGGAAAAGGCACCATTTTGAATGCATTTTAAGAAGAAGAGAATGTCTCTCTCTGAGCTACTGCATGCCTGTCCCTTTTTGTTCCCAGAGCCATGCCCCTGGAGTGTAAATGTGAGTCTCACATGAGGTGAAGAAGTTATGGCATGGAGTTGTGAGAATATGGCCTTTATCTGCATTCTGGGAATGGTTTTGTTCTCCACTCTCTGCTACGTGACGAGGAAGGACTAAAAAGCCTGGACACCCAGACAAAAAGAGGGCCATTTAGCCTTTTCTCTGAAGCCTAGGATCCTTGCTGGGGGATTATTTTAGGCGGGGCTGTGTTTGGGCTGAGGGGTCTGGTTTGTACTCAAAGCCAGGCAGCAGATGTCAGGCCTCAGAATTGCTCACAAAATGATGACCTTGCTGGGTCAAGGCCCATACAACCTGCTTTGCCTCAAGCTGCGTCAAACACAAGCAGCAGAAAGACTTTCCCCAGGCACGCCTGTCTGGGCAACCAGCTATTCCCAAGTCTCCCTGTAGACTGAATTCCTTGTGAAATTCTACAGCTCTGAGAAAAAAACCTCCTGACAGTTAACTTGCCTTTTTCTTTTTAAGTAATGAATAAGGCAGCAAAGGTTTTTCAGGGGGTAGAGGTCTAATGCATTGTTATGCTTTGTTGTTGTTGTTGTAACAATTTGTATTGTCAGGAAAGTTTGTTTAGGGTTTCCATGTGTGACTAAAATGTGTTAGTACAGATAAAGTCAAATACAGAGATGATACGCTTGAAGAAATGAATGTGAAAAAAGAGGGCTGTGTATGAAAATGCAATCCATGGCAAATTCACATTGTGTATTGGATGTAAATATCTCCAGTGTGATGATCTTTAGAGGGGGAAGAACATCTACTGTGATTAAGAACATCAAATTATATTTGCTATAGTTATTGTCTTATTGGGAAATATTCACAGTCAAGGGTTTAAAAATGTAATAAAAAGTGGATCAATATGTGTTTGAGGATTTCATCAATTGCATATTAACAGTACTAGTCCTTCTGACCTCTTTTCTTTGAGCTATTCCCTTGATCAGAGCAAAAACGATCTAATAAATTAAGGGTTTACTCATCCATGTGCTGATTTTTGTTTCATGTTTCTATTTTCTTGCATACAAAATTGAAAAAAACAATGTATGCTTCCCAAACACAGTTTGATTCTTATAACAATGAATGAATATTGCATTTCTTACAAGCAAAAATTTCAACCAAATTTCTTCAGAAAGAAAAATCAAAGAATTTTGAGTGATATCATAAGATAACACATAAGATACATAAGATACATAAGATAACACATAACACTTCAGTTAATACCAGCAGAGATTGGCAAATCAACAATGGCTGGCAGTTTTTACATTGAATTTACCTTCTTCTTGGGCTGAATTTCTGGAAGTTTTGAAAAAGTTTTGTGGGTTTTTTTTTTTTTTTTTTTTTTTTTTTCCTTTGGCTCATTTGTGCATAAAAGTCACTTGAAGATTAATTCACTGGACATTGCAGAGTTGATCTGCCTTCTGTATTTCTGGTGACCTGCATGTGTCCCTTGCTCTGGGCTCTGAATCCCAAGTGAGTCATCAGAATGATGTTCTGGAAAGTGAAAATGTTTTGAAGCATAGGAAAGCACCAAACTGATTTTTTAGAACTTAATCAAAATGAGGAAGAGCAGATATGAAAGGCATTTCTGTTGCCTTTTTGATTCCTCCCTGAAAAATCAGACAGAATTCACTTTATGTCAATAAAATTATACTTGCTATAGAGTCAACTACAGTAATCTGATTATTTTAGAGGCAGAAGCACAGAAGCAGACAGAGACAGATAGCAACATCTTTTGTGTTCCAACAGTTCATCTTCTGTGAAGAGAATAATTAGCCTGATATAAAACTATACACATACAACTATGATAGTAGTGATTCAGTGGTAAATTGTATTATTATTTTATTGTTCACATTTGGACAGGTGAGCTAAACATTAATGGACTTTTACTTAGGAGTGTTCTCAGTTGCATAGGTACAAAGAATGCTGTCCATTAATAATGACAACAGGAATTTTTCCTTTGATTTACATGGAGGCAAGATTTCAGGACATTTTATTACATGTGTCTTTTCAGTATGGAATAAAACATTTCTAGATAGGGATACTGAGCATTACATCTGCCAGAACAACATACCTGATATGTCTTAATTTACTTGAGCATGTATGTGAAAATGTATATAAAAATGTATTTATTTATAAGTGCTAACTAAAGAATTTTTTAAATACATCATCTTTACCATGTGCCAATGCTTTAAGATGTAGTGTTTCTCAGGAAATGTGATGCTGAATTAATTCTCTGCAGTGTTTGCAAATGCTTAGCTGTCCTGAGCCACACTCACCTGTTACTTCATTTGATTGTGGACATTGTGTTATAAACCTGAAGGGACTTGCTGCTTTCTCTTAACACTAAATCTATTATAGAGCAAATAAAATTATGAAGGGAAGAATTTGCTTAGGAAAATATTTTCTTCTTGAAAAAGGTTTCTGTACCACATGAACTTTTGGAATAACTGCATTTTCTGTGTAATAACATTTTCTGCTTTTTTAACACCTATCCCCAAATTTCAAAGGTACTGCATCAGTTCCTGCTCAGGGCTATTGATAATTCAATTGCCTTTACCATAAAACTTGATCCAGAGCCATTAAAAAGGGGAAAAAGAGCTTGTGCAGGTAATCAGGGAGAACTATTTTATCTGTTAATTCAAAATCACATAAGTCACATGAAGTTCAATAAAAGATTGTGATTTTTTAGCAATTTAGCTGGGTTTGTATGGCTCTCTTCTCCTGGAAAAGAGATGCAGTCTCTTTAAATTTTTTTTTTATCCCTCTTTCTCTCTCTGAAGATGGATACCATAAAAAGAAATTAAAATTTTAAAAAACAAAAAAAAGAGTACATCTGTAGTAAAGCAAAATAGTTATTTTCAATATCATCCAGTGTGAGGCATGAAAAGAGATATTCAAAAGATCTAGAGCTAAATGATTTTCTAGGTCAATGCTGGAAACTAGTAATTTTTAGAACTAGATGTATCCATTTTTGCCCATATTTCCCTCTCAGGTTACTTTTCAGTACTACTGTAAAATAGACCTGAGAAATACTTACCAGATTTAATTCATTCCACATGTCATTACATAGCTTTCTAAGGTGTCTAGTGGAAATTAAGGAAATATTACCAGAATTTCTAGTCACATGTTTTGTGGATAGATTTATTCTAAAGAAGATGTCAGTGAAATAAGAATGTTAAAGCAAATACAAACCAATTTACTTCAGGATGTAAAAGACACTTTAGTTTTCTTTTTTTTTTTTTTTCCCCAGAGTTTATTGAATAGACAGGAAAATAATGCATACCTTTATTTATCCTGACATTTCTTGACAGTTTGCAGTGCAAATCCTAATCTATATTAGAAATAATCATCTCTCTAACTATCGTGAAAGCTTGTAGCTGAAGGTCAGGCTCATATGTGTTTATTCTGTTTTAATATCATCTGCTTCAACAAACAACCATATTGATTTCATGAAAATGGCTCCATTAGATAAAGCAGAACTTCCCCACGAAGCAGAAGGAAGGTAAAAAGCTATTCTTTCTAAAATCCCAACAGAGAGTCAAGATGAAAACCAGTGTGGAGTCCTGCAACTGTGAGAATAGAATGGTACTGTTTGCCTTGAGCTAAATGAGTGCTAGACTTGTCCGTTCTTGGGGAATATTACAAATACATTTTGGTACCAAGGTAATATGAGATGTTCAGCTTGAAAATAGATACTCTTTGTTCATGAGAATTGAAGAGCTAATCTTAGGGTTTTGTCATGTGAGTAGGAGCATTGTCATTTGAAATTAAATGAGGCTTTTGAGCACTGAAGTTTTAATGCTTCTTAGATGCACAGATACATGTGAAACTGTCTTACACAAGTGAAAACTATCACCAAGTTATTTTAGTTGCGTCTTCCTTTGGTCAGAATTCAGTATCTAAGAGCAGATCCAACATTAAGACTGCTATATAATATCTCAAGAGATTTATTAGAAGCAACCTGCCCTTGTTTGGTAGCATTTAGGAGATCAGCATTGCATCAACCCTGAACATATTTAGTTTTGTATGTCATACTTTAAAAAAACTTTGTAAATGGTAGCTCCTAGATCTAGACTGATTACACTTATTCTGGGTGCTTAATGATATGCAATACATGGAGAGATACAGCATACAATTATAAAGATGTCATTCATGTAGGCACATGCCTGATTATACAATAGAAGTTGTGGTTTTGCATCTACTAACCTCAGAAACTGTGATATTCAGCAGATTGATTTTGTGCAACTCCTGATTATCTCTTCTTTAAATAAGGCTATCTTTGCTTAGCAAGGCTTTAAGCTGTTTGGCAGAGTCTTCCATACCTGACAATCCTCAACTCTCCTTGCGTCAGTCCCAGCTTTCTCCATGTGCATTCATGTTACTCTCCTAATTTCCCACTGAGCAGCACATCAGATGATTGCATGAAGACTGATGTCCACTTTAAGGAAAGGGATAACAATTTTCCAATTTTTGTTTCTGCTTCGTTTCTGGTCACAGTGAATATGTCATGCATGAACAGCGCTCTCTGCCAGCTGGGATCTTCTGTTGAAACAGAATACAGATGTCCTAAGTTCCAGTCCCATTAAAAAAGGCAATTTTCTCATGTGGTAGGTCCAACTGTACCTCAGTTATATCCATTCAACCCCTGGGAGCTAAGAGATGAGTCTGGCCCTGTATCTGTATCTGTACCTTCCTTCAAAAGACAGAACCCCTGAGAGGAAGTTAGTCATCTAAGGGCGCCAAAATTTGCTGCTCCAAGAAGGAATGCTGCCACAGAGGAACAGATAAAAATGAAAACAACTTGAAAAAATTCAATTAGATTAACAGAGACAAGTGAGTGCTTGCCCAGCCATCCCTGAGCAACAATTTATTCCTAGGGTGGTGTGAGAGACTCAAGCCAGCGGTCAGCAAGCTGACAAATCTGTCAGCTTTGCTGGGTGGCTGTCACTCAAACCAGGTGCCTGCTGTGTGTTGTGGCGCTCCTTGTATTAACACCCTGCTGAGATAATTCTTTTTTATCCTTTTTTTTTTTGCCACCAAGAGGGTCTGCCACCACACTGCTGTTTTTCATCTTGTTAATTGAGTCATTTATTTTGTTAAAAGGTGAAACTTTATCAGGGTTTATGTGCCAAATGTGAGAAGACATATTTAATGATACATCAAATGTTAGAAGCGTGCAGGTGCCTCTGTGTATGCTCTTTAAAATGCTGAGAGGCAAGGTAGTTCTTGTAAATTAAAATCACCTGATATTAACTAAAAATAGGCATTTTGTTCCCAGGCAACAATGCAAATACACTGTACATATGTGTATATGTGTTTGTTACTAAATATATAAAGAACATAGATATTTATATTTAATTTTGAATCAGCAGATTCATCAATATTCGAAAGCAGATAACTGCAGGGATAAACAATACAAGAGCAGAATTCAAAATTATGTAAAAAAAGTCTGGAATTTCTAGGGTGGCTGCTAAAAATAATGTTTGAAAAAAACTTTCAAGCTTCTCCAAAGATTTTCCTATCACTGATTACCACCACTCTTCCCAGGGTAATTTGTTCATTTCCATTTTCTAGGTTTTTCTGAAGCAGTTAGTTAGGGTTTTTTTGTAGCCTTGTTAGGAAGGCCATTTAGTTGTTTAATTACAGCCTGGGCAAGCCTCCAACAAAATTGATGAGAATCTCTCCACTGCCCTCAATGGCTGTTGACTCATCCCTTCAGGTCTGCTTTTATGAGGAAATGAGTCTGGAGTCAAAGAAACCTAAGCTCTGCTGAAAGCAAAGAGGATCTGGGCCCCTATCCTCCTCAGACACCCAAGAAATCACCCTGGGTTCCCCACCAGGTGCTTGGGTTTCACAAGATCCTCCCAAAATCAAAAGGACAGAACGTGTCCATGAAAGGGAGCTACTGAAATATCAGGAAGGATGGTTGGTTGGTGCGATTACCAATTTCTATGGAGCAGCCAAATTGGTAGTTGATGCTACTGCAAACTGTCTTCTGGCTTCTTTATGACTTTTACCTCTTAGCAGAACTAGGGGAGATTGACAACATCAGCAGACTGTGACTTTCCCTTCAAAAGAGCTGTGTCATTTGAAAAAAGAAGTGTTGATTCAGTAATTTTTTTAAACAATCCAAATTACTTAATCCCACAAACAAGCAAAAATTGCAGAAAATCTGTCTTCAGTAACTGGGTTTCTTTCCCCTGGAATCCACGGCTGAGTGCTGCCCCTCTGTTTGGGGTTAGCCACGACTCCCCCAGTTCCTGTCCCCCTCGTGATTGCCAAGCTCTCATTAGTTTAGGAGGACTAATACCATCTGTGTCTCAATGACATACTCCCACATGGTTTACTTAGTCAGCAGCTACCAAATTTGCCCTGCCTTCCAAGGCTGGGAGTAGGTGAGTGGATCTGAGATCAGACCACTGAGATCAGGCTGGTGTTTCTGAACTCAACAAAATGTGTGGGTAGGGTGTGTAAGTAAGAGATGCCTCACTTTGATTTTGGCATCAGTCACTGTGCTCATTTATTGCTTGAAAATGTTCTAGTACAGGTGAGTAGTTTCATTCATGACATAGAATTAGTTTGAAAAAAATTATCACCTCTTATAAATATTTTCACCTTTGTCACCTGACATCCTTGTTCTTTCCTCACTTCATCCCCCAGACACCAGAATGTGTATGATCATTTAGATAAATCTCCAGTTTTGTTGCAATAGCCATCAAGGATATTCACTATGAAGAAAATCACTGTGTCATCTGCTTGTGTTTCTCCAAAATAGTTGAACCACAGTTCAACTTTTGAATGGCAACTTCTTTCTCAATAAACCCACTCTTGTGTGAGTTCACAGTCCTAGCTCCTCTGTGAGTGACAAAAATAAATATTCACTAGTTTTTTACCCAAACAAGCTCCAGGAGAATAAACCAAAATCTAGGAACGGATGTTACAGAACCAGGACTTCTAAGAGGTGATAATTTTAAGGACAGCGAATCAACCAGTGACTTTGTTGACCTCTTTCCTACTTCTGGTAGGTTAGTTTCAAATACTGGACCAAAGTTTTCCCAACTTCAGCATTCCATGTTTGATTCCCTGCAGCTGATGTGCTAACAGCCCTCTGGCAATCTGGGATCATCAGCCTGCTTGCTGGAGGAGGCAGGTTTACAGACCTGCCTGTATTCCTAAATGTGATCATGATGCCATCAGGTGTCGTTGTGGCAGCAAAAGGACTTTGGGTTGCACTTATTGCCCCAGTGTCCATTGCCTGTTTCCTTCAGATGATTGGCTTGGTGGAAGCTTTTGTAGTGGGTCTGGGCGACTAAAGATGTCTCTTTTTTGTGAGTTTTGGAAAATATATGGCACCTAAATATGGACAAAGTTCACATGAACAATACCATTGGGGTTTGCCAAGTAAGAAATCTTTTTAACTATCTGTCATTGCAAACATGTTTAAATAAAAATAGTACAATCTCACACAAAAGAGGCACAATGACACATCTTTTGCCTCGTGATGATCAGGATTGTTTTTCTACTTGTCTGGATATGCTAATGAGAGAGTTTTTTCTTCTTCCCTTTACCAATATTGTTGTTCTTATATCTGGACAAAAACTATAGATCGTATTATTATTGTTCTGTAGAAGCAGAGAACAAAATGAACATCCTGGCCTCCCAAAATGTACAATTTTGTAAGAGAGAAATAAGGGAGAAGCCATTGAAACAGTGAGAATGAGACAAAGCAAGCACAAAGAAGTGAGTAAAGAAAATAGCTTGTTGAGATTGGGAAATACAAAGAGACTAATATTTGGTTTGATAAGCACTGCATAGCTCAGCCTAGGTATGTAAGGAGAAAATCCCTGTTGAATATCTTACCTTTTGGTGTCAGTAGCAATTTGTACTTGTGTTGTCTTACAGTCCTGGGTGACATGACACCTCACAAATGTTAATTCTTAGAGTTCTGAGATATTAGGTAGATAGAGTTGAATTTTATTTACAGCTGAAGAAAACCAAATTACAGAAAAAAAATGTGTGCATGAGATCAGTGACAAGGACTGTATCTCATTTCCACAAGCCCACACTTTCCATCCCCTCTCTACTTACCAGGAACCATGGCCTGTATTTTTCTAGTAGAAAAGCATACAGCATAACCCCCCCCCCTTTCTTGTACTAGCACTGTTTAGATATAATTTCCCACGAGGTCCCATCACTCTTTTCCTTGTCTATGATCCTCTTACATGAACATCATCTGGGAGTCAGTTTCCCCCCCAACATCACTCTTTCCAGCAGTCAATCTGTCCCTCCACCCAAACCCTGGAACTTTCAAAGGGAAGTGTTAGTAAAACTGAGATTTTTTGAGTTTAGCAGAAACATGAACAGCTAAAAGGGAAGTTGCAATATGGAAACTAATGCTACTTGGAAACAAGTTATGAACACCTCTAAAACCTGATGTTTTTCTTTTCTATGAAGGGCAGAAACAGTTGTCTAAAGGCTCATGCTCTGTCATTTTAATTTTTTAAAAATTAGAGATGGTTAGGAAATCAAATTTCTCTCCTGCAATGCCTTATGAAATAAAAGAAAAAAAATTGATTTTGCTTAAGTTGAAATTATTCAGCTTTGAAATTTTCCCACTGTCTCAAATGAGAAATTATTTCTCGGTTTCTTGTAATTGAAAAGCAACTGGCAAATGAAAGCAAGGTGTCCCTTTTTCTCCTTAGAAGTTTGCATATTATGCAGTCATAAGCTGAAAATTTAAAAATCACCCCAGAAATAATGACTGGAATTATTTTTGTTTAGAGCAGTTTTTCTTCTCTGTAAACTTCCTAAAAGCACAGTACTAGTGTTCAGCTTGGAAACATATTTTCAAAATAGAAATCCTTTGCCTTATTTACTGTGTTTGACAATTTCCAAATGAATATGATAAGGCAAAATTGGATTCAAATCTGTACTTCATGACGTAGTGACCAGCAGGAATGGCACTGATTTATACCTAAGATCCCTTCTCCCAACATTTTGCTTGTGATTAATAATACCCTGCTAAGGTTGGGTTGATTTCTTTTCTTCCATCCTGTCTGTATCAAGCTTACTATAGCTTACACACTGTAATAAGATAAAACCCGCTTAGGTAAGTAAAGCCATAATCTGACAAAAAGCTGGGCCTCGAGGCCTTTTTCTTAGATTTAGGTCATGATCATGGTCCCACTTACTACTGGCCCATCAAGCAAAAACTAATGATTGTAAAATTGCCATTAGTTACCAGGGTGGCCTCAGGCCATAAGATCTCAGCTAATTTTGAACTCTGCTGATAGATTCCTGAGCTTTGAGTCCAAAGATCAGCAGTTAGCTTTCTGTTAAAGGCAAACTTCACAGCAGAGCCACTGACAGAGTAGTATTAATTTATCCTTGTCACCCAATGTGTAAAGCTGGGGTGACAATGAAGTATAAAGTAGAAAGGGAAACACTTGCACTAAAAAAGGGACAGAGACCTTGTCCATTGTACCTACACCAATTGCCATGTTGACTAGTTATCAAGAAATGAACCTGATTTCCACTCTGGAGACCTTTAAGCATATTCTCTACATTTGACCCTAGAGATGGAGGGACATACAACAGAACAAAGTCCCTGGATCTTGCTGCTTTACTCAGTGGGAAGAAAAAAAAAAAAAAAAAAGAGATCAATGCCAGTACCTTCACACAGCCAGAAAACACATATTGCTACTGTTTGAAAATGGAAGAGCATTCAGAGCACATTGAAACCAGCATATAGACATTTACTTAATAGACCTGGAATGATATAATATGATATAACAAATCCTGTTTTCTACATGCAAAGAATTAGCATTTTTATCACTGCAAACCTTACTTTTCTTTTACCTCAGCTAGGCATGTGATCTCCCCAGCTTTCTTTTCCCTCATCATTATAAAATTCAGTGGTCTCTTTCAAAAGGTCCACATTTGTACATGTTTTCACATGCAGAAATGCTCCTCCAGGCTAGTGTTCATTGCTCAGTGCCATGCTATGCAGAAAGACTCAGCTAATTTGAAATGAGTTAACTGGGTTAACCTCTGTGACCACAGCACCACTATGGCTAAATTACAACCAGTAGCATAGACTTGCTGCAAGAGCATCACACATCTGTAACAGCTGTCATCTCCTTCTGTGGGCCTTGGGAGGAAATTTGGTGTCTCAAACACCACATTAATATAATGATGGGTGAATTGATGATCGCTTTTCTTGAGTAACATGTTTCATTGTCTTTCTTCCACTAATTGCACCTTCTCTTCCATTCTTTTTCCCTTTTTCTCTATTACAGTAATTCTTTGACATCACAATGAAGGACCCAAAAGCTGTATAAACAGACAATGAATAATTAAACAGGTCTTTTCCCAAAGGACAGAAGAGAGGAAAAGTGCTCTCAGACAAAACTCTTACTTTCTTTGCATTGCACTGTAGTTCTTAACCTAAAAAGAGGAAGCTCACAGTGTTTCTGGTTCAGGACTGGGCTTCATCTCCCTTGATGTTTACTAGCAAAAGCTATTTATTAATAAAGTTCTTTTACTGGACATAGGCATTTGGCGAGGAATAAATTACAATTCCTCTAGCATGGCTGACTAGCACCTTAACCAAAACTCTCTGTTAGGCAAGGAAATATTAAAGCAATAATTTTTCCATGAGATGTCATGATGATTTCTACAGGAGCATAACAACAATAAAGCAGAAACACAAAGTATGTATTATAAGGGTTTTCTTATTTATTTACTCCTTCATATTTTTGGTGCAATATTCTCAGGTATTGTATTTTTTTGCTGGAATAAAACATGGCAGATTTAAAAATGATTTTTCATAGCAATAGTTTCTTCCTCTCTGTAACACTTTTTCCTTTATTTCTTTCCACACTCTTTACCTGAAGAAAGAGAAGCAGAAAAAATGATAAGCAAAATGGAAGGGAAGGACAAAGAGAAATCCTCAATCCCCCAAAATATGATACTAATCTAAAGAAAATGTCTTTCATTATTCATTTTATATTACTTCAATTTTTGAAAAAAAAAAGATGAAAAAAGGAGTATTTCCTTAATTTTTTTTCTTTATTTAAATGCTCTTTTAATTTTTAAAAACTTGTAACAAAACATTTATAATACTGTGTCTGCATACAGAATATTAAACAGATATGTTTTATTCTGATTTAAAAACACATTTTTAACTTGTGAATATGTAGTGAGCTATATAAATTCCTTGTTTCCATAAAACAACTTTTAAAATGTTTGGGCAGAAACTTCAGGAAGTTCTAAGTGCCATTTCCTGTTCCACTAAATGGAACAGGATTGATCCTGATGATGATTGATCCTGATGGGCTGGTATGAGGTTCTTCAAAATAATTTTGGAAAATGCATAAAACATATCACAGCTTCTTCATTCGCTTTACTGTAACAGAGTTTTCAATATTTTATATGAATTTCTTCCAAGGAATTTTGTGAAGTTCTCAGCTAGAGATGCTACACAAACTCCTACACTGCTCTCTGCTTTGTGTAGGCAGTGGGTGCATTAAGTGAAAGTGGTTTGGGGCACAGTGTGATGAGTTTGTATTGACAGCCTAACGCCTCTTGGAGTTTATCTAAAGTGGAACGAGGAGGTGAGACCCTGATCGGTTTGGTGCCCACCCATCCCTCTGCCCACACCCAGCACATGGCTTGCGTTGTGCTCCCTGCACTGAGGAGCACAGGTGAGACAAACACAGCTTCCTATCCCTCTGGAAGCACAGCTGCAACTGGGATCCTGCTCACATGTTCAACTAACATGATTTGATTGAATGTGTTCGTCTTTTAATAGAATTTAAACAGTTTCTGAAAGCTTCACAGATACCTCATGAACACCATGTCAGGCACTGCCTTGGTCAATTTATTGTTCTTTTATGTGTTACCTTTGATCCTGTTTTGAAAACCAATATTTACATCAATGCATCTTCACAGTTAGCAAATGATAGATTAGATAAAACATAGCAATATTAATATATCAGGTTTACAAGAGTGACAGTTATCCCCATTTATTCCTTATGGTAAGTTCTATACAAAAATGCATTCTTTCCAAAAGACTTCAGCTTTTCTGCAGCTTTCTCAATTAAATTTATATCCTGACATTTTGTTCTGTATTAAGACTGATCATGTTGAAATCCATGAAACTTGTGAATGGAACCATGTGATGCACTCAGAGAAAGGAAGAAACAGAAATGCAGTTAAGGTCTTATACAGTTTAGTTTTAAAATATTTTTTTGCATTTAATAATTTCACTTAGCTACATATCTGCATTATATACACACATGCACAGAAAAAATGCATATTTTAAAGACAGAGAGATAAGGAAAAGGAAATATATATATGGTATAAATATTGTGTATCTTTGTTTAGAAGCTACCCTCGTTTAGTAGCTGCACCTTAACCATGCACCTTTACTATGCAAGCCGCAGGGGAAAGTAATTAAATTTAATAGCTACTGCCCTCGTTTTGAAGTCGCCCTCAATATAAAGCTGCACAGGGAAGTAATTAAATTTAATAGAAGCTGTGGATTCTAAACAAAGATATACGGTATAAAGTCCATATAGTTCTTGGAAAGTTAATTTCCAGCAGTAGCAGGCCTGTCGCTTGAAATATTCATGGTTTTGTAATTGTTTGAATCAAATCTCCAGCTCCAAAGAAGTTTCTCTGTATGTGAAATGATGGAAAGATGAAGGATCTGAGCATGTACTTGGATACCACCATAACAAGAATAACAACAACAACAATAATAAAAGAATGATGAACAAAATAAGATTATAAAAGAAGCCCCCCAAAAGTCACACGTTAATATTCCACTCTCATTTTCATCAATCACTGAAGCAATACCCCCTAGATCAGTGCATTAACTTGTTTATCTTTTACAATGAGGAAAAACTTCATAGCTTCATCATTCATTCCAGAGTGAGGGGAGAAAAAACAAAAGGCAGCCACCGAAATTTGCATGGTGCTCAATTATACATTAGTGAACATCACTTGGCAATCTGTTCATATCAATTTAATTGGATTTTAATACTGCCTCTGATCTTGTTTTCTAATTAACAGCAGTGCCTGGCAATAAAGCAGAACCATGCACCCAGCAACACCTTTGATCTCAACCATATGGAGCTCCTCCGTGCTCTTGAAAAATTTTTTTTTCCTTGCCTCCAATGCAGGCCGAGAGAAACTGGGGCCCCCAGATGGCCAAATACCACTCATGAGGGCGACTTCATTGATTATTTTCCTTCCTGATTGATCCTGATTGAAAATAAATAAAACACGCACATGGAACTGGATGCAAATTGGTGTCACAAGCTTTTGGTTATGTTGATGGTTTTCTCTGCTCCTTCTTTAGATGACAAGTACTTAAGTAAACATTAATTGACTCAATGGTCTGTATTTAGGGGCATAACTTTATCACAAAGACCTTTTGTTTTGTGTGTAGTTACTGTCCTACCACAGCCACTTTTAAAACTGGGATTAAAGGAAGTTAACTATTCATTCTTTATCTTTCTGATAATATCATCATAGACAAACTATTTAGGCATGAGTTCAGCTCACCAGTTTGATTTATATCTACTTCTTGTTGATTTGTTCTTGACAACTGACTTTTTTTGTTTCCTTCTTTCTTTTTTCAGGATGTCTAGGTAAAAGGCTCTTATCTTGGTTTCCTGCACAGGTCTGGGTTCAGGTACAGTAGGCTCAAGCAGAAAAAATATTGGCATGTCACTTTTCACATGTTCTCCACACAGATCTTACAATTATTCTCTGAGATACAAGGAACTGACTTGGCAGATTTCTTCCTTGGGTTCAAAGTAGAAATAAAAAATGTTCCAGAATGTTAGCTTATGAAGTGGACTTTTATAAAAACATTTAAAAGTGATGTAAAAATAACTTAATATATTTTACTTGGTTTTGCAAAGAAGTGAGCAACTAGAGGGAAAAACAGTACTGTCTTGTAATTTAAGTATTATATAATGATGGCACAAAGAACAACTTTGATTTCTGGCATTGGGAAAAATACAGAGAGAAATCATGCTTTTCTTCCTTCTCCTTTCACTTTCTGTTCTGAACATGCCATCTTAGCCTGTGCTTTGATTTGGATGTGACCCATAAGCAAGGCCAGGTCAGTCTTCTCTTGAAGAAAAGAGTTCCAGCAATGTGCTCCTGCAGAAGCAGGTGCTGCTGACTTTGCAGGTGACACCTTTCCCTTTGCATTAACAGGGACCCACCACAATGTTAGGGACATTGGCTCCAGGGCAGGGGCTTTATCTGAGGTGCAGTACCCTGACCATTGGTGTTCATCACGGAACCAGCAGGGCTCTCCAGCCTCGCTTGTAAACCATGTGCTGTCCATACAGTGTGTGAGCATTACACAGCGCCATCTCCTCTGGTTGCAGCTGGATGCTTCCCTTTGCATGGCTCAGAGCTATCGTGAGCACAGTTTGTGTGGTGATAACCACTGCTGCACACTGACATGTACTGGTGGAACTGCACTGAGCCTCCTCAGGTGCAGGGAGCACATTAATCCTCTCGGGTTTGTTGAAGTAGTTTATCTTTTCTGTCTCAACTTTAATGTCCATCTGATTAAATACCTTTACTTTTCAACTTTGACAATTTCATCAAATGAACTTGATGAGATGGTGCATGATTTCCACTTCTGTGGAGGTATGCTAATACAGCCCAAGGTCAGAGCCAGCAATCCAGTAAGTAAAACAGCCTGATAGTTGGGATAGAGGCAATGAATCCATGAACACACCTACATTCCATATGATCTATTTTCCACATATACTGCATTTCACTTTTGCAAGTGAGAACGTCTGAGGGGAGAAATCACACTGTCTGCTCTGAAAACAACTTTCTTTTACTGCAAAAAGAAAAGGTACTGTGGAGACTGGGCTCCAGAGAGATGCTGGAAAGGTCCCCCAGTCTGGTTAGGATGAGCAGATCTTCAGGCAGATGAGAGGGCTTTCCAGGTCAGAGTGTCTGTCCTGTTGGACTAATTGTTTAAACAGGGCTTATATTTGTACCAAACATGAGTTCAATCTGGATTTATCTTTTTCTTCATTTTCTTTCCAGAATTTCAAGCTACAAATATTTCCATTTGGAAATAGGAATGAAGAAAATAAATGACTCAAAAGAAGATAGAAGTTGCATTTTTATTCTGTTTCTGATTTGCTGATAAATTAACTCAGTTCTAGCTTCAATGGAGTGCAGTGACATACACTGATGAGGGAGCTGAGCTGATAAATGTGAGGGTTTCCTGTTGCACCCTGCTAGTAAACTGCTGCTGATTGGATGTGTTTCAGCAAGATTACTGCTGTGGTCTTTTTGAGCATTGGGACTCAGAGACATTGTCTACATTAGTATGCTGGGACAGCATTTTGATCTTTGTTCTGATTTCCTTGCTCTGATAACATGCTAGCTGCTGTCTTGTTTGCTTCCTGAACTGCTTGCTCCCAGTTTGGATGGAAATTTGGGTTATTTTTTGTTTCTGTTGTTTTTTT
>VWYP01009346.1:26426-81969 GCA_013400435.1 Pycnonotus jocosus
TTTTTTTTTTTTTTTTTTAATCTTTAAGTTGTATATTCAACTCTTTTTTTGACTAACCACTCTACTGCTTGCACTTTACCTTCAGAAGTTAGAAAGGTTTCAGGTGTGCCCCACCACATCCTTTATTTAAAATAAAGGGTGCTTTGCTAGATAAAGGGTTGAGGGACTAGGCCTTGTTAAGAGAGCACAGTTTGAGGCATTTATGTTTAACAACCACACCCCTACTATGAAGGTCTTTATAAATGAAGTGGATATAAATTTGTGATCATGCTTATAAACATGTGTAAAAGGTTTGAAATATGTGGACACAAGTATACATTACAGCTTCTGTCTCTATCATGAAAAGCAGCTTGTATCTCTGTCATGAACTCTGACCATGTTCTCAGATCCTACAATACAGAAGAGATTGCTCAGTGAGAAGGGGTGGATAGAAATGCCTTGCAGAAACCTCTTCTCCCCTCCTTTTTTTTTTTTTTTTTTTTTTTTTTTTTTTTTTTCTTGAAGACAAATAGAAGCAGGGGTGTGCATGCATGTGATTCTTCTTAAAGATGAGATGTGGGAAATGTGGATTCCTGAACATAAGAGGATTTGGGCTAGGGAGAGCTGGGGCCTGCAGCTGTCCAGCACAGCACCTCAGTGCTGGAGGGCTCTTGCTATCCAGAAATCGACAAGAGGTCATCCAAACCAGCAATGAGATTTCTCCACATGCATGGGACATAATCAGAAGGTAAGTTGGGTACTGGCTACTTTTATGCTCATAGCTTTAGGAAAACACCATCTTCAGACTGCTGTGACTGTTTTCCTGTGGCTCATTATTCAGGTTTGCAAAGCTGACTCTTCTCCCCAAATACATGTGCATGTGCTTTCCACCCTACACTTGTTTGGAAATGCTGCCTATTGCTGAATGCACAGAATAAGTAATTTAGTTTCTTCATATATCTGTGTATGTGTTCTTGTGAGTATCAGATACATTTTTAATATGATTTCTAATAAATGAATACAAGATTTTTTCTATTATAAAACAATACTTGGGTAGGACTATCACAATTGTACTAGATAACAGGATGTTATTCAGCTGCTTTATTGACTTAAAAACTTTACTGATGTTACTGTTTCTTATATTTAATATTAGACATACCTCAGAAGTGTCTAGGATGGCAAGAGTGAGCCACATAGCTGAGTCTCACAGCACCAGATATAGTCTAATTTCTATCTTTTCCCATTCTCAAAATATGAACATACTAGTTATTTGTGCTCAGACCAAAAATGTGGATTTGCACAACAGCCAGTGCTGACCAGTAATATTTGATATATTTCTTCTTGGTTCTTTTAATTTTTAAATACTGTTTCCTGCAATTATTCTGAACTGATTCTTAAAGCACATAGTATCTCGTGATGTTTCATTGTATTATATGCATTTTATTTTGCCCTTTTCCTTTTGTCTGGGGCAAATGTAATGATTTGCTTATTATTATTTCACACATTCATTTAATTTGCTCTATTGTTCATGGGAAAAATTAATGACTGATGAATGGTTTCTTCCCCAAAGTCTTTTTCCCCTGTTGAATTTAAGCATGAAAGGCTTAAACATACATGCAGATGATGACATGGTATCCTGGGAATGTACCATTGTGAAATGGGCTATATTCTCCTTCAAGGACCTGTCATCACATTTATGCCACTTGTAAAGAACAGCAGCTCTGGCAGCTGGCATTAAGCATGTGGGTTACTCTCTGCATTTGTGCCTTATTTTGCTGATCTAGGCTATGGCTCATGGGTAATATTCAGTTTTCAAAGTCCTCTTCTTGCCCATTGATAGCTGGGGAAGACTGAAGCAGGATTGACAAAGTTAAAAGAATCAGCGCCTTCAGAAGGGCACTGCCCTATTTCCTCACCTTTATACTTACTAGATAAGGTGACCCTGGAGGCTAGGCAAAAGATTGAATTGTTAAAGGCTGATTCTGCCAGGTTATGAAGGTTATCTGTGTGGTGAGTTACAGCTTTATCTGATAAAAAGATGCAGTTAAGGGATCTGTAACTACGACAAACAAACCAGATTAGTGCAATGGCTTTGAGACTCTATCCTCAGCTTCTGAAAGTCCTGGAATATAATTACCTTCAATCTGCTTGCCTTGTCTCAGACTTTCAGGTTGGTACTTTAGATCTACCATTCATGGCAGAGAATTCCTCTCCCACCTTCCTGCTGTTATCCTCAGTCTGCAGTCAGCAGGATTTCTGGGCCTGACAGATTCCCATGTGTCTTTGCAATTCTCACTCCTCCCCTCTTTTTTTATTTAAACTTGTGTGACTTCACCAGAATAATACCTGCACAACCCAGTAAATGTGAAGTTGTGAGTTTTCTCTCTCTTCCAGACAGTGCATGCTGGCTTTAATATTTCAGAGATGTTTTTGTTCTCATTTCTCTGTGAAGAAGACTGCAATATGGGTAAGACTCAGTCTCTCAAAGAAACTTCCACTCCAAGACTGGAACTGAGCTATTTACCTGCAAGTATGGGTGGTATGGGCAGCTTCTGCAATGATGGCTGAGAAGGCTCCTTGTCTGGCAAACAGGGAATGAACCACTTCCACCTCGTGGTGTCATCTTCTTTCCAGGGCGTGATGCTACTAGCCAGGCTGTGTAATACAGGTGTGTGGAATGACACACATACCCTGGAGACAGGATTCATGTTCTTCTAAGACTAGAAGCAAGCCTTTTGTGTCTCTTTGGTTTTGTCTTATGATTTATTTCATTTCTTCTGTTCAACAATTGAGCCATTTGCCAAAGGGGAAGAATCATCATTCTGCAACATTTCCTCCTTCCAGCTAAGAAACATACAGCTGAGCACTCAGGCCTTCTTCAAAATGGTGTGCTTTGTTATCCTGTTCTGCTTTTTTTTACTTTCCTTTCATCCCCAAGAGAGATGCAGTACTCCATATGTGTCAGCAAATCCCCCAGACTTTCAGGTGTTTCCTCAGGGGAATTGTTTTCCAGCTTAATGCAGTAAAACCCTGGACACTCTCTTGGCTCTTTCTCATGCTCTTTTTCCCAGAATTAGACATGCCTTTCTGCAGGTGAAAGTGGTTGCCTCTCAGCTGCTGCAAGTGCAAAAGGACTCAGATAGAAGACACTGATTTTTCCATTTCATGCTCTGCACAGATTTGGACATCTTGTCTCAGTTTGTGCTATTACTTCCTTGCTACTTTTCTTTCTTACTGACAGGGAAAGCCAGCCATGACCCTGTTAGGCTGACCAGGAAAACAAAAGTTTTTGTGACTGTAATACTAGTGTGACTCCAGAAGCAGAATATCTAGAATGCATCTATTGCATATCTATTACATGATCAATGCATCTATTTTTACTTAACTCTCAAGCTGTACAGCAGCTCAGAGAATCACAGAATAATCAGGGTTGAAAGGGACCCAGAAGGATCATCAAGTCCAGCTCTTAAGTGAATTGCCCATATGGGCATCAAACCTGCAGCCTTGATGTTGCTACCACCAGGCTCTGACCAACTGAGCTGATCTCAGGGGATAGTTCTTCATGTTTGCAGCACACACAGCTCACTCCAATGAGTGACATTCTGAGTTGAAGGGTTAAGATTTCAGTGCTCTGTATACAGTGAAATGAAAGCTAATCTGCCTGAATAATTCCTCTATGTCACCCCTGGTTTATCAAGAATAAAGGTAATGTGAATATCTTTTAACTTAAAATATGATAATGTACCATTTAGCTTTCTCTGCTGCCCAATGAAAGATGGGTCAAAATTTTATCTGAGTGCTCAGATGTATGGTGTTGAAAGTAGGATACAAAAAAGTATGAATAAAAGCATGTACTAAAATGATATGTCTATAAGAAGCAAAAGGTTTTTTTGAAATTGGATTACTCCTATAATACAGTGGCTGCGGTTATGCTATAATTAGAACATAATTACATTGTCTTTATAATTCTGGTTACTTGTAATTAACATTAATGCATATGAGGAAGTAAACTACATATCTGAATTGCTTATTAGTACCCTGTTAGGACTGGAGCCTACAAACATATATGGAAGTTTACTCACCAAATATTTTCGTTGGCTGTCACTGAATGACTCATGTGACTAATGCTATGAATGGGTGTTTGTAGGCAGCAGCCCTTAGATTCGAACTAAAATTAACATGAAGTTAACTGCACTAACCACTTTGGATTTACCTGCTGCAATTACCCTGAAGTTATACTTTGATTTTTTAAAAAAAAATTATTTATGGTAGGCATGAAAAGAATGGGTTCTGCTAAAGTGTTAGTGCTCCAACTATGTGGAAAATAGTAACCACAATGCAAGTAAACTGGAATTCCAACCAGTTCAAACTGTGCCATAGAGTAGTAGATCAAGCATTTTTTTTGGTAGTTACATTTGTTTGTAACTGAAATTTGGCCCAGAACTTCCTAGTTCCAGAAGCTAACTATTTTTAAAATAGCTACTAGCAATAGCAAGAGCTGTGCGTCCTCCATACAAGGCGAGATGCAGCATTTTCAACCCTTCTGTAGGAAGTGGTAGGTAGAAGGGCCCCTTTCCATCCTGACATTCCTAAAGGGAATGTAAATAGATGAGCATACTTGTAATGTCTCACACAGATAGCTGGAGCTCAGGAGGGGAAAAAAGTACTGGTCTCTAAAAACAAGACTACTTTTTTCCTTCTCCTTAAAATCTTAAATGTTATTGTACAGAGAAAAAAGAGGGCTTAATCTTGCATGACACATGGAGCAGGAGGAAGTTTGTATAGATGTATCATCTGTGTTAAAAAAAAATTATATCCAAATGCCATCGATTTCCAGCTTTTCTGCTTGTCCCCAACATATATATAATAACCTCATGACGAATGAATATCAGAAATAGGTTTTTATAGATTAGATGCATGATAGACTGCAGTGCTTCTGAGAGTCTATTGTGGCAATGACCATTGAACTAAAGAGAATTTACATGACCAACCATTAGAATCGATCCAGTCTGTATTATAGATAGTCCCTAAATACATATCAACATGACAAATGGAAATGGCTGTACTGTACAGGCCAATAAGTTGTGATTCAAGGGGAACATACTTATTGACACATAGACTGCTCAAAATGAACCTTGATTTAATGAACTAGAAGTGAGATTTTTTGATGCTATTAGAAATACTGTATTCTGCTAATTAGAGATCCCATCAGGTAACTTGCAAAGTTTTTTGTAGGCAGAAAAAAGGCTTCTTCATGAGTAAAGTCCTGTCACACATATGGCCAGTATTGTGGTTATATACACTGAATGGTCAGGCAGAAGTGAAGCTAAAGGAAGCCTTTGCAGCCATTTCTTCCTTACAGCATGAGGATTTATCAGCTGTGACATTTATTGTGTCTTTGTTCTCCCTGTGGAAAGACATTGAGAAAAGAGGGCATCAGTAATGCAGAAGTACCATGTGGAATTTCTGGTGTAAGTAAGAGACAATCGGCATCCCAGGAGGCTCCTGAGTTTTGCCTCTCAGTTTTCTCAGGAGAATTCCCTTTTTATTTTAAGGGTGGAGGGTGAGGAGTGTAGGGGGATATTACAAACTTATTTACGGCAACCCTGTTTGGTGGACTGAGCAGAGGAATGGAGATTTTGGCACTGGTTATACACACTAAATCAGGGTGCACTAGATGTCAAGAGTCCTCTGCTCTCTTACTGTTATTTTTATCTCAAGGGATTTATCACGCCGATGTTATGTTACTAGAAGATACTGATTATTGATATTGATTACAATTAGTGCTATCTGTTATCAGTGACACAGAAATTTACACTAGATATGGTGGTAACTTCTTGGGTCCAGTGGGAGATATTTAGTCACTTAAATCTGGATACATTTTAGCATTTCAGATGCCCTGTGTATCTTAGACACCTTCCTGGGACTAGCAGGACCTTCATGAGACCTTTTTCTTCCGAGTGGCAGCTGCAAGCCAGCAAGGAAACTCTGAGCCGTTTCATCTTCTTTTGATGCACCAGTCTTTGGCAAATGAATCCCATCTTACATTTCAGGTTCTTCTGCTGCTGTCCAGAGCCCTGAGGGGTGGCAGGAATTGTCAAAATGACTTCCAAAGTACTTTTATTGTGAAGGAACAGCTGACTATGTTTCTTTCCCAGCAGTTGCTCAGTAATTCAGTCAATGCTCTCCACTCTGTGCTGAAAGAACCAAGGAGTTTCCTGCAGTGAAAAGCAGCACCCTGCTCAGTGACTATCCCAAGTATTTGTCTCTGCATGAGGAGAAGGCTGCAGTCAGGGGTTAAACCAAGACAGGTGAACCTACAGGAAGGGTAAGATTTGAGGATCTCATTCTCCATAGTGTCATCATAATTTTTACAACTACAAAGGAAATATCAAATGATGAATTCCAATGAGTCTGGTAGCATTTTGTCTCCAATATGCATAGGTGCAGAGCAAGACAGAAATGTCTGAATTTTTAGCTTGCTTGATTTGTCACAGTTTTAATTCCCTAACACAATCTATGTTTTGTCTGGCAAAAAGAAATCTCAGGTTTAAAAGTACATTTAAAATTTAAAAAGTTTATATATTTTTAAGACAGAAAACAAAGAGTATTTGTAGGCAGTGTTTTTTGTTTATCCAAGCTTTCCACCATAACTGAATAAACAGGGTACTTCTTCTTCTTTCCTAAAGCCAACAGGCTTTAGCATGCAGTTCTTCCTGCAAAGAGTTAATTGAAGCAAATAAAGTTCTTACATTGTTAATAATCCTCCCAATTTGATCTTGTTCCTTTTCCCCCTCAAGCAGTAAGAGGATAAGTGCGAGTGATAGCCAGATTTATAAATTATTTCTTGCGAGCTGAATGCTTTAAAAGGGAATATAAAAATCTGCTATGTGTCAGGCGATCCATGGAGGCATTAGCAAGCGTGGCTGATTCTCAGTCCCCTGAAAGCAGGAGTGATAATTTGTAAATCTAGGAACTGTACGTGGAGAATGGTAATTTGTCATTAGTAAGATTAACATGATCAAGGGAGTAGAATAGATTATTTACATATAAAATACAGAAGATCATTGATGCAGCAGTGATGAATAAATACATTTTGATAAAATTAAGTCAATATTTTTTGGGAATCAATACAAAAGCTTTGGCTGTCATATAACATTGCAGATTATGTTTTGTGTTGTATAAAATGTACTATTTATTTGAGAACGAAGTTTTTCCCTGGCCTTCTTTGTTTAATCGACCTGTAGAGCAATCCTTTAACACCGTGCATTTAGCCACAAATTAGTTTTCTTCGTTCCTTTAGAATGAAATAGCACTTAAAATGTAGAATAGCTATGCACTCAAACACTATTTAAAGGGACATGACATTTTTATTATTGAAGTTTCATATGCTAGTTAATTTTTTTTTTTGTTCTAATAGATTTTCCTCCTTGCAGAGAGAAACTATCACAAACAATATAATACATTTTGATCATGTTTTCAATGCAGAGTGAAATACAGTTGCTGACATGGTTCATTTACTTACACAAACTGTTTTGTGTTCACACTGTTGCTCAAAAATCCAACACTATCAGGTAAAAAAAAATTGAATGAAGATAGGAAGCCATTATCCTGACCACTAAGTAATAGGGAATGTGATATCAATTGGCAAGTTGTTAACTCTGATTTTCAAATACACCATTTGCAATGACTTGTAACTACCTACAATAATGGATATAACCTTTTTTATTTTTTTAATTTTCTGAAAGCTTCAGCAAACTGTGCTATCATAGTGTTTAAAGAATTTAAAGCAAATTACTTAAGGAATATTGCTCAAAGCAAATGCTATGCAAGGCAGTAAGTGACTTTTGTGGGTGACTGAGCACTGAAGCAAAGCTATGAGGTTTGCTAATGTAGACTCTGTTTATTTGCAGGAAGATTCCTTTGCCACAGATGTTCTCAACCAAACCAGTTCTTGATCTTGCCAATGTGAATATGTGCAATGCTACACGTGTGTAGACCCAGGGAGTTCAGTGGGGTTGCTCATGTGCATAAAATTACTTCTGTGCCTGCATGTACAAGGCCCAGGGCATTGGAGAGACTTAATCATTAAAAGGTGAAACAGAGGCATTTTTGTTGTACTTTGTTATACTGTGAAAAATCACAAGTCAGTCTTAGTTACAGGATTGCTTTTCTCACAGAACAGGATATCCAAAAAAATAAAACAAACCAGAAGACAACATTGTTTTATGGCAATATAAGCTTTGAACATTCTCTGCCGTAGGTTGCTCAGACTTCCATTGACATCATGAGGGGGCTGTGTTTAGATGAATAATTTTTTTGGCAAGGGCAAACAAATGAATAAATGCTCAAGGGAGAGAGCTAAACTAAAAGAGGAGGAAGCCAGAAATTCAGGACTCATATGTAAAGTTACTATGACTTTACATATAACCACAGTACTTCACTAAGTAACATGGTTTTGCTTGTAATTAGAACAACCAAATTGCAAATGCAAAATCGCAATAAACACCCATTTGCTAACCCAAATGTTGGCCACAGGGGGCTTAAAATGGCTCCTTTTGCATGAATTCAGAGAAATAAATTGAAAGGAAATGGATGGATGGATGGATGGATGGATGACTAGATGGATGGACGGACGGACATGAAAACATAAATAATACCAAGTATCTGAACAATCACCTCACAGGACAAAGCTTAGTTGAGAAGTACAAAAGAAAAAGAGGTAATTTTCTTTTATAAACTTTCAGTTGGGGAGGCTTGACCATATGGAGATTTCTTCTGTCCTTGTCCAAAATGAACCTTGAAGTGATCAGATTGATAAGTAACTCCATAAATATTGCAAGTATATTTGAGCTTCAGATTTATGATTTAAAACCATTTTGGATTGTAAAGACCACACATTTCCTTAATAAGAAAAATGAATGGGTTTATACTCTTGTTATTTCCTCCCCATTTTGAAACCTAGATGAAGGTTGAAATTTTCAGAGAAAACAGGAGTTCTGTGAAATATGTTTGACATCTGAGGTCTGCTTTTGCTGCCCCTAAGCTCAGGCATTTATCCAGGGACAGAATTTAGAAGCACTGTTACCCCAAACTGACCATATAATTAACACAGAAAATGAGATTTCTCCATTTATTGTTTATACAATTAATGATAGGGCAATTGTTTGTACCAATTGCATGCTTAGTAGAGGGACCTAATATTAGTTGGATTAAATTTGAGCTTTAAGGGCCTTTGAAATACACAAGCACGGTTTTCACCCTGAAATGAATGTCCTATAAAATTTCTAGCAAGATCTTTTGCAACCTAGCTTACTGAGATAAGGATCTATAGATACCCTTCAAGCTAAACATCTCAAATGAATAATTACCTTCCTAAACTAAAGAGTTAGTTTAATAGGATATTTATTGTGTGCTAAGATTGTTAAAACAATATTTTGAGGGGAGCTTAATAACTGTATGACAGTGTGAGACACAAAAGATACAGATCTTATGTCTTCTTGCTAAACCAGTAAATATTGGTAATCATTTAATACATTCTTCAAAGCTTTATTTTGTACTATTTGAGGTTTTTACACTGGAGAAGCAAAGGCATTAAAATAGTGCAATTTTCACTTTAGCCAATCTCATTACTTAAAATTATACCATCATGCGTGACAACTGGCCATGCCCTCCAACTTCAACATAAAAATTAGAGAAAAAATAAAAGAGAAAAATGGTAATTTCAAATATGAGTTTTGGACATTAAAACTCTATACTAGAAAAGTGTTGTGTATGCTGTTACAAGAAAACAGCAAGTATTTCTTGAGTAGCTCCGTGGACTGTTACAGGCAACTATTTTCCTGGACCACTTAAAAAAAGAGTTTTAAAATATGTCTTTAAGATATCAATATTGAAACCTATAAAATATTACTCAATCAGATTGACAACGGTTTTTGTATCTGGTGCTTCAAAAGTATACTGTTTACTTTGATATTATTGCAGTAATGAGTCCTAGGAGGCTTAATCCAAACTTTTTGGAATTGTTACTTCAGGAAGTGTTTCACGTGTTTAGCTGTTACCTGAACAAGGAGTACAAAATTGTTCAAATTCTAGAAAATCATTTGAAAGCCTTTCAATTTCCTCTGCCTCTGTTAGCTGTGTTGGAAAGAAAGAGGGAGGCCCTCAGCACCATGGAGGACACTGTAAATGTTCTCAGTGCAAAGCTACACTAGTCTACCAGGTGTTTTGTAAAACTGAGCCTGAGGCTCTGGCAAATCTCATGGTGAGGGCTAACCGTGGCGCCCTGCATTCTTGGGATAGGTAAATACTCTCTGCAGCAAGGCACATCCACACCCTTCCCTTTGCTGTGCTTCCAGGATTCCTGGCTTTCCCTGTAGGCCCTGTGCTAGGACCTCAGAGAGCCCTCACTGCACAGTCAGGCAGACAGCGACCTTGTGAGTCTCAAGAACCCTGCAGGAAGTGAATTTGGCACAGAGTGGATCATATGAAACTTTCCTCCGGCTTCAGAGGAAAGACGGAATTTTGCTTTCTGTTTTGTATTTAAACAGACTCAAAATCTCAAATCAAAACACTGTTGGACCTACTGAGTTCCACCTGGCTCATGTCAAATCCATGTAATACCCCAAGTTTTATATGGTTTAGGAAAAAACCCATAAATCGAATCAGAACTACTTGAAAGGCTGAACTTCAGTGAACTTTAGGACAAACTGGAGCTGAGCTACAAGCTCCTATGAAATCTGAAACCAAGCAGATTTTGCCTGGCTTCTTTTGAGGTCCATGAGTTTTGAAAAGACCTATAGCATTGCCATAAGTATTTATCATGAAACTTGCCCTAACTGGTGTTTTCATTAAAGCCTCTCTTCTTGAAATGAAGTGACCATGTGAAAATCTCATCTTTCATTTAAAAGAGAGCAGAAGTTTTCTATCGCTGTGGTTGTGGCAAGAATTTTGAACGTGTGCCCAAGTGCACCAACAGTTCAAAATTAAAGGTGACTTCAGAGACTCCAGCATGCATGGTGTTATTTTAAACTTACAATTTCAGGATCTTAGCTAATAGTTTTTGAGAATGAAATCTAGCCCACTATCTGTAACTCTACATTCTATCCAAGGACATAAAGGGTTTTTATTCCTTCTCTTACTGTTATGGTGCTTTAGAAGACAACTTCAAAGCATTTAGGTATTGGCAAGTCTGGCTCCAGATCTGACAGCTGTGGCAATGTCTCTCTGCTGAAACCCTCCATCCCTGTGTACCTGGGTTTTGTGTAACCAGCGAGACAAAATCCAGAGAGATGCTTAAGTTCTAATTCAGCTCCATGTTTAGTAACCTAATTCCTTCCAACCCCCAAGTTTATTTTAACAGCATCATTTTCCTTTGAAGGCTGTAGGTAATTCACTCCTCTTTAACAATGTACAGATGGTTTCTGGAAAAGCCCCTTTGTTCCTTCAAATAAATAACACAAAAAGGCTTACTGATTATGCCCACGTAGGGCACTGTGTTGTGCTTTTCATTTATTGGTTGATTCTGCCATTTATTTTGGCTTCTGCTTCTCTTGGATGAATTAAAGTCTTTTCTTCCTCATGCTCAGAGAAGGAGTTTGTTTGATGTCAAAGCTGGGGAATTTCCTTGGTATCAGAGAGTCTTACAATTTTATATTAAATACCTTTCATGGACCAAAAGTCCACCTAAATGGACCACACATCCCTCCTGAATTTAGCTCAAAGACATTATAAGTGCTTCTGAAAATTCAATCTCATAGTGAATGTTTAAGACAACAAAAACGATAGCCACCAATACAGAATATTTTTGTATGCCATTAGCATAAAAATGTTTTGCTTGGGAATTTTAGTCATGTTTTCATGTTATTTATTTTGAGAGAAAGGAAAATGCTTTAGCTGCAAATTAGCTTCCTTTTCTGAATTAAGCCAGTCATCAGAAAGGCTAACAGAACTAAAGGCCCACTAACCTAATGTTTTGTTGTGAAATAGCAATCCAATTTATTTAGGAACTGTGAAGCTCTGATAGGATTATGGAACAAGATCTCCTTGTGCTAACAAAGGTGACAAAGTTATAGTTTCAGATGTGGTATTTTCTAAAGGTAATAGCCACTCTTTTTAATTTCATATTGTATGAAGTTTTTTCTTTTTTTTTTTTTTTTTTGAGGCTTATTTTAAGAGCCTATCTAGTCTGCAGTTCAGATGTAAAAATATCAGGTGTTTTTGCCATGTGGCAATGACACTGCAGATGTCCAGCAAAGGTACGCTTTAGTTAACAATCATGTGAAACTGATGCTTCAGCTGGCAACTAGTTTGTGAAGAAACCCCTCAAAGTCTAGCATGCAAATAAAATCTTGTAAATCTATAAATACATAAATTAAAGCTTTTTGAGATAAAATATAATTTCTCCTTCCATTTTTTTCCTGCTAGATGACTATAGCTGGAAGTAGTTGGGCAGTCAAGCTGGAAATATGGACTTCAAATTACCAGGGTTTATAAACAGTGACTTAGAGGGCAGTGATACACATTAATTTTCAGAGAAGCATTTCAAGTTCCATTAGTTTCAGTGAGAAATGTAGATAATCTGCACTTTGGAAAATCAGGTCAATACAGTATCGTAAAAACTACTTTGCACATAACACCTCTTTATGCATTCAGAAGCTTCATAATAGCACAAGTACTTCATCAGAAATGGCAAGAGTGTTCTTTTCTCTGAGTATTTACTTTCTTTCTATTTAATGTCTCTGAAAAAAGCCTCAGGATGCTAAACATACAAAGAAATAAATGTCTGTGTGGTATACACAGTTAAAATTGATCTCTTTATCTCTGTAAATCAGATATGGGGAGTAATATAAGAAAGATTGGGCAAATGATTAAATTACAAACCTTTTCATAGTCAAATATTTAATCACAAAGTGTGATATATGAAAATGTATTAAATGAAAACAAATTTTGCTAGGGTGATTGGGTATATGCTTTAGGTAATGTTCTTATACTATTTTTATTCCAGAATACAACATATGAGGTCGAAGTACTGTATCATGTGCAGATTAAAGACAAATTACATATAGATGAGGTTACATTTAATTACCTGAAATAGCTTTGTATGCTGAGTGGAAACCACAGTTTTCATCAACACCATATTAATTATTGCTGCCGAAAGCTGTAATTGACTACTGTGTTTTTCGGCTCATGAGTCAATGGTGACTAAATGTTTACTTTACTGCTCCTAATTGCCTAAAATGCAGCACTTGTTTTTCCTTGGAAAATCTGTGGTCTAAGTTCTGCTCTTGTTTTCATGCATATAACCCCACAATCATTTATATGTATAGCTGAAAGCACAGTTGGCTTCAAAATTTCTGGCAAAAATGGTTTAAGTGAGGGGCTGTAATTCCCTTAGCATCCAATACGGAGAAAAAGGAAATGTGTCAATACTGTCCCACTTATGGCTTCATTCTTCCATATGGCCTGTAGAAGACCTGAACTTGCATTTGGAATAGGGGGTCTACAGACCTCATTTGACCTTGTGTCAGTTGAATTCGAGATCCCTGTGGTGAAAGCACAAGCTCATCTTCTCAGTTGTACCAAGCATGTAAGGGAATATGGTATACATGAAGGTGATTGGGATTACCATCAGGGTTTTCTGCCACAGGAATTGCTTTGGAGACACAGAAATTGTAAGGACCTGATATGAAACCAGATGCTACAAACTCAAAGGAATTAGACTCTTCTACACCTTTACAGATTTCTCACAAGACCAAACAGAGGCAGTGTGGTTCCCAGGAGGTGTACAGAAGTAAGAGACAGGAAATTTGAAAATTTGTGGGATGGCTATAGCCTTGAAATTGCATAATCTCTTCATTCAGAATCACACTTCATCCTGTGGAGAAGATAGAAATAATGCAAAAGATGGAGTAGAAAATAAGAGGAAAGAAGTGGCCAACCCACCATGGAAAATCAAATATTCGCTGTAGAATAACAAAAGAGAAGTAGTTATCTTTTTCAAAAAAAGAGAAAAAATAGGTGGGGAAGAAAAAAAAAAAAAAGAGAGAGAGTAGTTCAAACAGCCTGGAGACCACTGCCTCTCTCCCTCCATTCTGTCTTTTAATGACAGTGACAGTGACAACTTTCCTGATAGGCTCTCCTGTAGGAATGCCACCATCAGAGTCCAGGTTGCTCTCAGCTTCACATGATTTGGGGCAACATTGCTGATTTTCAGGAGCTTTGGCATCTCTGTTAAGAAAATGACAACTAACTTTCTTTTATATTATTCCATTTCACAAACCTTCCCAAAAAGCTGGTAGCATTCTTCACAGTTCTGGAACGAGTATTTAGAGTTTGGAGGGAACCAATCCTAGATTTTAGCAAAATTCTATCCCCATAACAGCCAATGAAAAGATTTTTACCAGTCAGATCATTGAGCAATCTGATGAATACTACTAGACCTGTCAATATTGCCAGTAGTCATCTGAGTTATGTGGACTAAGAGGCTGGAGACAAATGGGCATTATGGACATATTTCTACTATTTCCCCTGTATTGACTACCAGTCTGTCAAAAACGTCATGCATTCCCAAGAGAGGCCCACTTGCCCATTGCAAACAAAGTGATTGAGACATAGGTTTTGTACTCATACTTGAGAACACATAGTTAAAAGGTGTGGCTGAATGGGCAAAGACTTTTGGGCCCTCTAGGAAACTACTTCAGTGCTGAACCACGACAAAGACTTGACAAATAACTCAGGCTTAAAGAAAACAAACCTGTTAAATGAAGTGAGTGTCACAAACCCTCTCTGGAGTTTAAATAAATCACTTTTACTGAGCTTTCGACGAATGTGTGTGTATCTGTGGTACACAAAATAATTGTATTGCTCTATATTCTTTTAAAAATGATTTTTAGGTGATTTTACCAGTCAGACTACATTTTCAGTAATGAATCCTTTCCACAGCCTTGCAAACTTAAACCTCTGGCATAGATTTTATTCATATTATCACGTTCTCATCCTCACTATTTGTAATGTGCCTTGTATCAACAAGGTTTTTCTCACACTAATAGCAATGATTCTTTTCTGGGATCTGTGTACAGCCACTGTGCTCATTTTTTGTTGCAGGAACCAGTCTGTGTTCAGACACAGATTTTGTTCTTGCTTCAAATCTCTATATATTTTCATAATGATCCTTAACATTCTTTTGACACTTCTCTGCCTTTTTGGGTCTATACTTTGACAGTTATTCCACAGGAAAATAAAAGATCTTTATTTTGTAGTGGTGAGTTTATGACACACCTGCACGTTTCCACCTTGGAGCTGGAATGTAATGTCAACAAAGTTCGTCTGGCATTACATGAATTTTCAATGGGACTTCTTTTCATTGGAGATTCTACTAGAGGAGAGATGGATATATGTGGAGATCTTGTCCAAAATTTGTACAAGCAGAGACACATAAACAGACATTTGTTGCAGTTGTCACCTCCAGATGGGGACTACTGATTCACTGATTTTCAGTACTTGTAGAATTTTCCTTAGTAATGTACTAGGTTAACTTGAGAAAAATGGAGACATGGAAACTCATTTCTGTCTATATAGTTGTTGCCATCTTACACACACACGCACACACACATGCACACACCCCTGTCTATATTGGACCATCAGATTGTTAGAAGTCGACCCTAGAAGAAAAGATCTGTCTCAACAATATAATAGGAAAAAAAAAAAAAAGCATGAACTCGAACCAAGAGAAGACAACTGGGTGAAAGATACTGTGTATTTAGGTGTCAAAACATTCCCTGAATTTTGAAGAAATAGATCTCAAAATACCAGGGGGGCTTAAATGCCAGTTTCCTTACCTTTCAGTTTCTTTCTCTAGTTGGCTCAATAGAAATTTAGGTGGTCGCTTATGAGCATCCATATCTTGAAACAAGGGTCTGCTTTTTTGGGGGAAGGAGAAGCTGTATTGTGTTAGATCAAGATTTTTGAACAGAATCACTGTGATGTGACTCTTCATCAATTCACAATGAGATCAGCTGGCCTTCTCACCTTCCTTCAACTTCATTAGAATGGCAGTATATGACTTACCACATGAAAGCTGCAGTCTCTGCCAAGTAAATTAAATTCTTATAATAAGAAGCAGAGTGGTCCAGTGGTCAAAAAGCAGGGCTGGCAGCCAGCAACTCCTAAATTTAATCCCAGTACAACTTAGTGAATAACTTCAGGCAAGTTACTTAACCTCCTAGTTTCCACCTCATAAAATTGTAATAATAAAAGTGTTTTTCTGAAGACCAATTAGTTAATGCTTGTTCTCTGTCTGAAGAGAAAAATGCAAAGTATCATGGAGGTACTAAGCCTAATTAATTCTTAAATCCTAATCATATCAAAGCCTCATCATGATTACCCCAGTTAAATAAACTGGTAAGATCATCAAAAGCCAAAACATCCAACACTTTTGATTGACAGGATCTGTAAGGGACCTGGCATCCACGTTGACCCAAGGGTGATGTGTGACAGGTTGAAATGCCAGCCCGTGGCTCCCCATGGGGTTGGCGGTGTCTGAGAGCTCCAGCTCTGCTCCCATTCCCTTGTACACGCTGCTACACCATGGTGTGAGCATTTTGAGAGCAAAAGGGTGCTGCTGTGAGTCAAACATCCAGATGGCACTGAAGTGTGAGGCTGTTGTTTAGATCTCACATTTTGTTTAGGTTGGATCACTGTTTGAGGAGGATGAAAAGCAAAAGCTATTCTTTCCAAGGCTCCAAATGCAACTGATGCCCACTTAAATAGTTCCAGATCTGCTTTGTATAGATAGAAACATAGGAGCAATTTAAGTGTTTTGAGAGAAATATCCACTTCTTCCCAAGCCTCCTCTCTGTTGGAGTCTTGCCATCACAAACATGGAGGACATGCAGATCTGAAGATCCATAATTTATGGAAGAGTGTGGAATACCAGTCAGATCAAACGTCTGGTGGAGTGGCTGTTGTCAAGCCCTCAAATGTTTAACTGACTGCACTTGTCAAAGAGCTGTAGGATAGATCTGAGGGGAGAGTTTGGCCCTTAGTGTTGCTGGTTTTCATCCCATAATTTTGAGAGTGTTCTTTGTGCCTTGTTTACTGCAGAATATGATTAGATTTTAATTTAACAGGCAAGGAATGTGTCTTTCATGTGGCAAGTCAGAAGGGCCTCGGAGCTTTATAGTGGGGAGGGGGGGATGGTGCTGGCGCTCGTTGTGAAGCAGTGGAGAGTCCTGCTATATTGCTCATCTTAAGATGCTGTTTATAAATAGGTCCCACTTGTCTGGGGCATAATGATTTCAATCATTTGTGCTGTATAAATAAACAGGGCATTGTGAGCTTACTTGTTCAGGAATTGTCCCTGGCTTTAGTTTTGGCCACAGACTCCCAGAGGCCTGCAATCAATCTAGGCTGGAGGATTGAAAGGAACAGCCCGTTTGTGATCCAGAGCCACCAGGGGAGAAGGGAGGGCCAGTGGGTCTGCAAGGGGAAGCAGAAGAGCGGGAAAGGAGGATCTTCCATGGGGTCCTGGGTAAGGACAGCCTGGGAGAGCCTCTGGCCAGCCTGCCATGTGCACGAGGCTGTCCAAGGCTGATGGGATGCCAAATGAACTCTTCCTGGTCTGGTGGAACACAGGTAGTCTGCAGGGAAGAAGAATGCTCCCACTCAGTGTGGTGTGATGCACTGGAGGGCAAGCAAGGACTGTGGCATGTCCTGTCTGGGAGGCACTGAGGGTGCCAGCCAAGAGGTAGATTGGAAAGGGCAGCACTGGCTCACTGCAGGCTGTGCCTACTCACCCTGTGCTCCGTTTGCTTCCATGGTGTGTGCACAAACACGGTGTGTTTGCTTCCCCTCCGTGCACAAACTACTCAGCCAAGATCCCCTCTCAGTCCCTCGGCCTTTGCAGCCTCGTTTTTTGTCCCTTCTTGCTTTGGACCTGCAGACTTCCATTAGAAGTAAGGCTTAGGAAACACAGGAATTAAAAAATTAGTTTTCCTTGGTGACAGTAAATACTTCACAGGTTTCTGCTGATGGACAATGTGTTTTTATTTTCTTATACAGCACTAAAGATGTGCAATTCATTTGGTACCCCTGTCAGCAAATCCTGCCCCTCCTGTGTTGCATATTGCAACACATTTTGTGTTGCATATTGTCAAATTGCATATTTGGGGAGGAGCTGGGATAGTCCCAAGTTTAGAGCTGCTTATGAGGAGATAGAAATAAGATTCTCCTAAATTTACCAGTTCTTTCCTAAATATTGGGCTTTTTGTACCTCCAGTCATTGAGTCTCAACTTCCCACAGCCTTTGGTATTTGCCTGTTTGCACCTTGACTATCACTCTTCTGTCTTATTTAAACATCCTCTGCAGCAAGATGGAGAAAGAATGCAGAGCATTCCAGTAGAGCCTGGAACTCCAGTCCTCACATATCCTCCCCTCTCATTCCTCAAAGTCCTACGTGGGCTTTCTGGGTTGATTCCACAGCCCTGCCAAAATCAGTGAGATGAACCTATCAATTAAGAAAAGCGGAAAAATAATTTTTTGAGAAAAAAAGTAAAAAATGTTCTAAGACTAGCCAGGAAGCTGGAATTGATGCCATCTGGTCTATATACTTATCATGTCTAGCAGACAAAGTTTAATAGCTGATTAAGAATTCATTAGAAACCATTTCTTCATCTTCTTGATATAAAAATAAAAATTCTCACAACTTAGTGAAGTTTTCTTAGTAATTTTCCCAAACTGTTTTCAGTATCACTAAGTACCTGGAGACTTGAAGGAAAGCACATAGTAAGTAGAAACAAAACCTTGCGTTTGAATGTTCCAGGTATATCGATCTTCAATTTATCTTCGAAATTCTGTGTACTTCATATTGAGAATAAGATCTTTTTCTTTCCCCTTTTAACTCAGTTCAGAAAATATTAAATGCCATGTATGTCCCTTTGAATTCCTGTCTTGTCAAGGATGAACCCCTAAATATTTAATTTGTATTGATATGTCTTAAGATTTGCTTTTGTTCCAGATATGGTTGCTTGGAAGGTTAATGAGTTATAACTAAAAGGTAATTTGAAAATTTTTGTTTTAAATTATCAAAATTAAAGAAATGGCTTCTTTTTTATGTGCATAAAAATTATTGCACTTTCCATTTAACAATCTAGCTTTCATTTTCATTATCAGAATCATAAAAAATGATTGAAGTGATGGTTTCTTTTTAACATGCAAACTGTTTCATGCCAGAAGTTCTGAGAAATTAGATTTGCTTTTTCTATTCGCAGGTATAAAAGGAATTATGTCTGCTTATTTTATTTTGGGTTTTTTTTCTGTTTTTTCCAACTCCATTTTATTCTACTTTTCAAATGTTTCCTCTGCTGTTTACAAGTGAGGAAGAAAATCACTACAATTATTTTTAGTGAAACAAATAGAGGGAGCAAAGAAGTTCAGATGAAAAGTTATATTTGTAAAGGCAGAATAGAAAAGCAATTCACATTAATTCAAAGCAGAGTCTCTTTATTGGATTATAGGCTGATTGTGTTTACAAATACACTGCCAAGAGGGTTTTAATTTTGGGGCAATTTCATTGTTCATAGATATATATCCATATATAGATATATATCTATGAAATTATGTGGTTATGTGTTTTAAATGAGATACAGCTCCTTACTGCTTAATGTAATATATGCTTCCACTTTATGACATAGCACAAAAGCAGAGCAATTTCAGAACAACTTAGTTGAAATATCATCATAAATGAAAGATG
Source organism: Pycnonotus jocosus (assembly GCA_013400435.1). Lineage (NCBI taxonomy): Eukaryota > Metazoa > Chordata > Aves > Passeriformes > Pycnonotidae > Pycnonotus > Pycnonotus jocosus. The sequence goes on from VWYP01009346.1 coordinate 46,157, forward strand.
TAAACAATGTTATGTTTATAGACACAGTTTAAATTCAAATTCATTGGAACTTGGTGATCTCTTTATTTAACAAGGATGGACTTTATTATGAAAGTACAATCAAGCCATAATACTACCCCTTTGATTTCAGGCTTTTCAGCATTTACTACAGCTAGGTAAACACAAGAGCTTACATCCTTAGGCAGACCAGAGCTTCATGCAGTTCAATATTCTTTCTCAAAGAGGAGTCAATAGCACGTGTCTAGAGGAAAATATAAAGAAACTAGTAAATATAGAATGATTTTTTTCCCAGTCTCTACTTTCCCACGTGATTATTTTCTCTCAGCCAACCTTGTGTAGTGAATGAGTATTTTAATACCCTTAAATGTGAGGATTATATATATTAAAATGTGGTGTTACCCCACAGTTTTATAGATTGATGGTTTGATGTAAGGAATGGAATCTGCAACCTTCAAGCTTCAGCATTGCAATAGAGACATCTGACCTGGCTTTAAAGAAACCTATGGTTGTTGGAAAAGTCCATGGCACTGTTTCTCCTCACATATTATTTGGTGGGTTTTATCCAGACTTGAAAAAACAGGTTTGTTTTGTTTAAATGACCATGTTTACCTTGAGCCAAGTTACCCTGGATCAGTAAGTAGATTTTAGAGAAGTGTATCCTTGGAGGAATCACATCAACTATAGGGAACATTAAAAGCAATGATCCCTTTTAATTTGTAAATTTTATCAGATGTTAAGAGAATAGACACGTATGAATAATCTCGGCCTGCAGGAGAAATGAATTTGTTGAGAGCTTTTACAGACAGAAACCAAAGGCATTTAGTGTGCTCATGGACTAGAGTAAAAATATGTTGCATGTAAACATATTATTGGGATTGTTCAAAACCAGATGTGGACAAACCCATTATCTAAACAAAGTTGAACTGGAATCTTGGGTCTGAATGCCTGGAACTTTATTATGGGGAAAAATATCAAATCCACACTTATGTTTTTCCTGTGTATATCCATTACTCTCATTAGTTCAAGTTTCACTGTTGATAAAGTAAATACTTAAAAAAATTTCTACGTAGGCTATGATAAAATGGAATTAATATTATATAGAGCTCTTTTTTTTTTTTGATTGGCTGTGCTAATGTTTCCTATTGTTTTTGATATAACAATAATAATATTATTATAAATTACAATAACAGTGGTTGCCACAACTCTAAAGCTTCATTGACAAGGTAAGTTAAAAAATTATTTCAATTACTCTGAGTCTGTTTCCCACTTCTTTTGGATACTAAATTTGAAGTGCTTATGCAGTTTCAGGACCTTTCCTATTTCTTCCTTCAAATCAAAATTGGGCACTTTTCGAGCTAATAATCTGGTCATGCATGACATCACAATCTGTTGCCATGGAAAGGACTATACCATCAAACAAGTAAGGTGGCCAAAGGTTGCCTTAAAACCTTTGAAGAGAGATAGAGATTTCATAGGAAAATCCATTAATTCTTAAATATAGTGCAACTGGAAATATCATACTATCTTCACCCAAATCAATTACATAATTTTAAAAAGAACCACTCAAGTTGGCCAAGCTCTTATCTACTCTCAGAATGCTCCAGTTCCAGAGGTAATTTAAGTTTTATAAAGATGTTTATATCTATAAACAAACCACAAACTGTGCATGCTATCCACTGCAATCCACTGAGTCTTTCTCTTTGCATTCAGATTGAAATGTGAGAATTTGATAGTTTTGCTGCAATCCTAAATCTACCACAGGTTTCCTGAGTGATCTAAGAGCTCTGTAAAATGGTAGCCTTGCTGATAGCAACAACTAAAATAAGTCAGTGCTTAAGAATTATCTGTAGTCTACAGAGCTGGGTTCAGGCCTCCAGCACTGCACCCCTTCCTTCAGAGGAAGTTGTGGGACCAAAAATAGGTCAGTTCTGCAGTGAAGAGAAAGAGAGAAATGAGGCAGCAAGAGGAGTCACACAAGGTCAGATTCACTGCTCCTGCTGCTGCCAGGGGATCAGATGTCTTGGGGCAATGATTTGTGCCTCTGGGAGAGCTCCCACCTGCCCCCTCACCTGTGCACCGTGAACCTCGAAGCAGCTGCAGCCGTGTTTCTGGTTTTCTGAAGCTGTGGTATAAACAAAATAGGTAGCAGAGCCATGGCTGGATTTCCTTTCTAGAAATTTGCTGTCCAAGTTAGTTGCTTGTTTTGGTTATGCCTAGAGCTGATCCTGTCTGCATAGCAATTACCCTTTATTACGCCTTTGAAATTAGGCAATGGTAGGATACAGCAGAAGTTACGCTGCTTTAATGGTTGAAAAGCTTTTATGGACCATAGGTGTGGCTGTTTGTTTGTGTTTATGTTCCTAATTTGTAGTTTGCAACCTCACTGAGGTACTAGACCTCAATGAGCACTGAGGCATAAAGAAAGGTTTTCTCTTCCATTTGTTGAAGTTCTATAACAGCAACAACAACAAAAAAGGTGAAAATTCTTTAAAGAGAAAAAATATTTTCTCTTCTTTGATTTTATCACACTCAGAATGGTTATCTTTGAACACTATCTAACAACATGCATCAGGCCTGCAAATGGTTGACAGGATTTTCTTCAGGCTTTCAGAAAATTCTTCCTCATGGAGCATAAGAATGAGAAGATTTCAGCATCAAAGCCTGAAAAAAATTAGGGCTGTCTGAAGGCAGAGTATTGTTACTGATTTTTTTTTTTTCCCCAGTAGCATTAAGGAAGCTCAGTTTATTGAGATTTGGACAATCTGTTAGGCAACTGCCCCTCACATATTATATTAGCAACCCCCTATATTTTCTTTATGTAATCAGTTGGTGTAGTTACACCAACTACACAAATCACTTTGAGCAGTTGGTGTAACTAGACCCTGCCTGCTGCTGGCAAGGATGAAAAATACATCACTGCTTCTATCTCCAAGGTAAATTATTCTTCAGGGAAGTGTGCCTCTGGGGAATATTTTTTTAGGAGACCCATGAACAATGAGAGATTTTCCACAGGGAATGCCTACAGGGTAAAGTGTACTTCAAAGGGAGAGATCCAAGATGAAATGAGACTCTTCAAAGGCCAGCTCCACTTCCCCTCTCAACAAGACAAATGACTTCAAAGGAGAACCCACCAAGGTTGTAAATAACTTTTTCCCATAATACAAAAACTTTATTGAAGGCAAGTTCTCTCAGTAATGTGATATTTTTAAAGAAGTCACCCAAAGCCAGGTGAGGTCTAAATGCATCCAATGACCATCAGTATAAAGCATTTCTATTCTTCAAGTAAATGTATGACCATCTAGAGATCTTAGGGAATTGAAACATGCACTGTTAGTTTTCTTTGCACCTATATAAATTATAGCAGGATTTAAAGCCTACAGGTCTGGTGGCCTAAAGAACCATGGAAATCTAACAACAGCTTTAGGGACCCTAGAGACCATCTCTATCCAGTGCAGTTTTTCAAGTGAGCCACAGCTACCAAAAGTCAGTGAGGGACTATACCCTATTTTTCCACAAGACATTGCATTTCACATGAACTAGCTGACTGAAGGGTCTCAAATTCAAAACTATATTAAAGCAATATCAATTAAAGGTAAATTTTCTTCTTTGATCTTTCACTAGATTATTATCTTATGGCAAGGCAGTGTCTTCAGCTATGCCTTTGTACGGAAGGTGAATTTAAAAGGCCATAAGAATCATAACATATTTGAATGTTTCTGATTGGAAGGAGGTGTCAAGTCCTGCTCAAAAAAGGGCCATTGAATTCAGACCAGGTTTCTCAGGACCTTGTCCATCTCGCTCATGAAAACCTTGAGGGATGGAGCCGTGTTTCAACCTCTTTGCTGACTCTTTTTCATTCTGCTGTGCCCTGCTGTGAAGAGTCTGGCTCTATCTTCCAGCAGCCTTCGCAGTGGGATTAGTTCCCTCTTACATCATCGTTTCTCCAGGCTACACAGCAGCACTGGTAGAAGAAGAAAAGAGAAAACAACAGCAACAGAGACCCAAAATAACCCTTGTCATTAGCATTACAGAGAGTCCTAAGAGAAGAAAACAGCTACTGAAACCATTGCCAGTGAGACAAATGGTAGAGGAGGTCCAGCTAAAGAATCTCTCAGGGCAAAATCCAGTTAAATGTCATAATAAACCTGAAAATAATCCTCTGATCAAGCCACAGAAAGATAAATAAAATCTCACTAATATTTGTCTACCCCTAGAGATCTACTGTACAGGAAGTTAATGCTGACTTCACCAGATATATCATGGAGAAACAATCCCCTATAACTCACTGCTCACAGCCACACACATATATGCACTCTAATGGAAAGGAGCCATACACAGTGGCACCAGACTATTGATATTTCTACCCTATTGTTTAAGTAATGTACAACAGTTAATATGTCAAATGGCATGACCGTTAAAAAACAACTAATTACTAGGTACTCTTCTCACAAATCAATGATGTCATTTAGAATTGGCCTGGACAAAACAATGAGTGTTGTATACATTAAGAGGCAATGCTGCACTTAATGCTAGAGGTCTGGAAGAGTCTCAGAGGCTCTTCCTCCATGGGTTTTAGCCTGGTTGGCTGAGGAAAAGAAATAATTATGATTGCACGATGTGCATGTGTGATCAGTACATCAGTACATTTAGAACATGCTGGTTAAACTCAAGCAAGGGTAGCAGAAAAAGATCTCCAATATAGCAAGTTCTTTTGGATTTTGTGAAAACTGATAGCTGTGCAGGGTAGAAAGAAGTTACTGACATTCTGAAACCCCCTTGAGGAAAGAGCCTCTGTGTGGATTAACCACTGGCTGAGTTCAGAAAGTCCACTCTGGATCACCAGATCTAGCTACAGATTTGGAGACATGTGTTCTGTGGCTCACATGAAGGAAATTGTTAATTGATTGATTCCAGTCTGCATACTCATTCAGCTGAAAAAGTTCTGGCTGGAAAGACAATGCATTGTGATGCAGTAAATATCTGTCACAAATATTTGAATCCAAATATTGTCTATTTTTACAAAAGCTCATCAGTTCTCTGACACAATTAGCTTTTAATCCTTTGTGTGTCTCTTTATGAGACCATCCATAAAAATACCACTCCAGAGCCAAAATTCAAGTCCCTTCCTTCCTTCCCTAAATAGGAGGCTTGACTTTTGGAAGGAAAAGATTCATTGCAGTTTAATCATTAAGTTCTCCAAGCCTTGCTCTTGAAGTTTTCCTATAAATTGCCTGTGCCCAACAAACTTGATCACATAAACAGGTAAAGTGGAGCAATAATATGACTGAATACAAAATAGTTCTCCTCAAGGGCTCCACATTGATTTTAGTGACGTGTGTATGGTGTGTGCTCAATCCCAGATGACAGTCCACCAGGCAAAGCTTTGCAAGGTGGACATGGCTTTTCCCACGTGTGCCTTTTTTGGTACAATTTAATCAGAGAGGGTGATAAGCAAATATTAATCAGGAAAAAGGAGACAGAACAAAAACCCCCAAACATTTGGAATATGGCTGTACTTTAGTCATGTACCCTTTGCTGGATTTTGCTGTGTGTCTGGAACAGAGTGTGGTGCCTATGAAAAGGCGTAATGGCTTCCTTCATCAAATCCAAAATCTAGCACTTACTTGGGTTTTGGATTTGGTCATTAGGTCATTTCAGGCACCAGCTATGAGGTGAGGGTCTGAAGTGACATGACTTCCCCAGGCAGGTGCAAAGGAGAGCCACTTTATTCCAAAAAACCAGCCTTTTAAAGCCATTAGATGGTTATCAGTTACATACTTTTAAATCATAACATAGTTCAACCAACCACCATGCACCACGATGTGAACACACAATGATTATGTAACATGTTTTTCTACCCTAATTCAGTCTCTTTCCCATAGTCCTTTTATTACTTAGCCCAAGTAATAGGCGTGAACCATGATTTTACAAGGCCTCTTTTTTATAAAACTTTACTTATTGGTAAAGCTTTACTTTTGTCATAGCATAGTTCAAAAGGAAAATTTAACTTTTAATAATTGTGAGCTCTCCTAGCACACCTTGGAATGATAAGTAAGCAATAACCTTAGCTGCACTTTCTGAGGTTCACCAATCAATACATTCTGTGCATGTATAAATATATCTTTCATATAAATATCATGCTATCAAACCTTTGAGAAAATTCTTACTAAAATTATCAAGAAAGTGTTGTTTTTTAAATTTTTTTTCTGGCACAAGATTTTATTAAAAAAACAAACAAACAAACAAGATATTTTATAACCAGGTAAAACTGGTGTTTTTTTCAGCATGGCTGAAATTACTATCATGAATCTTAATTTAGAAAGCACTTAGCACTTACTGTTGTAATGAAACTAAATAATCATAAGAACCAGAACTGATAATAATGAGTCAAGATACATGAATTTGAATATGAATAGCTTTATTGCTTATGGATTTCACTAAAATTGCATCTGCTGTTTATGGACATTAAATGGAACTATTATTAAATAAATAGAATGCTAAAACCTGAAAGCTTCACCTGAATTTTCTTTATGGCATGCATTCTAAACTTTGAAAAATATTCACAATAATAATAAGTAATAAATCTAAGAGGAAACTTTGACTATTATGTTTTCGTCATTACTCTCTCTCCTCTGAAGTTTTATACCCAAAAGGTATCTAACTAATAATCAGGTATTATTTTTCACTTTCAGACACTTATGAAAGACAGAAAATAAATGAAATGAGCTCAAAAATGGAAATAACTACCATTGCAATACCAGTGAATTACTATTACAATTTATCCAGCAAGTTGAAACCTGTGAAGTTACCTCCAAAAAACTTGTGAGTTTGCTGCAAAGGCCGCTGGCAAAAAAAAGCCCCAAATTGCCCTTACTTTGTGTAATTTCTACAGTACTGACCACATCCGGTAGAGTTCATCTGCTTGTGCACCTGCAACCCTCTGCAGCACGTCACAGCAGCTCACAGCACACAGGGCTCATCCCCCTTGGGCACCCCTGGGCAAAGCCCATGCTCTCTGAGGGATACAGCACCTGTGGCTGTGTGAAGGACTGAGAGCATCCCTGCCTGAAATCTCTAAGATTCTCCTTTCTGATTAAAGCCCTGTAGAGAGTTTCAAAGTGCTAAAGAGGCTTTGCTGTGTGTTACTGGAATACAGAACACTTTGGCATTGTTACAGAGAATTAAGGCTGAGTGGGTTCTGAGTTAGTGACAACCTGGGTAGCAAGAAAAGAATTTATGCTATATAATGCATTCGCTGCTAGAATCTATTTTTTTTTTCTTACAGCAGCAGAGTGACTGTCATGTGGCTGAACAGAGGTCATACACATCACTTACTGTTTAAAAATTATGTTTATTCCCTACTGGTGTTCATTTCTTTTTCCTCAAAATAAATCCCTTGAAAAATCAAACCTCTAAACTGGTTTTAAAAATAATAAATGTAGGTATTAATTAATACATTAATTTATTGTTAATTTCTTACCTTGTTTCTTATGAATTTTGCATAATAAGTGGGTCATAATTTCAAGTTTTCAGAAAAATGAAAACAGATTCTCACCTAGTGTCTTGATTAAACACAACAAGCTCCCAAGGAAAACATAAAAATCTGATATTGCAGAACTTGTGATTTGATAGTAGAACTTGTGATTGCTTGAGTATGTGGGGGAAGCAAAAGCGGACACAGAAAGCTCGTGGGAGCTATTGTGTACCTCACAGTTTTAGTGTGCATACTACTTTTTTTGGTACTGAAGTACTACAAGATGACCTTTAACACACGCAGGGGAATGAAAGAGAAGGGTTTGTTTCTGAGAATTCATGTTGGGGCCAACTGTAAGCAAAAAAGCATGCCTATAATATTTATAATGAAAAGCATATTTTAGTGACAAATAATATCTAGTGATTCATTCCTAAGCTGCACTACAGAAAACTGTTCCTATCACTGAGGTGCAGGTGAACATATATAGCCCTATGTGAGCATGGTAACCCCTGAGCAACAAATTTCTGCAATAAGTTCAGAAAGATGTGACCCAGATTAAATAATAGCATCTTTGTTCACTCATTTCCCATTTTAAATTGGCTGCAAAGCTGGGTGGGGTGAGAAAGCTATAAAATGCAAACCAGTAATGAAGAATCTCCAGTGCCCTGCTGTGGTCAGGATGGAGGAGCCACAGATCATGGACACATTGCCAGGGCCCTCAGAGAAACATCTTGCCCATCTCAGCATGAAGGTATAAACCACCATGAGCTGAAAAGCAGCCAAACATTTTGCAGTGCTTTGGCTTCTCCTTGGATTCTCCTCTCCACTTACAGGCCAAGCCCTATCCTATTCAGTTTCCAAAACCTCACATTATCAAAGCCTGAGGCTGTAGGGCTGCAGTGGATCCTGGGAAACTTGTTTCAGCAAATCTTAAGTCAAAAGCTGACCACATCTTGGACAGGACAGAGCATTGCCTGGCTAACAGATGTAGTCCATGAATGCTGGCTGAGGTTTTGGTATAACCATGTGTAATATCTGACATGTTCCTGTTTTCTGTTTCACAGAGTGTCTGTGAAACTGGAATATTTTGTGTGAAAGGTTTTGCTATGTTTCTTTTATTTTTGTGTGTCTGAAACATGTTAACATCAATTTGATTGTTCATAGAAGTTTGTTTTTCTGTTCTAAAAGCAGCAATGGAGATGAGAATTCCTAAGTTCTAACTGGGATTTTTGTACCAGGTAAATCAGGTGGCATAGTATTTCACTTACACAGCTGAATTAAATGGAAGATGATTGGATTTTGCATAGATGTACATGCAAATATACCAAAATATATTTCGGCAAATCTGGATCAACTGACCTGTATGTACAAGTAAAAAAGATACCTCCTTCCATTTCTGATTCCTCTGTTAATAATTTGCTTTAGTATAGCTTTCATTGTTTTGCAGAAATTATGTTTTAACAAAGCATTTTCACAGATGCTTAACTTGAAGGATGTGGGATCTGGTCACTAAATCAAAGCTGTAGCATTCATATAGGTAACTAAATTGGTGCATGAAGAAGGGGATTTGAGCAGGTCTGGCTCAGTTCTACAATTTTTTGTTTCCTAGAGATGAGTGTGGAGATGGTGATCAAAGAGAAGCAGTGTAAGGTTTTATTTATATATAAAAAAATCCAGACCTAAACTACAGGAGGTCTGAAGTGAAATAATATCCAATACTAATACCCAATTGCACTAATATCCAATACACAGAATTACGTAAGGTTCCAATCAACTCACTGAAAGAGCTTACAGTGGTTCATGTACTCTGGGTTAAATGTGTGGTAGTAATGTCAACGAGATATCCTCAAGAGGTCAAAACAAGACAAAGGTTTACTGGCAAACTTTAGAAAAATCGGGGAAACTTTGGCAAAAGGTTTAGTACAACATCCAATCAGCATAAAACACTTCTCACAGCATTAACTTGGACCATTAACTTTGCAAATTTTAAACCCATTTGATCTTAATTTACTCAAAATGTCCCAAGAAGAGGGAATAATAAGAAGACAGAAAGACAGAAAAGATATAGGAAAAAACCACACATATAGTTACCAGCTCCTGGGCTCCAGCAGTGTTCAGACAGGAACTCCAAGAGGAGGTAGGGTTGAGAGAGGTGCTGACCTCCTCCTCCTCAGCCCTAAACACCCCTCAGCCTCTGCCCAGGTGAGACTTCCAGTCATTTAGCCACTCAAGAGCTGGGTTAGGAACTCCAGTGATGGAGTGTGGGGCATTTCCTGTGGTTTGCCAATGATTGGCAGCTCTTCCAGGCTGGGATACTGGCTCTAGGGGGGTGTGGGGCTGTTCATTGGCTTTACAGGTCAAGATGTGACCTCTACACTCTCCCACAAGTATCCCAAAATGTCTTAAGTCTTCACAGACCTTGGCCTGGGAACTTATTTATACAAGGCATACCTTTGAATGTTAAGTGTGTGAGAGATTGGTTCTATTCTTACAATCAGGAAAAAAGGAAGGGTATTGCTCTCAGTGATATCATACAATCTATTGTAACCAAAGTCAGGGTGGTAAATATTCAAAAATTCCCTTCCTCATAGTTTGTCAAACAATTCCTTGTGGGTTTCAAATACAGTCTTGAAATCCAACAGAAACATGAATTTTAGGGCACTATTTTAGAGCACTACTGGACTTACACAGAGTAGCTCTAGATGAGTTCCTTTGAGAACTAAATAGATCAGAGAAAATACTGTTTGCCTAAAAATTATATTTACACTTTTTCTTTTGTGCTGGGATAGATCACATTTTCCATAGAATAGCATTGTGGCCCTACATAAAAGTGATTAAGGACTTGAGGTTAGGAGAGATCAGCAAGGATTCTCAGTACTGTTACTAGCTTGCTGGTGAGTGGGCAGAGGAGAGCAAAGATTATTAAGATACTGGAGCATCTCTCTCTGATGAGGAAAGGCTGAGGGAGCTGGGCTTGTTCAGCCTTGAGTTGGCTGAGAGGGGCCCTCCTCAATGTCTATAAGTCCTTGAGGGAGGGTGCCAGGAAGACAGAGCCAGGCTCTTGATGGTGCCAGGCAATAGAGCAAGAAGTAACGGGCAGAAACTGATGGTGGGAAATTCCACCTGAATATGAGGAAGAACTGTACTGCACAAAGACTGAGCACTGGAACAAAATGTCTAGAGGGATTGTGGAGTTTCTCTTCACTGGAGATATTCCAGAACTGTCTGGATGCAATCCTGTGCCATGTGCTCTGGGATGACTTCTTGAGCAGGTAGGCTGGACCAGATGACCCAGTGTGGTCCCTTCCAACCTGACCCATTCTGTAATTCTGTAAAGCAATAAATATAAAAGTATATAATAATCTATTTTTTAACAATTTCATTTGAAGCATTCTGGCCCTGATTCTGGTATGATAGACACTGGTGTATCTGTTTGTGAGTGAAAATCTCCTGGCTTCAGATACTGATTGAAATGAATTCTTGAAGAAGTCTTTTGACTGCAATTTTGCATGGGTGTATATATATGACAGGCTGAAAACCTTTCTTAAAAATACAGAAGACAGAGAATTAGAAACACAGGTAAGGACCAGAAAAAGCACAGGAAAACTGTATGTGAGAAAGGAGGAAAAATGAACTAACTGTGGTGTGTAAAGCAAAAGAAAAAAGATCAGAACATACCAGAGTCAATGGAAAAGGGAATAAGTCTGGATAGATGGCAGAAAGCCTGAGGGAGGCCTGAAGAAAGAAAACTACAAGGGAAGGATATCAGAAAAAAAAGGAGGGGCTGAAAGAGGAGAAATGTAGGACTAGAAATGATGAAACTCATAGATCCACCAAAGAGAAAATTTTTATTTTGGTTTTTGAGTCTGGGTTTGGGTATTTTCAGTAATTCTACTTAACAGTGGCAAAATGTTCTTTAACATATGGGTATGAGGTTTTTAAACATTTGTTATTCTCTGTTAGAAAACCTGCGAGTCTGACTCCTGATAAAAGAATCTCTATGTGCTTGTGGGACTCAATTTTTGTTTCAACACCTGTACTTTCCAGGGTAGAAAAACAGTTGATATTCCTTGTAATCTTGTGTCATAAAAACATGATCTGCAAAGAAATGGACAGTGAACTGCTAATGATTTTATTAAAAAAGATGTTTTGCCATTAAACTGCATCAACACATGAACACCCATGCATGTGCACAGTTGTTTTTCTTCAGACAGGAAGAATACACTGCTTAAGTGGTGTGTAACAATTTAAATTAATTTAGCCACTTTTGATAAGGTATTGCTGACTGATTTTGTTACAAATAAATATTTAAAGAACAATTTTCATACACAATCAAAGTTTAGGAAAAACATAATTTCGATATGCCAAGACTCCTTTCATTTCCCTGTCTCTTGTTTGCCCCCTTGCCCTTCCATCAGTGGCCAGCTATTAAAGATAAAATTGTTGTAATCGTTATTATAATAGATCCCTCTGCATGATCAGGCTAAGTGGGCCTAATCCTCTGCTTTTCTTATTGCCTTGCAATATCCTACTATGGGAATGGAAGACATGATACCAAGGATTATGAGGCCTGGGTATGAAAAAGGAAGACCAGAGTGAAAGTTACTCTTTCCACACAACTGCTTAATAAACATTCAGGTTTCCCACATGGGCTGATAGGGGGAAAAAAAGCCACATGAAATGAGCCTCTTTAGCACAACATTTTCTATTGCAATTTTACTGGGAACACAAGTTAATTAAAACACATACACACAAAATAGCCTACTTTTGAGTTCTAACTATGAGACAAGGCCATACTGTATGCATACAAACTGCAAGAAATAATTTATAGGACAAATTCTCCACAAGACCATTCAGGGGATAAAAAAAGAAAACCTAAAAGAAAGAGAGAGAAAAAAAGACCTGGCTCTTGACACTAAAGGCTTAACATCAAATGCGGCCAGAAATCCATTTTCACAGTTTTATTGCCCATTCTGGACGCTTCATTTCAAAGGGAAAGAATTTGAATTCAGACACATAAAATTCCCTTTGTTCTCTTGCCCTCCAGCCTTTGGTGCTAGTGTGGACGGTCCTATAGGGAGAGGTTGAGATCAAAAAAAAATTGCAGCTTAGATACCTGGCCCCAAATGATGCCCCTTGGCATTCTTAATTAAATCAGCTTTGCAATAGATTGACAATGCACTGTCAATTGTAATCATTTATATTAGCAAACTGAGTATTTTTAACACTTTGGAAATAACAGAAGTTCAGCAGACCTGGGGCAAAAAAAAAGATGCTGTAAAATTATACCACATGATGATCACATATAGTGCATTGGATTGTAGGTCACAAAAATTCTCTTGTCTTAACATTGAATAAAATTGATGTGATTTTGCATATATATCCCCATCTGAAAGGGCACTCCCACTTAGGTTAATCTGTGTTGTTTTTCTGTGAGATTCAAAACAGAACTTGAGTGTACTGTGAGGAGGTAGGAGATGGGGACATTGCAGCCTTGTGATGGAGGGAACCTTTGCTATAGAGGATGGGCCTGATCTTGAGTCCACAGCACTGGAGGGAGGTATTCCCACTGATCTCTGCAGAGATTATTTTCACTGAGAGTTCTGAAGTACTTTTGATATTTAAATAAGCACAGGCATATTTATGAAAGGAAGATATCTCTTTTGCCAGCAAATGGCATCCCTTCTGGTACTGATGAATAAGAAGGTACTTCCTGCTTTCTACGGTGTTATTTCTTTATGTTTTAGTCTCATGCTTCTTTCTATTCCACTTGATTTGGAATAGATACAGATTCGCTTTCAGGCTTCAGAGTATAAATTGGTCACTTGGAGAAGTCAGAAAGGCATTTTTTTGCTGTCCATGAATAGCACTGCACAAGAGATTATAAGTCTGTGTAAAAATGCCTCCATTTCTACTTTCTGTGGAGTTTATAGCTACTTTTTTCTTTCTTCTTTGTGGAACCCACTGACTCTGCTAATAATTTTGCTGTAGTGGATTATGCATGACTTTTGCTTCGAACATTCATGTAAGTTGATTCTGATTTTCCTGTATGAAATACAGCTCTACCATTGGATGTTAGTATTGGATAGCAGTGGATTTGCATTTTAGAAGGGTTTGGTGGCTGTTAATGGACATTTCTCCACCAAACCTACAGACATGGAAAATTTGTAATTGCTTATTGGACTGATTTATATAGACACTGTTGCTGTACCAGTTAAACAGAAGCTTTTTGCTAACCTTGAAAAACATTATTTACCATAAACTATCCATGGAGTAATGATGATAAATTTTTTATGAGATTAAAAAAGTTGTTCTAACTAAGACATACTGATCAAATGTTAGAAATTTCACCATAATTAGAGCACTTTTCCAAGCCTTACATCTTTGAATTTCAAACCCAGTTGGGAGATTTTGATACTTCTCTCAACTGAACTATTCAAGTTCTTAAACATTAAGGACCTCACAGACATTCTAATAATTCACTTGTCCAGAAAGAGGAGGCAGGTAATCTTAAAAGATAAGAGAGAATCTGCAAAAAATATTTCTGAACTGACCTGAATTGTGGAAGAACCAAGACCTGAAACTTGAGAACTGGCCTTCAGAATGACCTGCCATAGGTCCCTCAGAAAGTATTCTTGTGAACTGAGATCAAGAGTTTTCAAGTAAGGATCCATTCACTAAGTATTATACAGAAAAGAAAGTGGCATCTCATTTGGTCAGGTCCCTTTTGAAGCATGACTTGAATGTCAGATTGAACTGCAGCTGAAAGTGAACAGGGGGAGATTTTAAATTCAGATATTCTGCAATATTTTATGTCACTATAATGGCAAGCAGGTGGAAGGTGCTGGCATTTGCAAGAGATTCCAAATAAACACAAAATTTACCTCATTGCAGTAGCTGATCACTAGTAGACATCTCTTGACATGATTTAGATGTTACCATAGCATCAGATCTGTGCTGCTATTGCTGCGGTCACAATAACATTCTGAAATTCTTCCCCTTCATTTTTTTCTTTTCCACTTCCATTTTTGTCTTAAACTGTTCTTATCTTTCACTTCTCTTTCTTTATGCTACACTTTTTCTTCTTCCTAACAATGTATTTATTCAGTGCAGGATATCTTATGTCTTGCTTACAGAGCCAGCTGTTTCCTCTAAACATGCTTTGTGAGGGCAGTCACTGAACTCCACAAGGTATTCCTCTTCTCTTTTTCCACCAGCCTCAAATCCCTGAGCAGCATCGAGCTTGTACGTTGGGCTATCCTCTCATTTTAGCATCAGTGGACATTGACAGGATTTCCAGTTTGCTTTTAGAAATTCTTTCTGGTTCTTATTTCCCTATTTTAGGGTTTCTTCAACCAGACTATATCCTTCTTCCAAAAAAGCAGTGTTTCCCAATAGGGAACTTCTGTTTAGCTCTGGGAACTTGCTGAAGTGATAACTAATCTCCTTTTATATTTGAACAATAACTTTCCAGCTACAATAAAGCTAAGGAGCCCAGCAAGTGCCTGGTAGTCCAAACAGCCATTATTAACTTTGTGGCGCATATCAAAGTGGAGGAGATGGCAAGTCCTCAATGGCATCTATTCTGACACTGTCTCTTTTCCCAGATTACGCAAGGCAGAAGTCAAGCACTTTTTGGTTAATTTCTTGGTACATTTTGCAATCCAATTGAAATTATTAGTGAATTTATAATTCATTATTTGTAGATAATTTATATGCTTCTTTTTACACACTCTGTGAAGGATTAGTGACTGTTGACATAGTTAAGTCCAGCGAATAATCAATACCTATAACTTTTAAATGTCAAGAGATCATGGTGCTGCAATGAATTAAAAAGTATTGTACTCTGGAATCATGTTAAACTCACCGAATTTGAACATGTGTTTGCAACTGGGAAAGTTAGATTTTTTGATGAACCCATTTAAAGAAAGACACATATTTTCAGATAACTTCTTGTAGGACAAAAAAAATCTAATGTCTGAAAACCTAAAATATTTTTTTACATTTATGATTCAATATTTGAAAATCCTTGAATTTCAGGTAAAAATATTGAGATTGTGGCTGATCCCATTTGAAAAAAATAAAACCACAAAACCCAGAGTAAAATAAACCCCCCAGAAATAAGCCATAACATATCTGCTATCATCCACTACCCATTATAGGCAAAATCTTTACTGAAGTCTATACAAGAAAAAATGCTAAAAATACATCCTGGACAGGACAGGTAACTTTACTTTTAATTTTTTCCTTTACTGTTCCAAGTGGATATCTATGAAGATTTATTTCCTGTGTAGATCCAATGGTAATTTAGAATGATAAATCTCTCAGAGACAACTCTCTGCAGCCTTAGTTAAAATGTATGCCTGCAGCTAATTTTCTGCAACAGTCTGAATTTTCCTTTCCCAGTTATATTGGCTTCTGAATAGCCCAGTCCTTTGTTTTCCTGGGAACCCAACTGGAATATTGCTTTTCAGGAAAGACAGAGGGTCTTATTTGTCAGAGGTAGCCATGAAAATGATTCCATCAAGGGATTCCTGTGAATGTGATTGTAGATGGGTGAATGTTCTCATTTAAGCTCTTTCTATATTAACTGTAACTGAATTTTAATGTACATTTTTATGAAATAAGTTGGAAAGAGAACTAAAAAGCCCAGATCTCTCTTTGTTTCCTAGGCCAGAATGAACTGTACCTAAACCGGACTTGTCATCTACATCTGACCTGTTCTTAGGAATTGCCAACCATCTCTTTAGATAACAAAATTCACAGTTAATACTTTCCACCTCAATATTTTTTGCCTTATAGCAAACAAGTGGCAAACAGGTGATTCCATTCTGCTTTGTAATGTCATTTTCTGACTCTCCACTGTTTTTCACTGCCCTGTCCCAGAGTCTCTTCAATAACTTTACATGTCCAAGTTGAGAGGACAGCTGGATACAATATTTCATTTTTGGTTGTATATTACCTTTGTGCCATGTAGATGTATATACTCTTATGTATATATTGTTTGCATTTTGCCATGTCACCTTACTCCAGGTGAGTATTCCTAAACCTGACTTTACCCTTGTACTTGTTGTAGCCTACTTCTTAAGGTCATTATTTCACCCAATTTTGAAGTCTAATCCAACATGTCTGAAGTGTGGTTTAGCTGCATGTCACTTGTTCGTTTACTGCAAGTATAGTTTATTCCATCTTAAAGTCATAAAAGAAATACACATTAGTGCCAACCATATGGCAGACCCCACAGGGCATCCACTGAACCTATTCAAGATGAGAAGAAATCACTAAATATATCTGCTTTTGTTAAGTTTCACTAATATTTTACTTGCCTGCTTTTCATTACATGCTGTAAGTATTTGGTAAAATACTACACAGCTAATACTTAGCCATTTTAAGTTTTAATTAAGAACTCAGATGCAGAAAAAGGGAAATAGATCAATTCATATCACTTTGTTTTAAACTTAATTTTGGTCCACCTCATGCCAAGGACAAAAATGATACAAATTTCATTTAAATGAAAATTGGACTTTATTATGACAGCTGATCTACATTTAATTATGTTGGTTGTAACTTATGAGCATATTCAGCTTCCTGGTTTACATGAATTCCTTTTCTCTTGCTCTTACTCTCCATCCCCATTGTTTTCCCTTACTAGCCTAGAGTGGAATAAGTGAAATCTCTTAGCAAAATACCTGAATAATTGAAAAGTGGCATAAAAAAGAGCACATCTTATGACTTAAGCTGTATTTGTTTTGGAAGATAAATGAGGTCTGGGTGTCTGTTTCTGTTCCAGATAAATGTAATAAAAACATGAACTCTCCTTATGAGTAAAATCCCCTATTTAATATCATTAGTATCTAAACTGCTTCACGAAGCATTGCTGTTTAGTATTTTCAGTATATACATTTTATCTCAATTCAGCTTTGTGTTCCATTTGGCTCTTTCTGTCTATTTTTTCAAACAGAGCATCAGACAGCACGACTGACAACCCAGCACTGTGAGAGAACTCCACAT
The DNA here is from genome assembly GCA_013400435.1 of Pycnonotus jocosus. Classification (NCBI taxonomy): domain Eukaryota; kingdom Metazoa; phylum Chordata; class Aves; order Passeriformes; family Pycnonotidae; genus Pycnonotus; species Pycnonotus jocosus. The sequence goes on from VWYP01009346.1 coordinate 63,642, forward strand.
CGTTCACATAGTTTCTCAAATAAGACTGCAGTGAGCTCTGTTAAAAACAACATTTACCATGGCATGGTGCAAATATCTCATAGTGGAAAAGAGACCAAGCAAGGAAATACTGTGGTAAAATCAATAGCCCGGAACAGTATTATGCTTTCTAATGGCACCCACTGTTTGAACAGGGCACATGTACACATATTTCCACATTTCTTATGTCCTATTCATGACTACTGGAATCAAATTACAGTTAGGTCTGCAACAAAGACATAGATTTATATCCTAGACTCCAGGCTCCTCTGAAGCCAAACTTGTCTGGGGTCTGGAATCCAACCTCAAATCCACTGAATGTGGGGGAGATTTTCTCTCTGACTCAACCAGCTCTTGGACAGGCCTGAAGGGAACAGCATCCAGCTCAAAGTGGGTGTGAGGTTTGTTCAAACACTGCTGGCTCTGGGTCCTGCACAGTGCCCCTCCTTGGGATGAGAGGGAGAGAGAGACAGGGCTCCTGGATGTGGCCAGGCATTGGGAGCAGAGGGGGAACAAGGCCTCAGGGTGGAGGTATAAAACCCCCCCACTCCAGAGGATGTGGATCCCCACTCTTTGGATGAAGCAGGGAGTTCCTGTTGAGCCATTTCTGTTAAAGCAGGGATTGTTTTAGCCAGGAGGAGGAATACACTGAACCCATTGAACATCCCCCTGAGCTGCAGTCTATGTGGACATGCATCTGGTCACATCCTGCCTTTGGTGAGTCATGGCAAACCTCCACACCCTCCAGCCAGAGGGATGGATCCCTGTTCTGGAGGGGTGGGCTGTGGCAATCAGGAGTGCAGTGCAATCACAGCTGGGATGGCAGGCCCTGTTAGTCCTTCAGAGCCTTTCTGTTTGGGACAGCACAGAGAGAGATGCTAATAATGCTGAGGTGAAATTACAAAGTTGGTAATTTTTTAGATTTTGAAGGGGAAAAAAAAGGTGTATGGGTATGAGAGCATATACACATTCTAAGAATTAAATTTGCTCTCATTTTGAATATATCACACTTTTGAACATAAAACTAGATGCATCTCTTCTGTAAATATTATATTTTGGGGATTTTTTTCTAGACACACATAAGAATAATTTTTCACTCCTGAAGAAGTGTAAAATTGTTCCATATGCTTAGCACAAGTCCTGTTGTACAAGACAAATAAACTTTTGTCTGTTGGAAGGGAAAGTGATTCAAACCAATCTCAAGTGTTTTACCATTTCTTTGGCATTGTGATTTCTAAGAACTGAACCTGGAATACGGCACATGAAATAACAAAACGCTTTGTTAGCAGCATTTATGTGTATTTTATACGGAATATTCTTATATGAGTATTATTCTTTGATTTTGTGGATAATATTTAACAAATAATATGAAATACCTGTATATTTATAAATACTCCATGTTTATGCGCATGTGAAAGCAAAGACGTAATTGGGCAAAAAGTAGTGAAACTTTGCGTAGTTTAAATCTTTAGCATGTGGTCAAAAATTTATCAAGTAGGTAGCTAATGACCCAATTTACAAATAAACCTGTCTTTGAATTAAGAATTGTACAGTTTTATTATTATAGAGACAATTTGTGTATATATATATTATATAGATGTTTGCATGCTTAAATGCATTTTAGAATTAATATTTTTAACAACTGGTAAAGGGTGAGGAGAGATGAAAGCTAATAGGTAAGAAGGATCCCAATGGCTAAAATTTCCCCTCACTTAGTTTTTTGTCCTTTTCATATTATATTATTTGTAAGCTTGACTGAAGTACTTTATACAAGACTCAGAGGCAAACCCCCCCACATTGTATATATTCTGTATTTAAATAATTGAATGCTGGTAGAAAGGTGTGGTTTTGATGAGTTTGCAGTTTTGCATTGAAATCAAATATATTGTAAGCACAGGGAAACACAGCTCGGTGCCCTATGAAGGTCTGGTGTCATGGTCAACACTTGAAATTTGCATAAGAGGTTATTCAAAAGAGAGGCAGGAGACTTCCCTATTGTATTAGCACGGTAATGCAATTCTTTGTGGCTATTATCCTGACCCACATCAGCCCTGCTATGCACAGGGTCTGAGTTTTTATGAGCCATAGGCTTTTATGCCGAGAGATTTTATTAACCTAATTAAAAGTTTTATAAAAGTAAATTATATTTATGTTTGTGTGTCCTATTTGCAATCATTAGGGAACCCAGACCACCTCCGGTGACTTCAGAGAGGGCTGGTCAGGTCCCATCTGTGTAAATCTTGTGAGTTGTCATAGAGTCATTGCATTTGATTTACATGTGAAACCTGCGGACTGAGCACAAATGCTAACCAGACAGCTGATAAATAACACAGCACCAAAGCAACACTTTTGCATTTCTTTAACTCCTTTCTTACAGGGACCTCCAAACGTTTTTGAGACCTTAATGAATAACCCTTGCCAGTAAAAAGATCTTGTTACAATTATATCTACAACACTAGAATACTAATGTCTTATAGACCTTACAATGTTTATCAGTTTGGTGCCTGATAGCATCAGTAATGGACTGAGGCTCATCACACAAGTCTTTTAAACACAGACCTATCCCAAACATCTCACATTTGCATTGATTGACAGAGGTAGTTCTTTAAACTCACCACCTCTCTGCTGAGGTGTAGGTCTGTGTATGTCTGTGTAGGTCTGATGCATGTGAAAACCAAATATGCTCAAGTTACCCAGGAAGTGGCTTAAATCCACTGTGAGTTTCGTTTCTTCTTTGCAACAGTCTAGCAGCACGTATACAGTCAGTTATCAAGTCTGAGCTGAGGGCTGTGCCCCAGCTGCTTGTGGTTGACTTGCTCATACCCTAAATCTTGTACTGCTTCAGGTGACGAGCCTTAAAATGAGGTAACAATTCCAGCTTTACAACCATAAACAAAGAGAGGTTGTACAGCAAAATGACTGGTCAGATGTCAAATCCAAAAATAAAGGTTCATTTCCCACTGTGTAGCCATAAGTGCTAGGAGACCTGCAGCATGAACCAGAGGCAATTTAATGTGGATATTTGGGAAAAAAAGTCTCAAGTTATACAAAAATAGGTTAAAGTTTGCACGTAAAAATCACCTGACTCAGCTGCTTCTCATCTGTTTAAGAGCATGATCCACTGTCCAGTAATGCCATGGGGAAGTTTTGCAGGATCTGTCTCCAGAAATACATTGGGATGAAGTAAGATTTCTCTCCGAGAGCAAGAAGTGAATAATGAGGTTAGTGGTGGCAGAGAGGAGAGAAACCACGGAGGCTGTAACAACCTGCTGCTTGCTGCAATGCAAACAACAAGCAGGCACATGGATTTACACAACTGATAGCCCTGGTCCTTCTGTCACTGTGCCTCTTGATGCACCTCTGACAGGCTCTAGAAAAACCTGTCAGTACAACGTGTCTGTCTTCCTTATATCCTTTACTTCAGCTTGTTTAGCCCTCCTGAACTCTTAGTAAGACTTCAGTGGCTGCTGGATCAGGCCTTGGAGTCCCTGTAAAACAGTGTTATGCACCCAGGTTAAGCAGCTTCTATGGGGGAAGAAACAGATGCTGGGAGTGTAACAGAAAGGAGCTTTTGAAGAAAAAAGTTGTGAAACAGACCCATTAGTGACCAGTACTTACAGGGCTGAAAGCCACCTTGATGGTGAGGGGATGAGGACAGCACACAGGGTGACGTCAACCATGTGCTGCACTGGTTGCTGTTCATGGCTGGGCAAGGTAAACACATGCCAAATTCCTGTCTGTTTTTCAACATGTGATGTGTATCTTGATATAGTTGCAGTTGATTAATAGGAAATACTTACTTTACAAGATATAATGGTCACTGTTGCTATTCTAGGAGCAAGGTTTTGATGGTCACTGCTGCAAAAAAGTAACCTCTAGATAGTGTTACAAAAAATAAAATTAAACCAATATGTATTTTAAAATTTCTTCTTATCATTATTATTATAGCAGTATTTAATTACTGAAAAGTAAACCAATCAGATTTAGGTATTTTCAGAATTAAAGTTGATCATTCAGATTTAATTTCAATCCATTTACGAATATGGTTTATATTAATATTCATTAGGCAATTTCCCTTTTGTTTTCCCGTAAGATCCAGAGAACAGAGAATGGGTGGTGTTTATTTAAAAAAAGCTGTTATTTCATAGATTGTTCTATTTCCATTATTTTCTGTTCAATTTTTATGTGCTTTGATCAATAGGATGGATTACAGCTGCATTTACCTTACAAAAAACTAGCCAGTTTTACCTGAAAGTACTTTTTCATTTTGTTAAGGTTTCATTAATTTCATTCATTTCTTGAATGTTTCTGTAATTAGAATGTGTGCAGAATGAGTAATTCTGCAAATCCTATAGAGGTGCTTCATAAACACTAAGAATTGTCAAGTTTCTAATAACACCCATTAGGGTGCTCTCAACACCATATTAATCAGTCAAGACCAAATTTTGTCAGGTTTTATTTCCATCACTGTTGGATCAAATGAAGCCTGAGTCATCATTAAACAGAACTTTTTACAGTCTTCTGGTTCCTTTGAGCTGTGATGTGGAGTTAGGTGGTTTTCAGCCTAAGTCTTAGGCTACACAGGCTAACATCCCAAAATCCTATTGCTCTGGCTCTAGAAGGGTGTGCACCCTGCATGATGAGTGAAATGCAGAGATGCTGCCTGGTAGCAAAATGATATTTTAATAAAATAATAAAATAATATTATTTATTATTTATTTATCTATCTCATTTATTAATCATAATAAAATAATAATTATTTAAAATAACAAAAATGTAATACCCATATTATCACAGCCAGGGTAAAGTCTGATCAAATTCAGTGCTGAGTAACAGGATACATTGGTTTAGTGGAGTTGTGTGCTAACCTGATTGCTCTGCTTGTGATCCTGACTCAACTCACTTGAGTGTGCCCCCACGACATTGCCTGGTGGTAAATAGCATGTATCAACCAACAGCATGATTGGCAATCCCAGGAAGGAAGGAAGGCAGGGCTGAGCAGTGACATGTGCAATGGAACTACATGGCAGAGTTGTTCTCCAGGCTGTACTTTCATCATGGTTGTAGACCCAGGCAGACTGTGGTACACTTTAACAACACAACTTCTTTTAGTTTTGTTGCTAACTGAAGTAGGAGATGACTTTCAGAGTGAAAACAGAGCCATTCTCCTAGGCAAGAGAAAGAAAGGGAGAATACTGACTGCATGTAGGAAAGGTAAAACTTTTAACTGTAGTCCGATACCTTAGGGAAATGCCTTTGATGCGTGAGATGCTGTACTTTGCAGATGATTTCCCTTCCCCTGCTTTATCATACAAGGTGACATCCTAGACTGCACTTTCCAAGTTTGAAATTTTTGGGCAGTTATGAACAATTACATATCTTTTTTTTTCCTGCTGGAATGGAAAAATCAGTGAAAACAAGTTAGGGAGCACCTGAAAATGAGTCGGGAATGTTCTGTGTTTTGCTGGCAACCTGTGGAAGAATGGGAGCAGTTACTAAACCAGAATGTCTCCTTCTGACATTAAAATAAAATAAATCAAAAACCTCTTCTTGTGCATAAAGCTGGAGTCAAAGTGCAATTTAGAGTCACTTAGGTTTTTTACCCACAGGGAAATTTTGACCCTGCCACCAAAATAGGCCTTATGGAATAAAGATATATTAGAAAAAAATTTAAAATCAAAATGTTTAGGAATTTTGAAATTTTTCTTGCAAATTCCATAGAGTTGTACTTCATTTTTATGCGGAAAAATGAAAAATTTGAAAAGACAGAACAGGAACATGGTCATTAAAAAAAAATCTATTATACATAAATGGTTGCAATTTTTTGTGAGAATTGGTGACAACACATACACCAAGAGCTGCTGGGACTTCACCATCAGGTCATTCTGATTCATGGGTAATTTACATTCCTCTCAGTCCTTTTCAATAAACAGCTAACTGTGATATATATTATAGTTAATTCTAACAAGCCAGATTTCAAAAGGCTTATCCATCTAGCTCAAATGAACTTCAGTAATCTTTTTGCACAAAACACCCACATAGGCTATTTGTCTTGGACTTGAGTGTTTGGCAAAAAGCCTTGAGCATGAGAGCTTAGTGGAAAATGCTGTCATTCCTGGGGTGGGGGTTGATGTCCAGGGCTGACCCCACCCTCTGTACTTAGCTCTGAGCTCCTTGCAACAGCAGAGAAACCACAACTTTTGTCATCTGGCAAACCTGTTGCTTGAAAAAGAAAACCACTTCAATAAAATACTTCAACCATTACAATACATTTTAATTAGATGTATATCACATAATAGCAGCTCAATTTTTATTAGTATATAAAGTTTCCAAAAGAAACTCAAACCAAAATACCAACTCAAGGCCATTCACTGTAAGTGTTTCAGGACAGACCCTCGATAGTAGTGGTCTGTCCTCCTACACCTGTGCAATATTGGTGAGTTTTGGCTGTTGGAGCATACCGTAATTGTGATAAGAGTGGGGTTGGCAGCTATATGATAGGCAAAAATGGGCAAAAATTAACACCTCACAGCGTCCCACTGTCGCATCAGAAAAAAAGAGAAAGGATTTAGACTGTCAAAGAAGAGCAAGATGGCAAAACAGGCAACCAGGAATAGCAGAATTTGTTGCCAGTTCAGGGATGGGACAATACTAATATACAGATGCAGTGGAGGAAACATTTAAGAGAGGGAAATGCCAAGCCTGGTGAGCTGTACCTGCTTCAGACAGTTATCTGATGAGTCTGCTTTTTTTTCCTTGCATTTTGGCAAGATTTACTTAGCTTGTCTTGCCAGTAAATTCTCATCTAATTGAGTTGACAAGCATGGACATTTTTAAATGAAAGTTTCCAATCTGCCACAAATTCAACCGGTTATATTTTATTGTAGTGTAGTGTCTGCCATATGAGTTAATATATTGAGTCACTAAGAGCTGCTGAAGAAGAAAGCTGATAAAATATCTTTGCACTGACAGAGAGTAGACCTGTGATCTTTTTAGGTCATTCTTTCTGGTACTGTGCTGGCTTTAAACCCCTTGTGTTTGGTTTGGCATGAATGTCTCCTTTCATTATTATTCTCATCCCTAATTCTTTCCTCAGCTTTAGGCAGTGAGTTCTTGGCTGTGAGTTCCTCCCATCCATTGCAGTGTCTCATTTGCTGATCATGAAGCACCAAGAGTGTGTATTCAAAGAGGTCAGTCCTACCAATTTTGAGAACTCCTGAGAGCTGCTGGTCAGCCTCAACTCCCATTAAATTTAACAACAGTGAAGGCAGTGCTTCTGCAGTTGGCAAGATGAAACCATAAGTTGGTAGTTATAATTAGATAATTAAGCATTAGGTATTATGACTCTACATCTATCTTTCTAAACACCTCTATCTTTCCCTCCCTTTCCCCTCTTGTTGTTGGGACATTTACAAAAAGCCTAATATTCTACAATTTCTGTTATGTGTGAAATTGTAAATTTGCCTTTTGTGCTTCTATTTCCATATTTCTGAAGTGTGTGCTTTCAAAATGTGTGCCTATGTGAATATTAGTTATTAAGACTCCTTTTGGAGGGATTAGAGTCTATTATGCCAGTGAATATAAAATACCAAACAGTCTTTTGTATGGAAGGCACATCCAAAATCACGGTATATGCTGACTTGGAAGGGAGACATAAGGACCCTTGGGTCCAGCTCCTGGCCCTGCACAGCACCATCCCCATGAGTCACACCATGTGCCCAAGAGCATTTTCCAAATGCTTCTTGAACTCTCTCAGTGTCACTGTTGGTGCTGTGACCACTTCCCTGGGGAGCCTGTTCCAGCCCAAGCACCCTCTGGGTGAAGAACCTTTTCCTAATATCCAGCCTAAACCTCCCCTGACACAACTCCAGGTCATTCCCTCGGGTTCTGTCACTGGTCACTATAAAGAGATCAGTGTCTGTCCCTCCTCTTCCCCTCTCAGGAAGTTGTAACTGCAGTGGGGTCTCCCCTCAGTCTCCTCCAGGCTGAACAGACCAAGTGACCTCAGCCACTCCTCACACGGCTTCCCCTCAAAGCTCTTTTTCTTCATTGCTGTCTTTTGGCAGCTCTGTAACAGCTTCACATCTTTCTTACATTGTGACACCCCAAACTACCCCCTCGAGATAGTTTGTGCTCGAGGTGAGGCTGCTCCAGTGCAGAGCAGAGAGGACAATCCCCTTCCTTGCCCAGCTGGTGATCCTGTGCCTGATGCTCCCAGGACAGGGTTGGTTCTCCTGGCTGCCAGGGCACTGCTGGCTCACATTCACCTTGCCCTGGACCAGGACCCCCAGGTCCTTTTTTATGGCACTGCTTTCTTATTCCCCTTATTCCTTATTCCCCCTCTGTCCATACACCCAGGGTTGCCTCATCCCATGTACAGAACCCATCACTTTCCCTTGTTGAACTCTATACGATTGGTGATTGCCCACTCTGGTAATTTGTCTCTCTGCAGGGCCTCCCTGCCTTCCAGAGAAGCAACAGCTCCTTCCAGTTTCGTATCATTTGTGGACTTGCTTAGTATCCCATCTAGGCCAGCTTTCAATGTTAGATATTTGAAGATTTGTGATGAGCTGGGAAATTGTATTTGTGTATTTTGTATGTTAGCACACATGTGCATGGGAGTGTGTTTTGCCAGAAAGTATGCACACTCACTGCATTAATACCTGCAAATAGAGCTGCTGTATATACAGTTTTAGAACAGTTTTCCAAGTTTTACTCAACTGAACCATGATTTTTAAATGACAAATATTTGCTTGGAGGCTGACTCTGTCTATGCAAAGATTCAATCCTAATTGCCACTGCAATATCTGAGTTAGAGAGCCATGAAAAATGAAATATATACTGAAAAGTAAGAAGGAAAAAAAGTTAGCTTTTGCAGTTTTGCCAGGTGAGTACTTAAATAGTTGATTCTAAGCTTGCTACAGTAATTTACAATTACAATTACCTGCTACAATCTGTATACTGAATGATGCTGTTTAGGAAAGAGTTTTATCTGATTGCAAGGAGCACTTTAAAAAGGCACTTTTACATATCACACCACTTGGAGTTGTGTCAGGATCTGATCCAAAGCCTACTGAAGGCAAGAGAAAGAGACCTGTTAACTTTAAGAACTTTAAATTGGACCTGAATGACAGCATTAGATAGATCTTTTTTTCTCATCTTAAAAGTAATGCAGACTCACCTTTTAAGTTTTGAAGGTTAAATTCTATCCGGATTATCATGAGCTAAGAGCTAAGGATCTTTCGTGTGCCATGAGCTATATGATATTAAACCTCTTCATAACATTAATTCCTCATTGAAAATTCTTCTGTTCTTCAGTGGTCACAGGAAGCTGAGTTAGAAATAGAGTCCACAGTCTTTCAGATTCTTTGCCTACATACATATATTGTAGAAAAGTTCATTTCTTGTCTCAGCCATACTATGCTTGGATAAAACAACCCTGTAATTGTGTTGCTGTAACCCTAGTCTTTTACCCCATATGGCTCTTATCAGAATTTTTTTCCACGATAGCAAAAATACAGAATGAGTCTCACTTGATTATACCATTGCACCACAATTATCTCCTTGCAGTTTAGAAGGCACTGCCAATCACCCTTCTTGGTAGCAACATTTAAAGGTTAGGTTTGGAGCACTTAGAAACCAGGGACTGCATGTCCTCTGCCTGCCATAGCACCTGCAGTGAATTGATCATACTTGATTACAACACTGAAATCCCAGCCTGCAATACAGCAGTTATATTGCAAAGCTTGTATGTAATCAGGGGAAAAATTCAAGTGTCTTGCTGTGTCACAGTAGGGTTGGAAGGTAGAACAGAAAATATGGGTTGTCTGGAGGTACAGAGGGAAGCTCAGAGGTTATGCTAAGCTGGGGAAGTGTCTTTTTCTGTGTCTGTCCCAGCAGAAATCCCTAGACAAGCCAACAACTTGAACCTGTGCAGTATTTTCCAAGAAAGGGAGCATCCAAGGAAAGGCATGATATGCCACACCTGTAAAGGAAACCCATGGTGATATGGTGGGGAGGATGACCATGGTGGAACAGTTGTAGAATATCTAATATATACACCCTGAGACAGTTCTGTGTTGCAGTGGGGACTTTAGTCTGCACAAAAACCAGTGAGAAATTAACTGCTGCCACAAATTACCTTAAAAGTTCTTAAAGGCGCTGGCAACATCTGTTTTCACAACAAAATCCCAGGAATCCTAGTTAGCATTTCATCTCCAGGTTTGTTCCTCTTCTTGACACCCCCACATTAGTACTAGTCAGCAGCAGGGATGGCTGATTAGATCCACAGCATGTCCACAGCCTGGCTGTGAACTGCTTGTGCAGCAGGTGTAATGTGTCCTAGATGTTGGAGTAATTGCTCAAGCACTGCAAGAGCGACCTAGACATACTACAGGGTATTTGATCCTGAATGCCATGAGATGCAACTCTTGTTGGGCTGACCCATGTTAGAAACTGCTGAGAGTCTCAGTCTTCAGAAAGCTCAGATGGAGTTCATTCAAATGTGCTCCTGCAGATAAACCACAACTCAATTCAGCTTCAGACCAGCGAGTGCCTACCTGCATCACTTGGTATTTTATTTCCACTCTTCTCCCTCCTAGGGTCCTTTTCTTGTACCTTACCCAGGAAACTACACAGCTCAGGTAAGACAACTGTTTCTCCAGCTGAAAAATTGTTGTAATAATAAAATCTCTCATATGATTTTAATTCCTTTCTTCAAATATGTGCCAGAATCTTACCGTGTGAGGAATCTGCGCAAAGACTTTTGTGATAATCAGTATTTTTTCTATTCTAAACAAGATCCTCCATAATGATAATGGCTACACAATGAACACAAAATGCATACATTTTAGTCCATTTAATTCATGTCTTTTGCAGTTTTGCTCACTGAAATTCCTGGTGTGATGAAACTCCTGTGCTAACTATAGAAAAATACCTGTCAGATTAAATACAATTAAATGTGAATGTAAGCCATATTAATTAAAAAAGCTGAGTTATGTATGCAAACATATGTACAATATTGTTAATTTTAGTTTGCCATTATTTAGAAGTTAATCCTTGACTATATAGCAAAATGCAGACAGTCATAAAAAACACAGTAAGTTGCAGGATGAAACTTTCATTATTCTAGGCACTGGTGTTCATAGGAACACCTCTCAAGACAAGCTGCTTGTTTTCCAACTCCTGTTCCACACAACCTGTAGCTTGGTAAAAGACAACTGAATCACAAAACAGAAGAATGCATGTAAAACTAGAATCACTAATTGAGCGCCCTATATCACCTGCAACCCAGCTTTGTGTCTTGTTAGAGGTCAAAGAGCAGATGATCTGAAGGTTTTTCTGCAAAGAGTTGCTGGTTGACACAGAAAGAGCTTAGGTGCAGTTAATAAAGTTTGCTCTGAACCTGCACTTTCTGAGAACCTTACATAAATACCGTATATCTACTTCATCTTGTCAAAAGCTTTGTCAGTGTCAGGCTGCACAGGCGAGTGCCAAAATATGTAACCAGTTTTACAAATGAATAAGGTTAACAGGTATCTCCCTGCAGAGCAACAATTTCTCTTTTATAAACCCCACCTGAACTGCATGGACATACCATTTTCAGCCTGCAGCCAGCATTTAAGCAATAATCCAAAGTGACAGTTTTATGACAGATCTGAGTAACGCAGGACCTTTTTCTTCTTTCTTAAGTGAGATCCACATACAGGCAATTTACAGATGCTGAACAAAAGGAGGACTCTCCTCAAAGAGCAGTGAGGTATAAAGAAATTACCAATCCTTCAAAACTTTAAAGGGTTCTAAATCAGAATGCCATTTCCAGGTAAACACTTCTGATCTTTAAAGTACCAGCATAATAAATGTGTTAATGAAAATTGACAAAGTTAGCCTTCCCAGGCAGCTAATGACATCTCAACTCTCAGAACTAATATCTCTTTGCATTTCAGTCTGCAATCCTTTGCAGAGTGCAGTTAAAGGGATACATGTGTTGTTACTATGTTCGGGTCAAGCTCTCCTACTATTAAATACAAAAGCAATTTTTAAAGCAATGATATGGCTGACATACAAGCCCATAAAACCATAAGAATTCCCAGTTAAATCTACAATTGGCCCCTCTGCTCAGCTCTGTTGTGTCTAAACATTTCAGTCCATGGGGACCTATAAAAGAAACTCTGCACAGTAGATGATATTACACAATCCATGTGGTCATTTGTAAATGCTGTAGTACATAAAATGCACCATGGAATTCTGAGGTTTTTGTATTAGTATCTTGTTGGTTTGGTTTTCTCAGTCACACAGTAATGGATCTCTATAGATTGGATTTTTATTAGATTACTATGCTGTCCTTTTAAGGAGGTGGTCCTCTCCAGAGACTGCAGCCAAACACATTATAGAAGATAATCTAGCATCATCAGGGATCGGACTGGAAAAGAAGGACAAAGTCCTCATTTAATTCTACATCCTTAGAACACTTTAGCTAGGTCTTTGTCAGCTAAACTAAGGATTCCCAATTGTGGCAACAATCTCACTTATGGACTTGTCTGGAATTCTTAAGGAAAACAAAGGGTAAAAGTGCATGGTGTTTGCAGCAATTTATCTGCAAAGCTATAAATAAAGCTGAATGCAAGTGTTCAGTTATACATTTCCCTGTGGAAAATTATTTTTTTTTCCTAAATGGAAATTAGTGTTTGCTCGGGAAAAAAAAAATCAATACATTTAAGAGCCCTAGGTCTGAAACTAAAATGAGAAGTATTTTGGCAGTTGTACCTTTTGTTTTCCTTTTGACCAAATGTACAGATTTTTATTTTTTTTTCACTAGAGAAGAAACTACAGCAAGCACTAGGTTGTACAGGTTAACAAGTATTACTGTAGAGTTGCACAGCTCCCACTAAAGCCAGTGCCCTGAAGCATGTCCACAGGAGCATTTCAGGTATGAAAACACTGCTTAAGTAACCATGCTCACAGAGCTAAGAGAAAGTGGTTTTCTACAGCTACACACCAACAGAGAATTGCCCTTCTACCTATTAACTTGTTTTTTCAGACGGAGCCAAAGGCCTGTACACTCCTTGCCTCATGCTGATGGCTTTTCTTTCTGCGCCTACAGCCAAAGTTCAGCAGTCCTACAGAGGTAATATAAATTTGCTTTTTAACTGTTCCTTTTATTTCTGTGATCACAAACATTTTAATTATGCTATAGCAATGCCTGTATTTAAGAGTGTAATAGGTATATAATGTTCTCAAGAACAAAAGATCTGAAGTCATATAATGGCATTGCACAGTATGCGGCTCTCACGTTGTTACTCAGATTTGCCATCTAGAAGGTTTTTGTTCCCTGCTCTCTCTGATTCACCCTTTGTGGCACAACAGCAAAGAGGCTTTGAATACAGTGTGGGGAATAGACAGCCTGGCAGACAAGCAGGGGTCTTTTCCTCCTCAAATACGTTTCAGCATGATACAAATGTGAGCTTTGTATTAGCCCTGTAAAAGCTTCCCAGCCCCTGGTTGCAGGTACAGGAGGAACATGCCCCAGGACAGAGAAGAGGGCTGAGCACAGCCCCGTGCACTTGGGGTTCTGCATCTGGGGACACCCCACAGAGCTGAGCCTCACTATAGCTCTGCCCATCCCAGCCCTGCTCTGTACACCCTTCCTTGCCACCACACATTGCACTGACAGGCAATAGCTGATGGTGCAAAATCCAGAGATAGCTTTTCTCTGCTTTTACAACCCTCAGAATTGTGTAAGTAGCATGGAAAAGACTTTACCAGGCAACTATTACTCTGAGTGTTGAGATGAACCAGATTATGTATTTTAACTTTCATAACAAGTTTGTTGTGTCTGGTTATGATTGCTTAAAAGGATACAAAGTTTTTGTGAGTGGCAACACAGGAAAACTATGAGATATTGGAACTTCTCATTCGACAGTTCCAGTGGGAAGAGCTATAGTAGAAGCTCACATCTCAGTTTGCTAGCTGTTTCAATTAACTCTTGGTACATTACTGAAAACTAAACAATTAGGATAAGGGAAGTGAATCTCTGTGAAATAAGATGTTGAGGAATTTTTTTTTGCATGTTTTTTTTAGGTTTTAAAGTGTTATAGCAAATTTTGCTCTGCATTTTTTGAAAAGCACATATTTTAAATTATAACATATGATTATTTTAGGATAGTGAGCAATACTAGAATGATATTATGCGCTGATTATTATAGGGTAGTGAGCAATACTAGAATGATATTATGCGTTGATTATTTAATAAAAGTGTTTGAGGGTTTTTTGTTTCTATTGCTGAAGTTATCCAGATTTGCTAAGTATTTTGTTTAACATAAATCTGAGAAAAAAAATCTGTAAAATTTTTATTTGTTTGGCAATGGACAACACTCACTGTCTTCTGTAGCATCTCATGACTGGTGAACTTTTCAAGCCCTGCTCCAGGGTGTAAATCCTATTGATGTTATCCATTGCTTGTAGAATGGTGTTTTAGGAGCAGGGTCATTAAGAAAAACCACATGATCAGCTGTTGGCAAATATTTTCCCTGAATGATGACCCCTAAACTAAGCTGATATTATTTAATCATGAGTTTAAATTAGTAGTGATTGATGATGCTGCTCTGAAAATGGGAAATAGAAACAAGAGGCAGATCACTAAAAATAGTTGAGAGAATCTGGTGACTGCATTTGGCTCAAAAATACTGTCCTTTGCAACTTGGTCTGAGCAATGAAATTATATAAATATAGGTTAAATTCCTCAATAATATACAGATTTAACTCAGTCCATACCATAGTGGTTTTGCAGCTCATTATTTAGTAGATTGGAAGACATGGTATCAGTGTTAACGTGTGAGATTTTTGTTCTTTGTGAAAGGACATTTTTCTCAAAGAAGGATCATATTTATTAAAAATACACAACTAAATGGATTTTAAAATAAAATGTTCTATTTTGTCTTTCATATTTTAAAAAAGACAAAAATAGAGTTTCAGTGTTAGTTGTAAATGTGGCAAATCCAATCCTGCAATGAATTCAAATCTGTACCTTTCATAAAGGCTACTTAGGGACAAGATACTTTTAGATCTAAGAAACATGTAAAAAATGACTCATTGTTAATAGGGTGAGCTCTTTGCATTTGGATTAGGGTTAACTGACAGTATCCAGTCACCTTTTATTCTCACATATTCCACCCAAGGAATGCTTTGTGCTGGTCTGAAAAAGAGAGAATTAGGTGTTCCATTTATACTATTGATCTTAATAACCTCATCTCATAAATACCTACTTTATGACATCAATAAAAAGAGAATAGCAGCAACTCCTAACAATAGAAATTGTTACTTTGTAATTCAAGTATTTCATTGAGCATCTCAAAGAGACTCCATAGTGGTGCAGTAGTGATATTTTATTACCAGTTTTTAAATATGTGCACAGAGAGACCATTTTTTTTTAAACAAGAGAAGATTGTAATTAATTGAGTGCACTATAGCTTCTAGATCCCACAGTTATCAGAGTTCTTCTCTTTCATCTCTCATCCTCCTCCTGTTCTTCATCGCACACATTAAAAGGGGCATATCCGTTTAAGGGTGTTGGTGGGTGTAAGACTAATTTTTCACTGGGATGGTTCAGATGAAATGAAACAGAGATCATTTTACAGGGCAGTCTTACCTCCCTGTTACCCTGCATTAGCTGCAGATGGAAGTTATCTGCTCTGAGGGGGTGGAGCAAAGGGTGCTCCAGAGAGAGATTTATTCTCACCTTCCAGGGACACCTTTCTGCAGCTGGGCCAGACCAGGATTGTCCCTGGAGCCTCCATCCACCAAAAACCCACCAGCAGAAAGAAGTGCACTGCTGGTCTCCCTCAAAAGCCCTGATACTTTTAGCTTCCACCTAAGGCGGAAGAAGGAAACAAGCAATCATAACTCATCCTAAGGAGGAGGAATCAGAGCCTTGACTGCAACCAGCATCTGGGACAGAGGGTTGCAGGCTCATTATGCAGCCAGTGTCCACATCCACCTGAGAAGGGAAAACTTTTTAGCACATCTGGTAGAATAGCAGCCTCAGATCAGACCCAGATGTTCCACAGATTACAATGCAGACAGGACATTGCCGACTACCTGAGGAATAAATGTGAAACACTGCCTCTTGTTCTTTTGAAAGGTATTTTTCTTACATTACACATTTATTTATCTGTATTTTTATATATATCACTCTTGTAGCATATTCTTCCTGGTGAATCCCAGTGGTGTCCTCCTAAAGATTTGGTATTTTTTTGTATCTTGTCAGAAAGTTAAGTATTTTTTATGTTTCCCTTTTGCCTCATCAGTCCCACAGAGGGTCATCACTTGACAGAATGAAGTAGAATAGAATAGTTCCAGTTGGAAAGGACCTAAAAGGATCATTTAGTCCAACTTCTTGACCACTTCAGGGCTGACCAAAATTTAAATCATCTTATTTAGGGCATTGTCCAAATGCCTCTTAAAACTGGATACATTAAATATTTGAATATTTGAAGATTATCCAAAAACCCAGGAGTGTCTAATCCCTTTTGCATTATTTTACCCATTAGAACGTCTCTCATTTCACAGGGCAATTTATCTCATAATTCTTTTTCCTGTGAAGAGCTAAGGAGAGAAGGCAAGTCTGTAAGACCTAGAAATGTTATCCTTTTAAAATATTTTCCTTTTGTTCAAAATGACAGAACAATAGTGAGGCCCAGAGGGGAATAATAAAGCCAAATGCTCAGTACTGAACTGCTTTACCCAGGGTAAGTCGTTTCTCCCAGACCTAGGAGCCCGTTGTTTAAGCTGCCTTCGGACTTTGGAACAACTCTTTGCACTGGTAGCTTTGGAGTGGAGTGTAAGGCCCCTAAATCTGAGTCTTTGCTTCTCCAAATTCTACCACTATGACATGTCAGCAATTAGTGCAGACACTTTAATCAATAGAAATAGAGAAATAACCCTAAGTTTTTGTCTATTTTGGGAATATTATAATTATTAACAATTAGACTAAAAACATTTTATTTCCAGATCTTTAAAAGAAAACATTCAGATTTTTACTTCTGTGGCTCTATGAAGCCACTGAGTGAATGAGATGTAATGATGTCATCACACAGCAACATCACCCTATTTTTCCTACAGCAGTGATTTAAATATATTTTAAGAAGGCAATCTGGTACCTGGACATGTATCTCAAAATTTGCTTAAACATATTTCTGACTCGAAAACCTTGCCTGGCATATTAACAACTCTCCAACAGGAAATTCAAGAGAAGCTAGCACTGAGTTTTCAAGTACTCAGCACCTTCAATGAATGCCAGATTTTTAATAACAATCAGAATTCCTAATGAAGCACAGATTTTCAGAAGAGCTTGGTTCCTGCTTGTGTCCCAAAATAAACTCAATGTGCTCTTTTAGATGGAGCTCTCGGAAAGTCTGTCCATGGTTTTGGGTGCTACTTGTTTGCAGGCTGCCTCCCAAGCACTCTTAAAATGGGTGCTGGGTGGTTTTAATAGGCCAGAAGAGGTTTGTGAGCTCGACAGCTCTTTAGATTTGCAAATAAATACAAATGGAGATAATTTGTTTTTAACCTGCGGAATGCTTAATGAATAAAATCATTTCCTTTCAGGCATGATAGCAGGACTGAAAGATAAAATCATTTGGTGTTTTATGGTCTTCAGTTCTCCAGTTAGAAGTCTGTCACAGGCCCAGTACTGAACAATAAACTACTTCCTATTTTACCTTCCTGTAAAAAGCAAAAATCCATCAGTACACTCACAAGGGACACTGCTTCGGAACAACCATTGGATTTAAAAAATATTTCTATTTCCAAATGTGTATCATGATTGCTCTTGGAAGACATGGCCCACTGGGAAGGGTCAAACAAAAATGTCTTGGCACTTGTAATAAGTTTCTAAGAGTTGAATTAATCTGGGAGATGATAGTATGAAACAGAGAAGTTGATTATTATTTTCATAAAGGTACTGAATCATCAATTCAGAATTTAACTAGATATCTTACTTTAAGCATGTGTTCTCTTTTTTAAGAAATAAGTCAGTGGACCTATTTCTACATTTTGAAAGTAAGATTGCATATAAATACCTTATGTTCACACACCTACTAGGTAGAAAATTACCCACCTGACCTTAGCAGGTGACTTGTAGAGCAGAAATTGTCTGATTAGTTTCCATGCATGGTCAATGAGAATAACCAGAAAATGAGACAAAAATCTGAGATGCTGAGGAAAGAGCCACAGATGACAAGATGGTACCAAGCAACAGCCAGTGCAGATTTTAGTTTTCTGCCGCTTTCTGAACTAAGAATGGTGCTGCTTT
>VWYP01009346.1:82039-150315 GCA_013400435.1 Pycnonotus jocosus
TTTTTTTGTGAAAAGATCATGGATCTTTTCACTTGTCATCTGGAGTATGGATTATTCTTCTGGGAGTAAGCACTTAGTGACAGTGACTTGTATGGCAACTTCTGCCATGAGGTCCCTACAACTCAATGTTTTCCAAATACGTTTTGACTGAAAGCAGCTGGGCTTTGGATAGAACCCACTCTGGTAGCTCTGGGGGTAGCAAATGGATGGGAGTTCTCTGGCAAAATTAACATCTAATAGTTCACTGCTTTAAACTTCATAATCAACCATGGAAAAATCTGTAATTCAGTAGTCAGCAACAAAACTTAACAAGAATAATATAGGGGCAGCAAAATCAGAAGTTGATTTTGTTTGAGTCTACCTATAAAGATGGATTCTGTGATGATAAAACTTCAAATACTTATTTTAAAAATTTTGACATGATTGAATTGGTCTTAACTATTTCAAAGTAATAAATATCTCTTAAATATCTTAAAATATTTTTTTTAAAATGTTACTTGGAAACAATTTATATGTCTAAGCAATGGTTCCTTGCAAACAGAGGCAGATCAGTAATGTTATTTTCTAACTCTAGTAGGAACTCTTCCCCTGCAATAACTCATTTGCTTATTCATATTATACTTCTGCTAAAATCAGAGAACTCCTGATCCCACAGGATATAACATATGAAAGATTTATATTTATATAAATAGATTTTTGGAGAAGGGAAATGCCTTTGTCAGGTATATAAAGCTCTTTATGTTGTTGTTTTAAGCAGTAATTGTCTCTCTGCCTCTGTACTTTTCCATCTATTTATTTACTATATATTGTAGTTTCCATAATATCCAGTGATTTCTACTTAAATCGATAGGTTAGATAAAGCTTTTAGTAAGCTTGCTAAAAACTCCGTTCTGATTTTTTTTTTTGAAAAGAAACGATTTCATGGGCCAAATCTTCTAATTTTATTCTTTAAAAATATATATGTATCAAGTTATTGTTCTATTATTGTATCATGAATTTCTTGGCAGATTTTATTTCTGAACAAGTGCTGTTCTCCTGCCTTGCTGACCAACCTTATCAGGGTGTGGAGTACTTTCAACAGTAATGAAGACATTTAACACCTGGCAGCAAACATCCAGCACTTCACAAGCTGGTATCGCTTGTTAATGACAGATACCTGCCCATAAATTAAGACTGAAAAGCCATTCTTTCAGACTGACAATCAATCAATGCAAGTGTTGTCAAAATGAACAGGATGATGTGATTCTTGAAAGCACCCAGAATCTCTCCAGAATAATTGGAAATTCCACAGTAAAAATCTGTATCCATAATTCACTTATATGTGAAAGTCTTCCACATTTTTGATCTTATTTGTGATTTTTCAGTAGGGTCTAAGGAGTTAACATCTCACTTTACAGCAGTATTTACTGAGAATGAAGCACCTGGTTCCTTCAGACACTTTTTAATATTCATTTTTAGGAACTATCCAAAACCTGTGTGAAGCTATGACATCATTCCCACTGGTTTCCATAGGCTTTCCATCAAGCCCTTATTCCACAGCTGAGTGCTATTTCCTGTTTTTAAGATTTCTCATTTTTGTATTAGCTTTCCAGTTGGAAGCAGTTGTCACTAAAGTATCTATTCTTTCAAAAGACAGCATGGAGAGATGTTTAGTGGCTTACAAAGATGTGTTCATGGTGTCGGGCCAGAGCCTTAGCAGATACAAATCAGTGTAGTTTCATTCTAGTCAGCACAACAACACCAAGGACTTGGCTTTCAGGATTCTTTCCTTTCCAGATCATATTTATTGACCTAAGTTGAAAGCAAGCAGGGATTTTCTGCCCTAAATAGAAAACTCACAGATCTCATCAATTGAAACCTGGCAAGGGAGAGAAAGGGATGAAGGGATGCCCTACTGAAATACTCTCGTAGTTGGCAAAACTTTTTTTGCAGAGAAACAGAGAAATCCCCTCAGCTCTCTTCCATCACTTCTGCCTCTGATAGTGGAAAATATCCTGCAGAAGGCAAAGACATTCCTCAGCTCATACAAGGTAGTTTTGTTTGCTTGCTGGATGCATTTCTGTAGAAATTAAAATTGTGCCCCTTAGTTGTCCAACCTGAAAAAAAAAAAAAAAAAAAAAGGCTGCTTTGATGTGCAATTGGATCCTATTCTGTCTGGGCCCCTGATGTTCTTGCTGAAAGGGGATAAAACCTCTGGGGAGCATGGCAGCAGAAACTGTTCCAGAAGCAGAGTCAACACACCTATTCTCCCTTGCTGCTGCTTTTTTTCTAGCAATGGCAGGGTCATTCACTGCTCAAATGTCTGATAACTCTGAATATAACAATAGGCTTCGTTTCCTTGGGAGTCCAAATAGCCAAGTATGTGGCTGCATGTGCTGTTCTTACTCATAAATGCAAATGCTAACCTATAAATCTTTCCTTTTACAGTACTGTAATAACATTCTATCTATTTAGCCTAGTACAATACAATCACAATAGCTTTTTCATTGTGCTGCATTCATATTAGACGACTATAATGAGATGCTACCACAATACCATGAAATAAAACGATGTTCTTGACGTATTTCCAAAACATTTGAACACTGTTTCCAAATCGACCTTGTGAATAAATTAAATAATAGCTTGCAAAAACGTCCTCTAGCATTTTCAGAATGTATGCAAATGCAAGCTTGAATGTTTACATGTTTCTTACAGTGTCTGGGATTAAACGGCGTATTTGTGCGCATGAGTATTGTCTCTGGGTGTATTTGTCATTTGTGCTCAGTGGCTTGCACAGAATTCTAGCATGATTTGCCCTTCAAGTTGTCCAATTCTTCCTCCTCTCCCTGATGACCTGCATATTAAACTTCTCTTCTGTAAGACTTCAGATTTCAGTGGCCCTTTCCATTTGTCATATGCATTATTGTCACTCAGAAACCTTTCAGTGCTGTTTCTTCAGTACCTACCCTGACATAGTTCTCCTCTGAACCATTCAGTGTCTGCAGATTTCTAAAGGGTACCTTCTTCAAAGGACCTGTATACATATGTATAAAAATTATACATATACATATACATATACATATGACTCTCACATTGGTGGTTCAGAATAGTGAGGGGAGACTGAAAATTAAAATCAAATCCTAGGGACTCATTTTCCTGGGAGATACTTTTGTTATTAATTTTTGTTTTGTTTTGTTTTGTTTTTTTTCAAACTGAATTTACTGCTAAGATCACGACTGATTGAAAGACCAAAGTTATATTTATCTGGAAATGATTATTTGCAGGTTCCCAGTAGCTAACCTTAGACCCATAAATATATTCTCCTGGTGTTGTGCCCCTGTCCTTTAGAAATAGCCCAACCATGACATGCTGTAGAGTGAAAATGAGCTCGATTTTTACCATCATCTTTCCCATATCTGTAGACATCATTTATGGATGATCAGAAATGCTCAGATCACGTGCTGTAAGGTGTGGTATAGATTTGTGGTTAATAAAGTCTGAGGGATCATGATGACAATAGTGTCTATTATCCTATATAAAATGGACTGAAGAATTTCATCCAGCCATTTATGCTTCTAACACATAACCTTTGGCTGAGCTGCACCGTGCTTTTTTAGAAGATATCTGCTGATTGCAATAATTTCTGTTTCAAAAGTGAGTCCCCCTAAATGGAAGGATCTCATAGAAAAGCTCAAAAGACTTCCATTGATACACTAGCACATCTCTTTTCAATACTTCCATTGAAGCATCTAATACAAACCTCAATGATTTATCTTTAGTGACTTTATTGTGCCTCACAAAGCTAGTTTAAAGCAATGGATTGTGAATTTCAACCAGTGTGTTCTTCTTATACACCATAAAAATCCACTGCAGACAGAGACTCAGTTGTCTTTCCCCAAGACACACTAGCATCATTTCTCTGAGTAGCTGTTGGCTGGCAATAACAGGTGGGTTGTTTCTAAATGCTCCTCTTGATAGATGCTATTTTACTTGACCTTTCTGAAGAGGAAATGGTGCATATGTTTATGAGAAACACTCTGACACTGTTTCATGGGAGAACGTGCATTGTTTGTACAATGACAATGGGAAATTTTCCACTAAGCACTTTGCCAAAAAGTAATTATTTTGGTTGGCTGTATGACTTGTTTGTCTGCTTTTCCAACACCGTGGAAATTTTTGTCTTCTTGGTGGTCACAGGCAGAGCAGAGAATGAAAAATTCTTGCATTATTTTAGAGTTTACTGCTCGAAACATGCAATAATGCACAACTAAGGAAGTATTCACAGTACATGCATTTAGAGGTGAAAAAACCCCAAACCCTGGCTAAAAGCAGTCATATGATTAAAGAAAAATTGAGTGGTTTTGCATTCTAACTTTCTGTACACTTACATTTTACACAGAATGAAATCAACTAGTAACTAGGTGTCTGTCCTGTCTTGTCTCCTACCAGAGATGCAACTGAGATCTATTGGTATGAATGCAAAGCTGAAATCTGGAAACCTTCAGTTAATTTATGATTTACATTGTGACCTTGTGCAAATCACTCATCCACTCTTCTTCAGTTCTAAGAGAAGAATGCTTAAAGCTTATAGAGCACATAAAATCAGTGGGATGAAGGCACTATGTATACCTTTATTCTTATTGTTCATAATAAGACTGAGGAAAATCCATGGGATTTGGTTCACCTATTATATTTGGAAAAGTGAGTAGCAAACCATTTTGTTTGCAGCAAATGTATCTGCCTGGCTGGGCAGCTGCTAAAAATGATCTGCTCTTGGAATGTCATCCTTGAGGCCAGTGACAACAATTGGTTTGCTTGGACACCTGCTGTCTTTTTCTTCTCCTCCCCGCAGTTTCTGTTTGGGATCCATACCATCCAGAGACAAGTCACTGTTTTTCCTCTGTTTAGCAATTTGTCACGCACCACTGCATTAATTACAGAAACAATGGACAGTAAGATTAGATTGATTGTGTCGTGGCGAGAAATGCAGAGTGGAGAATACCGGCGCTGTGTCTGCAGCAACAGCAGAGGAGAGGCTGCAAGAACTGATCCAGCAGCGAGATAGAGATGTGACAGGGGGGAGAAGACAAAAAGCCCTCAGTCCTGCTACTCGATCCTTGAAGTGGTCTGCAATGGATCACTGTGTGCAAGCAAAGTGCCCTGGAGATCAGTGATGCTTGAGTCAACTGCACCGGGCCACCCACACACATGCAAAGCAGAGAGAGGGGCTGCCAGCAGGGAACAGAGGTGATAATGTATGATGTATGGGTTGACAGTGCTAAAGGCAATCACGGTGTGGGCAGCAATTCTGCTCAGTTATTGCTCCCTGCCTTGCAACTAGGACGATTCATTCCCTGAAAAAAGGAGCATTAATGCAAGAACTTGCTGTCCAGTAAATGCAGTCTTGAATGAGTGCCTTTACACCTAAAGAAACAGAGAGCAGCAACTAGCCTCTCATGCTCTGGATCACTTTACCCTGTGCACCAAAACTTCTTTCTTCCAGTAAAATCTCTTTGCCAGAATTTCTCATCAGACAGGGACAATACTCTTTTTTCATAAAAACAATCAGGCCTCTGATTTCTGCTTACCCTGCAGACCCTGATCTGAGATTAATGTAGACTGTAAGATTCCTTTCAAAGAGCTGGCTTCCCATTTGAAGAAATTATGCCCCCTTATCATTGATCCAGACCAGATTGGTTTTATTAAAAACAGAAGTTACTCCCACGGCATGTGGTGATTATTTAGCACTATGCATTTTTTCCTGTAAATACCATGAAGAACTGTTAGCCATCAGTCTGCACATGAAAAATGCTGGAGATCCTGCAAAAAATAATAAAGAAGCTGGTTTTAATGTAATATCTTGAAGTCCTTAAAGTTTGAGAGGATTTTTATATAACAGTTGAAAGAAAACCTATACAATCTCTCTTCTTCCTCCATGTATACTAACATTTATTCACATTACAGTAGCATCTGGCAGTCCCAACTGACTTCAGCACCCCAGTGAGCTAGACATGGCACACACATAATAAAAGACAGTCCTGGGCTTAAAGAATGTAAGAGCAAATCTTTGCTCAGTGAAACTAATGGCAAAACTCCCATAAATCAGTGGGGCTGGGATTCAAACTTACAGTCAAATTAGAGAAGACAGACAAAAAAGGTGGATGGGAAAAACCGAGACCTGCAGAGATCTGAATCTGAGACCTGCACTGAATCATCTATATCAAAACATAGCTGTAACAGAAGAGCAACCATTCCTCAGCAGAAGAACAACCTTTCAAGTATCCTGTCTCTGGCAGGGGCAGTAATGAAAGCATAGGAAAGCATAGGGAAAAAGCAACTATTGAAGAGATCTTTCCTTGGTACATCCTTTCAGTTTCTGTACTGAGATTTGATGCTGTTTGAAAACCCTCAGGTCATTCAGACCGTGATGTTTAAAGTAAAGTCTCTCTGCATGAGTCAAGCCCTCTCTGGACCCGTAATACACCTCTGTCCTCAGCACCTTCCACAAGGAAACTTTGGCTCCCACACTGAGAGGCTGAGCTTAAATGTGCACAAGGTCAGATGGGAATTGGTGAACTAGGCTGGAACTGAACTGCCTGCATTGTAGGAATAATTCTTTCCCTGCATCACAAAGGCATCTTTTCTTTCATCTCAGCTTCCAAAGGAATACTGGCAAATAAGATCCAGTTCTGTTACATCCTTTTAATGGTAGAACCCACTGAATGGGTTAAAAGACTCAATGCTTTCAATTCCCCAGCACATCTCACATCAACAGTTGTTTACAGATAGGGCTGGGAAAACAGGAATTAACCATTTTGCTCCAGATAAAAATAATCTTATCAAACTATTTGCATCAACACTTTTTGACATTAACATTATCTTCTTTCCAGTCTGGCTAATACTTAATGAGTTTAATTTCATGGAACACTGTCTCATTGTAGTCTATCACAGCACTTTTCTTTCCTCCTGCACACAATTCTGATTTTGCACTATCCTATGCCATTGTTGTTATTGATTAGCCTACATGTGTAGGCTAAATTGCACTAGAAACTGCAAACAAATGGGAAAAGATGGTATGGCACAGGAAGCCAAACCTGAAAAAAAAGATTCACACAGTAGGCTGGTGATAGGGCCTGGAGAAATTTGAGTATCTCTGAATTATAATCCAGTATTTTGTCCATAATATACTATTTCCCTTTGTCTCGGTCTTCTCTGCTGTTCTTGGTCTTTTACTGAGTGAACAGAGTGAAAGAGAGTACTCTTATTGAGATGAAGACACCCCTTTGTCTGGTTGATGTTTGTTATCCAATGTGTTCCAGCTGGGTTATATTAATGATACAATATTAGAATTATAGAATGATTTAGGTTGGAAAGGTTAATTATTATTTAATTCCAACCCCTGTGCCATGGGCTAGGACACCTTTCACTAGACCAGGTTGCTCAGAGCACCATCCAACCTGGCCTTGAACACCTCCAGGGATGTGGCATCCACAACATCTCTGGGCAACCTGTTACGGTACCTCACCACCCTCACAGTAAGATTTTCTTCTTAATATCTTTAATAAACCTATTCTCTTTCAATTTGAAGCCATTACCCCTTGTTCTGTCACTACATTCCCTTGTAAGAGGTTTCTCTCCATCTTTCCTTTAGGTTCTGATCAGGCTCTAGAAGCCCACCATTAGGCCACCCCAAAGCCTTCTCTTTTCCAAGTCTCAACAATGCTAATCATGTTGGTGGCCTCCTCTGGACTCTCCAAAAGGCATGCGTGTCTTCTATGCTGGGGACCCCATAGCTGGATGCAGCACTCCAGGTGGGGTAGATGGATATTCCAGGGACTATTATCTCAGAATATATTTTGTTCCCATCCCCTCAAGCACAAAGAATGCTTATGTTGTAAATAGATCAGGCTTTACCAAGATCTGGAGCTGTCTCTTTGAATCCCAGGGAGAAGAGATTAGGTATCAGTTTTGATATTTTAGGACTATGATATCTTCTGCCTTTTTAAAAATTATTTACTTTACACATTTTTATGTATACACACACACAAATATATATATAAAATATGTATTTTGAGGCCATTTTATCAAACATAAATAGGTGGGCTAATCTTCATGATCAGCCATATGACATGTATATTCTTAAGATCGATATCTTGCCAGTTGTCTAGTAACCATTTATCCTTTAAACTATCCAGTCCCATTTTTATTTGCCTTATTAAAGGCCTTCTTGTCTCTTGAATTGAGACAAGTGCCCAAGCATGGACACTTTCCCACTGCAGGAAAAGGTAGTTATGCACAGGGTTGGCATTGTTTTAACATGCCACACATAAAATGGTATTTTATATATATATGTATAATAAATGAGATATTTTATAGATTTATGGGGGATATGGGCTAATGTCACACAGAGCAATTGGTACTATGTTTTTCTATGATTGAGTTTGCTGATATTTCCATTGAATGACCCATCCTATTTAGCCGTATGACACTTAATAATCTCACTGCTTGAAATAGTGTCAGAAGATTCTGTTAACGGTAGAGCAGTCCCACATTGTAAGTTTGAGACAGCTCATTTGCTCACAATCCCACAGCACACTTCCAATCCAGACATTGCCCATTATGTATAATCATCTGGGAGTAAAGCAGGCTCTGGGCAATATTTGGGACAGTGCAATGGAAAGTGAGAATCATATGGATATATTGCTAAAATACTCATGTACTTGGGTGGAATGTGGAAAGCTGGCCATCATCAGAGGAGGAGTATAACCAATAATTTATACTTGACTACCATTTCTTACTTACACTGAGAAGGAAGATCTGGTTTAAACCTTGTTTCTGTGCTCATTAATACCAGACATGTGCACACCTGGATCATCCTCTATATAAAACATGATCTGGCTCAGGTATGAGAATTTGACAGTATTTATGTCAAATTAATCAGAGCATACACTGCAGTGTTTATCCTGGCCTGATGACGGCTGCAGGAAGAGAGATGATAGCTGATCCAGCATAAAATCATGCTTTTGAAATATATCAAACAAGTATGAATTGGCCAAATGAGTTTGTACTAGTCCTGCATTTTGCCTCAAGAGGTAATAACATTTTTGATCTATTAAGTGTGCCCCTAAAATGGTTTTTGCTGTCTTCCCAACTGTACTTTACAAAAAAATAGATTTTTTTTCCATTTTTAACTTGTGTATACAGAAGTGGAGCTGTGCAAAAAGAAATATGTTTTTGCTGCCTTATAATTAAGTGCAAATCCAAAAATAATCTCAAGTAAGAAATTTTTTTTTAAAGATAATTATATTTATTCAGGCAATTACCATTTTCTCCTATATTTACCTACTAGGTTCTAGTGAAAGAAAGAAATTATGTGAGAAACAATCATACCTACCACACTCACATTGAAAAAAAAAGTTCTTCCATAAGTAAGGGAACAAATTCACTCTGTGTTTCAATATTTAGGAGAATAAAAATCCTTTGTCCTGCAAACATCCCCTTCCTTGGCAGATGGTAGAAGGTTCTCCCTTGCTTTTTTAATATCTATTGAGCAAAATCATGACACTCTGTTATTGATTAGTCTGTTGATCATTGTCAAAGAGATTTGACAAGGAACTATTTTTTTTCTTCTTCACTGGAGGCATCATTTTAATTTACTCTACCTACTGATTTTTTAAGCACATTGAAACTTCACTGTTTTATGATTTTGCATGCGATTGAAATTGGTCAATTGATTTATTCAGGGAAAAAAAATATTCAAAGGTGGGGACAGCAAGCCATCCTTCCCACATAACCCCTTTCTTCAAGGAAAGAAAACTTTAAAAAAGAGAAAGATGTTACAGCATAATCACCTAAGTTATGAGTGGAATGAATTCAACTAATAACTTCTGTGACCCTGGGAAAGATTCACAAAAGTACTTAACAAGGTATTTTTCACATAACTCTTGGTGTCAGGTTCCAGTAGTGAGGTTCACAAACCTGCACTGTACAGCCTTTGAAAAGACTCAGATGCCTCGGGACTGGACTCAGCAATCACACACTGAGGGTCTAACTAGAAATGTAACAGATATTTGATTTAGAAGCGCAGCCAATGTAGTCTTCCTACGTGCTCAGGGGAAAGACAAGTGCAGGTGTAAAACCCAGTTTACATTCCAGCTGAACAAAAGCTGAATTTCCTATGAAGACAGTCAGCTTTTTTCAAGAGTTATGTGAAAAATCTAGAGTGATACTGCTCTGACAATCACTTAATTGCTTAAATGAAATAGGATGGAGCCAATACCGAATGGGGCAAAAGAAAATAGGCAGTAACTTTGATTCACAAAGGAGAAAATAATGGCAAATAATTTGAAATCCCATCTATCTCCTCAGTTTTCCTGCCCACCTTGCAAGTCCCCCCCTCCATGAAGCTTGGATTCATGGAGCAGTAGTCTTTCCTGCCCTTCCCTTCTCTGTGAATGACAGGTTTGCTGCAATTTTTCAAACTGATCTGGGAGTGGTGATAGCTTAAACGAGTTAGAGTAATTGCTGGTGAGCAACAGTCTAGGGCGTTTGTGTCCTGGGGAAATTCAGCCTCAAACCTTCCCTCTGAATCGCATGTTTCCTTACCAAAAAGCAACCCTTTGTGAAGCCCTCTTAATCAGCCTTTTCCAACATGTTGTGTAAGGCATATTCACATAACAACTCTGGAGCCTTGCAGTCTGAGTGAAAAGGTGATCCTTGAGGAACTGAACTGGGTTGAGATTTTACATAAGCCTGACACAATACTTTCTGTGAGTCTTACATTATAATCTGATACGAGAGAAAATGATAAAATATTAACACTCTCTCCTATGCCATTCTTTAAAGTGAATCGAAACTTTCTTTTGATTACTCCCCTTTGTAAGGCATGCAGAGTTGGGAAAGTAAGGGAGCAGAACCAGATGTAAAGTGGGACTATGGAAGTAAACCGTTGTGTTGTTTCCTCATTTTATCTTTTCCAGATTTACCTTCTGACTTTCAGGCATGCACAACACTGATTAGACTCAGTTGTCATTTACCCTCATGAAAAATGTACTTAAGCAGAGTTATAGCAGAGCTGCATGAATTGGAGAAGGCAGTAGATTGTATGTGGAGATGTTTGGAGGTAGGGCATTAGGCTGAGCTTTGTGTTCTTCAATAGTGATTCAGAGATACAAAAAACCTACAAAACAATGATACACTGTTCATAGGTCTTATTTATCTTTTCCACATAATTATTTTTTTTTCTGCTTCAACAAGAATTAAATGTGCTCTTTCTTTTTTGTCCTCTGCTTCTGTCAGCTTGGATTGTTGAAAGGTGCCAGATTGGCTGTGTTGGAGTTTAAAATCCTTTAATTACCAACCAAACAGGTTATGTGTAGACAGCAGAAGTGTAAGCTTCCTCATGCCACCCTGACAGTGCATGCAACCAAGCTCCCGGGGCTGCAGGGAGTCTGCCAGTCTTGCTAATGAAAGAAAAATACAGGACCAGGTCTGCACCCAGTGAAAACTGACATTGTTCCAAAAACCTAAGCAGCTGTAAGAGCTGTATCTTTGATCTAGCTATTTGGGTGAAGAAATGATCAGTGGAAATTAGCTTTCCATAAAAATGATTGGTTATTTGCAAGTGGAAAACTGACTGATACCACTTAACTGCATTAGGTTGCAGATAGTCTTACTGCATTTGCTTAAATATTAATGCAGCGTGTCTCTATCATTTGAATATGAAGTACCTTCCATCTTTTTATCAGTCTCTGTAAAATAGTACTTCCTTAAATTCTTCTTATATATATTCCCACTTTACTTAAACCTAAATCCTCAAGTTCTGGTATCTTCAACAAACTCAAATAGATCATCAAGCTTAATTTTATAATAACCTTCAGCTAGTTTAAATACCTCAGTCCTGTCACCTCTTAATCATCTTTATTATTCTTCTAAGACTAAGTAATTCTCTCATCTGTAAACTCTTCCATTCTATTTATCACCTCAGTTTCTCTTCATTCTACTGCCTTGATTTCTGTTTTCATTCATGTCTATTGACCTTATTTAAACAGCATGGGCCAAATTCTAATCTCAGCCATGGCACTCTAAATCCAGAGTAACTGTCTTCAGTGACTCCAGGTTTGATTTTATGTCAGTGGATTTACTTCAGATATAATCTGCTAAAACTAAGCTCACAATCTGGCATTCTGCTGTTTAAAATTCAGATCTCAAATATCCCTGTGTTTTTTTTTTGCTCATTCATTCTCTTTTGAGTCCAATTATCATTCTCTTGACCTTAAAAAAGAAAATCATACAGAAAATTTAAGTGGAGGTGCCACCCTACCTTATTTAATGCTTATTCACTTCTAGAACTCTCTGCTGATGTATGACCAGCTGAAGTCATGTGAGTATATAAGATTATGTGAAAATGTCTTTGCATGTGTTGTGAGGGCTTCACTCCAGCCCTTCAGTATAAACACTTGGCAATGAAGAATCACCACAAATTCTTATACCTCCTCTTTTACCTGCACAGATTTTCTGGGACTTGTTTCCTTACATACAGATATATATCAGCTCCCTTTCTCCCAGAATGGCCAAAGCTTTAGAAAGCAACACAAGACAGATGAGTTCTCATGTAACATTCAGATGTTATGCTGGCAGGTTTAGAAACTAGAGACTAAAATAGACTGATAAGAAATCTAATTTTTGAAGACTACAGGTGTTCCAGGACTTCTTTCTTTTTCCTTTATGCTCTGATTTTCCTAATTTATGATTCATGTTTGATGTAAAAATGAAGAACCTGTTTTCAGTCCATCCTCTTTTAACAACCATAACTACTATGCAAATCACCATAACCTCAACAGAGGGGTGAAGTGACTTTACATGTTTATATGATCATTTTTTAAATGGGAAAAGGAAATTGAAATTATGACATGCAGCAAGGTTTCTCCAAAGCGGATTCTCTGCTGAAAAAAACCAAACCCAGAATAACAATTCTTGGTTATGCAAGAAAACTTATTCATTCTCTAGAGGGAAACTTTCTTTTATTTTTTTCTAGGAAGAAACAATTTTTAAAATATTTTCCAGTGTTGTCTTCCCACCTATTGATTGGTAGCAGTCTGTTGAAAGAGCTCCTTGTTCAGTTGTCAGTCCTGCTCCTTTTGCTCAGTTCCCCCTACTCAATAAGAAGTGGGGAATTTGCTTCATGTCAGTTTGTGCCCTAAAGATAAGCAGAGTATTTAACTCATAGATCTGGGTGTTGAGATACAGCATAACCTCTGGAATAAGTTCAGAATAAAAGCAGTAACTGCTTCTAGTAGAATTAAAGGATTCCTGGTATGCCTGGAGATTTCTGAGACACAGAGATTGTGAGGGTCCTGAAAATGCTCGTTCTTTACATATGGGGTTCATTTACAAATGGCTGAAATGGATTTAAGTATTTCTTCCTGATTTCTCTCCAGATGATTTATTATTGGCCCTCTCAAGAGGTTACCTCTGATAGGACAGTGATGGTAGAACAAACTGTGGAAAAGACCTTACTGATCTGAAGACAAAAGCAACTGTTCTACCTGAGCCAAGCTCACAGATTCGGATGCTGACAAATCCATTTGATTGTCTGTTCCACCAAGGAAATAATCAGGGCTGTCACTGGCAGGTGATTAGTGTGGTGGCACTGCTGACCTTGAGATTTCCCACAAGAAACCAGATCCTGCTGCTTCATTCCATAAACACCTTCCTACGAAATCAGGACTTTTCAGGTATGGCTGATTTTCCATCTATATATTCTTTCACCTATGAGAGCCACAAATTGTTTTATGTACAAAGGGGATTACTTTGCCAATCCATTGTTTAAGGAGAAATGTGGCAACTCATTAACAATGCACAGCCGTGTAGCACAACACCTGCTGTCTTCTAATGAAAGGAAAAAAATCCTAGATCCAACTGAAGCTTCAGGGAGTTATTTTTTAAGTAAGGAGAATGCAATTACTCATCACTGTTCTACTCAATGATTTTTAATTACCTTACTTTTATGTCTCTTGTGCAACCACTCATCTCCAGGATCATTGCCTCTCCTTTTCTGCTGAGTAGGAGGACAAACTGATGAAGGTACAACTGGTTCTGCAGGCCCCTTTCAGGAGCAGGTCATTATCTCAACCTGTCCATCCTCTAACCACCCAGAGAAAATGGCAATGGTATTGCCTCCATGTTACAGCTGGGAAACTTGAACATTCAATGACTCGTCAAAAGTTACACAGGAAGACTCAGGCAGAGCGTGCATTCTAATTCTTTTCTTGAAATCTTTGACAGTGTTGCTAACCCTCATTCATTTGTTCTCCCTGAATCACTAAAAGAGCTTCTGTTACAGTTTTATCTGAAATCAGTTATGTGTATACATTTTATTCCAATGCACATGTTCTAAAACCTGAAGCCTCAGCCTTAGATAAACAGATGTAATTAGTTATTTCCTTAAGAACCGATATTTAAGAATTCAAAATTTAACATGAGAGAATATCTAATTCTCTTTTTATAACAGTTTTATATATTTTTTATCTGACACATTCAACCATTAACCATAATTTATGCCCCAATACATGGAAAAGGAACATGCACCATTTGTTTTCATAGAATTTTCTTTGTGTTAATTGTAGAGGCCCCTGAACATGGACAATCCTTCTGTTTTTCAGAAGTCAGGAAACATTTGTTAACGGATTATCATACATTCTGCTCTTCCCTCCTTGTGGATGTGTTCTAAACTGTCCTTTATCTGAGCATTTTTTAAATCAGGATTCTGATTACATTTGTTATTCTATAGAAAAATCAGGCATTAATCACTATATTGCATGAGTCTTTTTCCATACAGACTGACCTCATCAGACTTTTGTTCCTCTTGTACATAGGTATCTATTTGAAGTCTTAAAAAACCCACCAAAAGAGAGAGAAATTGAGTCCACGTACTCTTGAAATATATTAAGAAAGAAAGTTACTGAAAGAAAATATTGTCATGTGCTCATAAGGGAAAAAAACCAACAAAAAAACAACCCAAACTCCAAAAATCACAGAAAAATACTGTGGTGCTTACTTAGCAAGAATACTGTGCAACCACATCTAAAACATTTCTCCAAACCATTACATATGATAAAGGGGACTTAGCTTTGGGCAGCCTGGACTGTAGAGTGCTTATGTTTCACCAAGTACAACAGGAGTTGGGGTGAAAGGAGCACACCAGTAAGGGGATACTCCTTGGTTATATTACCTAGTACTTCATAGGGAAACATGCTTGGAAGGTCAGGATGCTCATAGACTTTGCACAAGTCTGGCCAGCTGGGACAGAGAATTCTGAAGGGATTCTGGCAGGATAGCATGTCAAAGCAGGACACTCAGGCACTGAGGTGGGTAGTCCTGCATGGACCTAAGATGGATATCTAGAAAGATAAATCTTCAGTGTGGACACACTTTTGCACAGGACAATTCAGGGAGCCCAACCATGGCAAAACCACATTAAATCTTCTCTGCTGGGGTTGTCATCAGTTATTATGAGAACATTTCCCCGGGGTTATATCACTTTCAGGATTTTCCTGTCTGTCAGAAAATCTCTATATCCCAGCTCCTGTAATTCAAGCTTCCTTAAAGGAAGAATCTTTGAAGATCCCAGGGTTAATGGTGCTTCTTGGATTTTCAGTCCGGTGACTCATAGAAGATGCAATAGCCATACAATGCATATAATAATAATAAGTATTGAAGTAGAACAGTTTTTAGTTTTTCAATTAAATTTTCCCTTCTACTCTATGTCATTTAAGATGGGTTGTATTGCAGGACTTCTGATCAGAGAAGCACAAGAAGAAAATTACCAAACCAACTCTGCTGCCCAGCCAAGAAGGTGACTACCCAGAGAGAAGAGGGGTGGATTGAGGAAGAAGGGTGGAGAACAGATATTCTACAATGGTAATACGCTGGCATAGCCCTTTTCTGGAAGCCAAGTAACAAAGGATTTTGTGATCTTCTGTCATTTGCATAAAAAGAAGCACATGTACAGAGTGACAGCTGCTTGGGCCTAAGGTCCCTTTGCCATTACCAGGCAATGGACACCACATTCTTCCTTGGTTATTGTAGCGTTAAAGTCTTATCCCATATTGTTTACATCTGATGCCTTTTCAGCACAGACCATTCTTTTCGTCTCAAAACGTCCCCTTATTTCATGTTCTTTTGTTACGTGATGAGTGGAGACATGTAGTACAAACTTTTCATTTTATCCATCTTTATAGCTGTATTCAGTAACCAAGCCTGATTATTAAATTTGAGCCTTATTCTGCATGAATCTACTCCTGTGCTATGTTCTCAGGCCAAGTCGCCTAAGCAGACCATAAACCAGATGTGTTTCTTAACTTTTTCAGGACTAAATTTTGCCACTTGGTTTGGATCACAGAGGAGTTTTTAGCCTGCAGTCTTTGATGCCTTGTGTTTGCCTTCATAAAAATTATATAGAAAGTTATAAAAGAGTGATAAGGCCTTCCAGTTTTACCACCAAATGGAAAAGTTGTCCACACAAAGAATTTATAACCATCTTGTAGCAATTTCTAGGATCTAAAATCATTTTAGAAGATTATGCATTAGAGATGTTGAAAAGAATGTAAACCTACCAGTTTCTATGCAAGAATCATGAGAACTGACTCTGTTTCCCACTTTTATATACCAAAGGCCTCTCTTCAAACCCCACTTACATGCTGAGATACATTGACTTCAATAGGACAACTTACGTGAGTGAGAAAGATTTGAATGAATGAGGGTTTCAGGCATGGGATATAAGATCAAGAAGCATGAAAGCCTTTTAGTTAATTCACTTCAGCATCACTAATACTGAGTGACTGGAAAACTTTAGTTATGATTAATGACATCAGGATTTTTTTTTTTGAAAGATAAAGTCAGGAGCCTTTGTAAGACTTTTTGCCTGTTTTTAAAATGTGATTGATACATTTAAAACATATTAATATTAAAAAAAATATTACTCATCTAAAAAAGCTTGCATAGTCCAAAAAAAAAATTGGTGAAAGACAGACTTTAAGCCGAGCTTTCTAGTCACTGAATGCTATATGAGAATCTTCTTTTTGGAAATGGATGTATTTAGAACCATGAATGCTTCCAGAGCCTTTTGTGTACTTGAATTTTGTGACAAGATAATAGTTTTGTTATATTTTTATCCTATAAGGGTTAGTAAAAATGTAGTTTGTAGAAAAATGAAATGATTTTAAAAGGAAAACTTAGAAACATTTTGCTGTCCAGGATTAGAGTGACAAATAGCCTCATGCTAGGCATCTGCATCCTCTCATCTTTCCTAATATCCTTTTGGCAGAAAATATCATTTTTGTCTCAGGAATTTAAATCCACCCAAATAAATTATATGAACATAAATTAATAAAAATTAATGTGCAGAAGGAAAAATTGCACTAACCTCTACCTTTGATATGATAGTGCTTTCACTTGAAGGTTGCATATAGTTTATTCACAATAATAAACTCTTTGCACAATAAGTGCTGTTGCAACATCCTGTGATTAGCAAGGCTGTTTCATGCTCTTAATGATGGCTAAGCAATGGAAATAATAAGGCAATTTACAAATACTGAAACAAAAAGAAGTTGTATTTCCTCACATATGTATGGTGTGTTCTGATCCATTTATGCTTCTGCTGAGTTCTGCTGAAGCATGAAAAAGGTTGTAAATCATATTTGACATACATCCCATGGGTCAGCCACCACTCTTCTAAGAGCACAGAATGGAATGGGAATAACCACTTTTGGAAGCAGAATATGAAAAAGAAATTGTGATGTACTGTATAAGGCAGAAAACCATCACTTAAAAATGATCGTCAGCTTAAACTCCAGTTGCTTGCACTTCTTTTTTCAGTCCAGGCAAGGAAATGGTAGAACAGAATGGCAAGGTGGCAATCCTTCATGAACTCTTTTCATGAACTTGACATGGGATGACCCTCATCAGGGTGAGAGACTGCTTCAGGAGTGCAGGGATTGTGTCAGGGTGTTCATGGAATGGTGATCTAAAAAAGAGGCAACCAGTGCCATCAGTTCTGGTTTTTGAGAAAAAAGTGACATCTTGCACCATTTAGAATTTGGGACTCTATTGCTCACAGCATGGAAGTACAGATATTTTGCATGTTCATGTGAACAGAAGCCTCCTGAGGAAGTGCTGTAGAAAGCGTGAGACATAGCAGCTAATCAGCTCTATTGCTGTTGATTGCACTATGTAAATTTACTAATGCAGACCCAGTTCTGCCCCTAATGAAGATGATGACCCAGTCCAGTGTGGCTAGGATCAAGCTATGAAGGTGTTTGGTATGCCACCCTCTCCACCCCATAGGCATATGATGAAGATGCTCTCACATACCCAGGCAGAAATGTTATGACATTCAGCGCATCTGCAAATGGAATGGCTGTGTTTGCACCTGCTCTTTTGTCTAGGCTGCCTTTTCCTATTTCAATCAAGTTCCACCCATGTCCTTTCTTTTCTCTGTCTCTAAGGCATTTGCTATAACCAAGAGAAAAGAGCAGCCTGATGTTTGTTTCCTCAGCAGGAATACCTATGTTGGTATCCGTTGAAGTGGTCAAAAGTAATGGCAGCAAAAAAGACAACTCCCACAGCTTGAAAAAGTCATCCACCCTCTCCCACTGGTCAGACTGGGACTATCCATGCCAGGAGTAAGCAACACAAGTTCCTGTGAGATGCAGCATCACCCTGCTGCCTTCATGTACTGTTGCCCCTCAAACACTTCTATGAGGATACAGAAAATAAGAGACTTGCATGCATGCATGCTTGCACATATATGTATGTGTAACCATGTATATGTATATTAATGCATTATCTCATTTGTAGATGAAAAAGCAATCAGCAATGTCATGACATCATGGGGGCCTGTAATTGCACATCAATCTGGACTCTGTGCCTTGATCTGCAGGCTCACATTACTGGCAATAATATTTCTGGTGTAATCATGCATATACTTCGTATTCCTCTGGCCAGGATGAAGCTGTAGGAGCTAATGTATTCTGAGTCAGACCAACTGCCGCTCATGAAGGGAAAAAAAGACTTGCTTGAGTAACCGTAATAATTGGAAAATTATTTTGATAGCCTGAAACAATCTTATATATCACAGAACTTTATTAAAATAATATCAAATCAAATTAACTGCTATTCCATAATGAATTAGGTAACAAGGTAGGCAGATATTAATCGGCCTTGGCTCCCAGGCAGGGGAGCCAGGAATTTATTAGCTCTTGCGGCTTGTGTGAGGGTGAAGACAGAAATCAGTATCACAGGCTGCAAGGGAAGCCCCTGAGACAGCTGAGCTTTTACTTTTTTCTCACTTTCACTTTATAATCCATCATTAAACACTTGTATTTCTTTTATGTGGGGTCTTATGAAATTTTTAATTTTTTAATTGCTTTGTGATTTAATAATGAGGATTTTTTGTGCATGTGTGTGTGCATAGCATGTGTAACTCAGCTGCCAATATTAGAACTAACTCACCTTTGTCCACCTATGGCTAACCTTTATGGAAGAAAAAGTGTTTTAACAACTTGTCTATTTACCAATAGAAAGACTGCCAAGTTCATAGACATTGTGGCATAAATAAGAGAGTTTAATTTGCTATGAGACCTGTCTTGTTCTGTCCCATCTCACCCTACCCTGTCCTGTCCTGTCCCAAAAAAGGAATGGAGGTACAGTGGGCAGAAAGCATGGAATAATGTCCTCTAGGGAGATCTTAGTGATAGTTAGCACTATTCACCTAGGAAGTGATGAGGGTATGCCCTGTTCATTGTTTTTTGTTGGCATCAGAATTTGCTGTAATCAGCACTAACTTTGTTTCCTGCTGTTTTGTGCAGGCTACTGCTAATGCCTGGCTAGGTGATAGTCTTAGCAGCTGCATGAGTAGCAGAGGGCTGGAACCTGAGGTTTTTTTGCTAAGTTTCTGTTTGTGCAGAGAGATAGATGCTCCTTAGTCTGAACTATGACAGGTGAAGTTACAAATCACGCCAGTACTAGCAGGAAAGAAGACACTTATTTGATTTTAAAAAAATTCTCATGAGAAAAACACCTTTTGGAGCTGGAGCTTATTAAGTCATGACAGTAAGTGAATCTGGAGTGGTGTGTTCTTGGGAGGCTGGCTGTTTGGGTGTTTGATTGAAAAACAGGAATGGATACAATAATAGAGAGAGCAGCAGCAGGTAAATTGAGTAAGAGAAAACTGTCAGTAAAATCAGAACTCTCTTTCCTTGGAATAAGCCTATTTGGAGTCTCAGATTGGAAAACAGGTGAAAAAATTAAGGTGAGAGGAGAAAATTATGTTTTTGAACTATCCTCTGGATATTTGAAAGAATGCTGGAGGGGCATAACTGTCTCTGTATCCTGTCCCAGAAGAGAACTGATGCATGTTCATAGGACCTGTCAGCCAAAAGGGGGATAAAAAGCTGTTGTTGCACTTCCACTCAACATTTTAAAAAATATCTTTAGTTTTGATTTTCGTATATGTAAAGGCAAAAAGTGTCTGGTGCTGCTTGTTCCTTCCAGAAGCTCTGTATCTGAGCAGGGCCAGCTGGGGCCATTCCTGTTGGGATGGGTCCAGCTGGGTCCTGCTAGGGAGGGAGGAGAGGATGACAATGGTGCTATTCTGGAACACAAGCTCCCTGTGCCCCACCCCATCTTGCATTCTGCAGTTTTTCTCATAATTCTGGTCTGTGCTGACCTTATTGCATGAACATTAGGCATGCCCAGCAATGATATTTTCTGTTCCTTTCTTTCTTTCTTTGGGTCTATGGAAAGGACATCAAAACAGAAAATCCAGAAGAACAGAAGCCTCCATCACACTTTCTAGACAGCACAAACTTTGTACAGTGACTAATGGGGTATATGAAATCTGTACTGAGGAGCAGAACCAGATCAGGCTGTTATATCTCTCCCAAACTCACTGCCCAAACACTGATCAGATGCTTTCTGTTTTTATTATTATTGTCACATTTTTTCTTTGGATTATTTCCTACCTTCTTTTCTCTCACTTGGCACTTTCATTTGGACATGGGAGCATTTCAGAGAATGTCAGGGAGACACCAAAGAGGAGAAGTAATGGAAGCATGTGTTCTTCTGCTAGGAGCTGAGCAATAGAAAGTCATCTCAGAGTGATCTTTTTTTCAGTCAAAACTTGTATTGCTCTTGTGAGAAGAATGTAATGATGGTCAGGAAGGTGCCTGGATGAGGTTGAAAAAAAATACGTCGAATTGTGAAACACTGATGAAGCATGTGGTGCAACTGCAGCTGTTCCTCAGAGAAGAGAAAGAAAGGATAACACATTCCTTAGAGAGTTACATTTTGGGGGAGTTTAGTGAAATTATTGCATATTCCCTTCCCACCTTTAGACTGAAAGCCCAGTTATTATCCCAGATAAGAAACTCAGTTTTGTCCTGACAAATGTAAGCAGAGTGTTTTATTCCAACAACTGTTCTTGTTCAAATATAAAAACAGTTCCAAAGAAAAACACTTCTTGGCATTAGAATTGGCTTTGGACTCTCAGCATATAAAAGACGTGGAAGAAAGTGCCTCTTTGATGACATGGGATGTTCAGTGTGTGCTGTAGAGATGTCATTTATGAGACTTCATACCTTGATACTTCTGTTTGCCTGCTGGGCTTTCATGATAGTAATTTCTGGACATGGCAATCTACACTTACACAAAGGAGATTGCACAAAGAATGGCTTTCTGGTAGGCTGAGGACACAGCTCCTTAAACTTTCCTTCCTTACAGCCTGCATTTTATGAGTCATAGCACTAAGCTGAGAGTCTTGAGGTAAATGTTGTATGGTTCAGAGGGCAGGGCTGGTGTGAGATGCTGGAAGTTGGCCACGTGCTGAAGCCAATACAGGCCATTGCAGCACTGGGGTGCAGGGCTGGGAAAGCTCCAGTGGTAGTTCCTGGGATGTCTCCTGCCTCAGTTTGCCCAGCAGCCAGCCCCATGCTGGCCCCATTCACTCTTGGTCATGCAGTAGAAAACTCAAGGGCCACAAGAGGCAACACTGGCACTTGGAAGTTTCCAGTTGTCAGGCAGCTCCCATTGCGTCTTAAAGAAATATGCAAGAATATCTAAGGTATTAACACTCATACTTTGGAGGTGCAGTAATATTTGGATCTTCTGTTTCTCATATTTTGCACATAAAGAAGTCTAAATCAAAATTTCAACTCCCTGGTTGATAAGTTCTTCTAAGGGAATGGGATCTGATTTATACAAGTCCACTGCTTTGGGAGATAAATAAGAGACCTTAAATTAGGAATAAGTGGAATAAAGGTCAAATGCATAATGGCTGAGATACATGTCAGGACAAATTGGCTTTTTTTTTCTGTGTCCTTTTATAGAAATATTTGGTTTTAAAAGTTACAGTATGGTGGTATTAAATGGAATATTTTTATTAAATACAATATCATTGACTGAAATGATGCACAAGTGGGAATAGTAGACACTGATTAAAACAAGTTAATGTAGATTTTGTTTTTGCCATCTTCTTCCAAAAGTTAAGAGACAATTTGAGTATGCCTGCTTTGGGAACTACACAGAGGTGAGAAGGTTTGTTTCAGCCTGATGGAGATGAGCGAATAACAGAAGGCTTCTAGGGGATTAGTGATGGAGATTTGGGAGGCATCTGCCTGGGGATTTGAATGTGTTAGCTCTCCCAGGGCCCACAAAACTGAAGTCTGGACTGGGCTCAAATTATGTTTCACACAATTCAGCTTGAGTTCTCTGTTTCTAACCCCTTTGAGCTCTCTTTGGGGTTTAGAGTGCATTTAAATGCAATAAAGCCACCAGACTCTACCTAAACGAATTATTTTCTCAATTCTTGCCTTTTGTATTTCATTCCTAACTTATCTCATTCTGTTTCTCTCACAAAGCATTCAGGTCACAAATGCAACTTCTACAAAGAATATTAAATCTCTCTTCAAATACCACCAGATGGATGACTGAAGGGTAAGATAAAAAGCAACGAACCCCATTCATGTTGGTATGAAATTTCATCAGTTCCAAAGTTTCTGAAGCTTCTTCCTGTTGGCTGCTTATTCATCAGCCCATGCGATACAAGTAATTTCAACTTGGCTCCTGTTAAGCATAATCCAAAGGCACCATCACAAGACCTCTGTGCAAACTGAGCCACACAGCACAGAGCTGCTGGTGTACTGGAGGGCATGAGCAGCCTCTCTCTCAACTGTGCACCCAGTTGTTCACTGCAGTGGCTGCAGCTGTTAGCTCCTGTGCTGGTCCCCTTGGTTGCACAAATACCATCCCACCACAGCTGGATCAGGAGCAGGAGAAACAAAATCACTGTGGTTGTGGAAAGGTCTGACCAAGCTTGTATTAACAGATGTCTTGCATCTTGGTGAGTTGCACCTTCCTGTGATAAAAGGGTCTGAAATTACCAGTGTGATGATGTGTTGAAGCAAGTAGTCAATAGAGTTAGTCAGGTGTTAGAAACTGGGTGGGTTATCTAGGTATCTTGGAAGCTGTGAGTCCTTCAGCAGTGGAACATGTCTGTCCTGGCTGTTGTTGCTGTAATGCTGTCAGTGGCCATTTTGTTTGCCTTCTGCAAGCTTCAGGCCTCCATTAGGATAATGAGTGGAATATAATGTGCTTGACTGATGCATTGCCATAAAGGGATAGTGCTTTAAAAATAAGAGCTTGAATTCTCACTTACATTGAGGCTATTTTACATCATTCTGGCAAGCACAAGAGGTCTTTCAAGTGGGCGTAGAAGTAACTTATGGCCCATTTACACAGCCAGATCAGTGTGAAGTGACCTTCATGTAAATGACAACCAGGTCCCAAATCGTTAAGTTACTTTTTTTAAAGATCCAAGTTGGCCGAGGATGCTTTGAGAGGGGAAGTGAAGTGTTTTTCTTTCTTCTTTTTTCTTCTCAAATTAGTCAAATGAGGTTGATCGCTTTAAAGGATGGAAGAGTTCACCACGGCTCCAGAAAAACATCAAGTATGAGAGCCTAGATTATGTCAGAAGACATGCAGCAGCCCACGCATTAGACTTGAAATCTGTGCTCGCACCTGCCCCGACTCATTTTTTTTCCCTTTGCATTTATTGAGATGACACAATGTCAACAGAATTCTGCAAACTTTATGACAAAATTGTGACAGATCTGCAATGGCAGAATGACTTATGGAAATGTTGAAGTGGCTTCTCAATCAAGCCTCAGGATAGCTTGTGACTCCATTGTCTTAGAGGTCAAAAGTCACACTCCACCAAGGAAAGACATCACTTGATTCTGGTCCAATTTCCTGCCATATGCTGGAGGTGGGAGGGGGAATCAAGGCTTTTAATTGCTCGATCCCTATGTTTTCTCATCTGCATTCCACAGCTAAAAATGCTTTCCATAGCACACTCCATTGTTTTCAATGTGGTCTGATAAGTCCTTAAAACGCTTCAGATCTGATTCCTTGTGTTCTTCACAGTTTCAAATAGTTTGTTGCCCA
The DNA here is from genome assembly GCA_013400435.1 of Pycnonotus jocosus. NCBI lineage: Eukaryota > Metazoa > Chordata > Aves > Passeriformes > Pycnonotidae > Pycnonotus > Pycnonotus jocosus. Next base: position 106,520 of record VWYP01009346.1, read on the forward strand.
GAACAAAGCAATGGACTGCCATGGACAGAAGCAGGTAGATAATATTGGGTTGGTAGCTACATCTGCTACAGGAACGAGGTTTAGAAGAGGGGAAGCAGATGTGAGGAAGCAGAATCAATTTCTTTCCCAAGTTCTTCATTACTGAGTGTGCAAGTGATATTCATCCTTTGAAGAAAGCCTGCAGCTTTCCCTCTCACTGTTCTGGTCACAGGACAAATTTGGTTATGGGCTATCAGGCTTTAATTCATTTGTTCTAGGATATTTTTCTCAACACAGTTACCTAGTCCAAATCTTTTCAGATTTGCGTGCATCACTTTTCTACCCTGACTTCTCCAAAAAGCAAATAGAAAATCCTCTTGTGACTATCAAACCTCATAACAGTGGAATAGGGACAAGATGCTTGGCAGTGCAAATGTGCTACCATGAGGGATGGGGACCAGGCAGATGGACAGCTGCCAGTAGTTCACACCGTAATGATGGGCTCAGCAGCAGAGACAAACCCAGCAAATCAGCCCAACAAAGCCCCCTGCTCACCTGCCTGTTTCTGCCACTGCCTCTGGAACCTCAAAGAGGGTATTGCATCTGAGGCACGTTATGTGTGGTTCCACAATAAGTGCTGAAGAACTGAAGTGTTTGGAGAGATAAAGTTACCTGCTTTTCAGGGAACATTAGGAAATTTTCCTTTATTTCCATTCCCAGCAACCTCAGTTCACCAGCAGACTTTGGTACTGAGATGCAATGAAAGAAAAAGCTGTGAGTGTAACACACTTCAGTGACTTGCCTTGATACAAACTTCTTCACAGTTCACTGAAAGAGCTTAAGGAAACTCAGATGCTTCTGCACAACTTTAGTGTGGCAGGCAGATACCATGACTGCGGCTTGTTTATATTTCATGACTGTAACATTATGGTTCCATTTGTTTATTTAAAGATGAACTTCCATGCTCAGTCAAACTTTAGACACATTATTTAAACATAAGCCAATTTGCCAATCATGTATCTACGACTATTTTTCTCCATAAATACTTAATAATTGAAGATAAATGTTTGTAAACAAGACTTTTGTCCTCAACATTCACTTTCTTCTCCTGCTCATTCATACTAAGAGGTCATTGTAAGCTTCCAGTTTTCGTATTTTATTTTGGAATGTCTTTTATTTTCTTTGGGAATTATAGAATCACAGAATGCTTTGGCCTTAAAGGTTGTCTTCTTTCAACCCTTCTGCCACTGGCAAGAACATTTTTCACTAGACCAGGTTGCTCATAGCCCCATCTAGCCTGGCATTGAGCACTTCCAGGTATGGGACATCCACAACTTCTCTGAGCAATCTGTTCCAGTGCCTCACCACCCTCTGTGTAAAGATTATCTTCTAATATCTAATCTAAACCTACTCTCTTTCAATTTAAAGCCATTTATGTCTATGGCTAAACAACCCAATAGATGGATGACAAGCATTCTGCATGGGTATATGAAGAGAGAGAAAGAAAGAAGAGAAAGAAGCACAAATAACAAGGAATAATACATTCACACATGAATTCAGCCTTCTGAGATGACTGAAAAAGGAAGAAAAATGAAAGAAAAAATCCATTCTTCAAATGGTGTCGGAATGAGTTGTAAACAGTGCTGAACCTTTTTTTTTTTTTTTTTTTTTAACCCATTACCTTCTCAGGATAAACAAATGAGATTTATTTCTGCTGGATAAAGTGCATTAGAGCTTTATCAGGTTTGGTTTTTTTTGGGTTTTTTTTTGTTTTTTTCACTGATTTTAGCTTTCATTAGAAATACACAGGTTTTCTCAGATAAAACATATCCTGATTCAGTGGTAGGATCTCAGAGCCTTGCGTTTCTCTCTTAAGCACCACTGGAGAAGTGCTATAACTCTGTCCAGTGATAAAACAGGTAGGGTGAAATATAATGTGGCAAATCTTATTCTGAGATTAGACTGATAATCAGAAATATCAGTACATTTTAAAATATATCAACACATTTCTGCTAATGCAGTGTGAAATGGAGGCATTTCAAAATGTAAGGATTTGAACCTGCATCTCTTTCATTCCATACAAACATCCTACCCTTCCCAATATGGCCCTGTGTTTTCACCCACAACCTCAGCTCTCCCTTGCTATGAGCAGAAATTCTGAATATGGGTGGACACTTTGTCCTTTTTGACTGTCTGTCTTTCCTGCTTTCTCCCTCTCTTAAATAACAGTTTCAATAACAAAGCTGAAATAAAGAGGAAATTGGGTCAAAGGGAAGGAAGTGCCTGAAACATACTGTGATTTCCATAGATATATTGTATTTTCATTCTATTTTTGACTAGGATTAAGGGTTAATGAATAGATGAATAGATTGTCAGAATCTAGGGGGGAATCTAAAAGTTATGAGTTTTTGACAATATTCATGGTGTGCCTGATAAAAGTAAAGATTTTCAACTAAAACAAAAATATGCATATCACTTTATTTTTAAAGCTGTTACTGCAGAAAAGACACTGTTTTTAAATGCTTGCTGTTAGGGACAGGACAATATGAGGGTGGTTTCAGTAGTAATTTTCTTCTAGCATATTGCTGTCTTTAAATATGCCATTTCCTGCTTCCTTGCTAGAGGACCTTTTATGCCATGAGCACAGCTGATTTTTTCTTGAAAAGTGCTGTGTGGCTGTGACTTTGTTACACATTCATGTCGCTGAGCACTGCCCAGCCTCTCCTCAATGGGAACTTGAGAAAATGATGAGTGAATCAATACCTCTGTGGGAGATGCAGGGAATACCGGGAACACAGGGATGAGGGGACAGCTCCTGTCTAAGCCCATGACAGTTCACTGGATTCTGAGTTTTTTGAGGCTTTTCTGGTTTGTCATTTTTAGGTCTACCTAAAAATGTACTCTGTAGTACTGAACTGACAGGGACTGCAAACACTGAAGAGTAGTAGCCATTTTTTTGTTTTGTATTGCGCTGCACGCAGAATCTAGAATTCACAGCATTTTAAAACACACAATAAATAAGGCTGGAAATTCTTCCAGACTTGCAGGGATTCAAGCCATACTCTACATGAATCACATCATACATGAATTTTCTGTTTCAATTGTTTGCAACAGAAGTGTTGACACCTGAACTGGACCTACCATGTATTATAGCTGCCCTCTCAGGCTGACTACGTGTTTCCAAAACATATGCCTCTGTCACCTCCCTTTTCCATGTTTCCTTGGTGACAGTGGCACAATATTGGGCAACCAGGCTAAACCAAAACATAGTTATTTAAACATTTATCATTTTATAACACTGTGTTAAAATTCAAACACATTTTAACGCTGTTCCAGCTGCCTCTTTATAAACTCTATACTATCAATGGCTGAACTGGAAGGAGTTAATCACTGCTTCCTAATTTCCTTTTATAAATATGTGATTAGCCTGAATTATTAGGAAGGCACAATAGCTTTATTCTTCCTGTCAACTATGTGCAGAAGTCGGGATTAGTAATCTCCAGGGATCAGGAGCTGATTTGGTGGAGGCAGGCAGGAGGACGGCTAACTTTTGAACCTAAGAGGGCTTTTCTGGGCAAGGGTGACAGCTGTAGCATCTTTAGCCTGGATTTGAATTTGAATTCTATCAACCAGTGCAGCAATGCTATGACTTGGCAATATGTTATAATAATCTTTGTGACACAAATGTCGGGGGCTTTTTGTTACATGTCCTCAAAGAGATTTAGGTAATTAATGTTAAATTGATGGTATAAAACCTCCATTCTATCTCTCTTACTAATTCTGATCTACCGTAAATAGACAGAAATATTCACAGGCAAATAATCCCAATGCTGTTTGCGGGGGTTTGATTTCTTTTTTGTCATGAGTGTGAGGTCAATAGTTTCTGTAAGATATTTGTCTCTGAATTGGAAATATTTTATATAGAAAACATTTTAAAAATAAGGAGGGGACCTGAATGCATTCTCTCACAGAGAAGGCCATACACTATTTCATACTGTAGTCTTAAATGAGAAAATGGGCCAATGTGTCAGAATTTATCAGCTTTTCAGCACAGTAGTGGGCTATTAAATGTTTATGTAGCAGATGGGAACAGTAGAGAAATACACTGCATAGCTGTGTTGGGCCAAGAGGAAAGGAAGTTCTCCAGCCTTCCCCCTTTGCTGTACAATGAACCTACGACCCTATTGCCCAGAGGCAAAAAAGCTACCTGCAGAGATGTCAGCTGTATGGAAAAAAAGAATTACAGTGAAGTACAAACACTTGGCTCTGCAGAGATGCTTTTCCTAGCCCTTGAAGATTTTTGTCTGTTTGGCTCAGTCTTGGCAAAAACATTGAGGAATTATTTTAGGTAGCACTAGGGCATAAAGACCAAGTAAAATGAGTGAAATTAAATGAGTGGAAAATAACTCAGGATGCAACATTTGGAATAAACTTGCTGACAATGGAATGCAATGGGCTGGAGAACTGATGAGAAATGCAAACTATGAAAATCCCATTTCTTGGGGAAGTTCTGGTGAAATAGTATATTCAATAGGGATAAGTACTCCTGTGCTAAACATGAGCTCAGATCTGAAAAGAATTTCAATGGCCTTATGCTTGATATGTGTATTTTGTTAGGAACTGGGATCCATTTTTCTCTACGGGAAAGAGCTCAGAGAAAAACCTCTGCCTGTTTTTTTTCAGTCAATTAGCATATTCTTTAATTAATGAATCAAATTAGAGAATTAAACTTGGGCAATTGGTGAGGATAGATAGCAGTGTTGTAAATTTTACACTTTGGGGATCCTTTTGCTCTGGCCTTTTCCTTCCTAAATGATTGGTTAATAAATCTGACTAATGAAGCATGCAGATAAAAGGTAAAATTTTCAAATGCATCTAATTGACTTAGAATCCAAAGCCAATGGGATTTATTGTCCTTAAGTCATTTAGATGCCTCTGGAACTTCTACTCATCTATTCCATTGTTAACATTGATAAAATAATGAACACTTACAGTCCACAAGGGGAAAAAATAAAAGAGAAAGTACAAATAAGATTACTTATAGACTTCAGGAACTGAACTGACCACAGTAATAACTCTATGTATCTTGTGGCTGAAACTTGCTGAAGAGTTCTTGGCAGTTTACTCCAAACATGCACTGAATAACAAACAACTAAAGTGGTGTTGCACTGCTACATGATGCTCTGTAGCATCATCTCATGTCACACTGAATCATGGGATCCTTTCCTACAAGCCATTGCTGATGGATACACAATTCCTAAGTCATATTCCTATTATTCTCTTTTTTTAATATTAGATATGGATTGTCTACACCTTTGAAATAGTAATTTTCTTCTGAAAATGTGTTTTAAGTCTGTTCTAATGACACACTGTTTTTCTTACAGACAACTTTGCTGCATTTTCTTGAGAAACTGATGAAAAATCTCATGTTTTGTAGCTCTCTAAGATCTGGACAGTCATTTATTGCTACATCATGGCAGGGCTGCACCATCTGATTCACTTCCACATGTGTGTAGCAGAGCCCCTCTCATGCCAAATGATCTCCCAATACACCAGTCCCAAGTGACTGCCCAGGTTTGTAGAAAAGCAAAAATGAAGTTACTAAAAGTAAAATGAGTAATTGACAGTCCAAGCTGTATGAGCCATGGAACAGGAGGATGCAAAGCTGTAGGTCCCATGATAAGGAGCACGAAGCAATTGTGAAATGAGGGAGCCTCCACGTGCAGGACTTTGGGGTTGGGTAGCAGACCAGTTCCTTGCTTTACCATATGTAACCTCAGAAGTTATTAATAAATTGACTGGTGTTTGCAGCATTTTCAGCCTTGTTTTCAAATTGTAGGCTTTATTGTGACAGCTGGTATTGTGTTCTATGCTGTCAAAAAAGCCATGTAGCAAGATGAGTTCCAATTTGGATTGTATGTGGCAGCTCATACTCCTCCACAAATCCTCAGAAGTTATTGGCATTGGATGAATGTGCTTGCTTGTTTCAGGCAGCCTTGCAAGGCTGCTTTTGACCTTATCTGTACGTTTGTCTCAAGGTGGCAACTTTGAGAGAGTAGAAAACATGCATAAGCATTGCTCTGTTATTTAGTTTTAGAAAGGATTTAGGCTACTGGCTGTTTTTTTAATTTTCACCCTGTTACTTTCTTTAAGAGTAAAAGTCCAAATTCAGAAATTCCATACTCATTCAGTTGTTGCTTCAAAATTTCCATCAATTTACCAGCCTGGGTAAAGACTAGAATATAAGAGCAAGAGATGGAGTCTTTGGTAAACAGAAGCTTTCCCATTTGTGTTACAATGTTGAATTTTTTAAAAATCTTCAGCATTCAATGCTGCTGAGAGCAGTCACAGTTTACATCATAGCACCATCTCAGAAATACAGTGTGATGATTCAGCTTCTGGGATGAGTCTACTTGGTTTCCACCCTCTTTTTCAGATGAAAACATTTTTGACATTTGAGGACAACATGCATGAAAGGTTTTATCCTACAGAATGTTGAGATAAGCAGGGAAGAACTTCCTTGTGTGAACCATGGGAGTTCCTCGCATTAGTCACACTAATAAATAATAGACTGCACCTACTGAGCTTCCCTTTGAAACAGACCTCCCTGTGCTCAAGGAAAGGCTAGTATTGCATTCTTCCTTTTAAACTGCTCATTCAGTTTTGCATCTTGCTTTGCAGACAGTTGCTATTAGTTACTACTGTTTGTAGGAACAGAAAAGCTGGGAAAATATTGCTTTTAAAGTATTCCGTTTCTGGAATGTCCAGAAAATTCCCAGCTGAAGAAAGCCTTATTCCTCTCTCCACCCCCTCACACACCTTTCTTCTATAACCTTTTTGTGAACTGTGCTTCTAATTCTCTAAATACCTGCCAACTCACTGTTTATCTTGGTCCACCACTGCTATTCCACTGTATAGTTACCCTTTGCAGGACCTTTTACAAACATACCTCACTAACTGCTGTCACTCTAACATTCTGTGGCCTCTGCTAAAAGCCCAGTGAAAATCAATGACTTTAAAAAAAAGAAATTGTTACAAGTCAGGGTCTCCTTGCACATTTAGCTGCTGAGGACCATAACCTCTCCCAGCATACCTGAACTGACCCTCCTTTGAGCTGTGCCACACAGCAGAACAGCCCTGGCTTACCTGGGCTCTCACAACAACAGACTTGATGGCAGCCAAGGAGATGGAGAGGCAGCTGAGCGTGACAGCCGACATCAAAGCGGGAGCGCCACACCTTGATCCAGGCTTCACTCTACCTGCTGGGGCAAACCTATTAACGTGACCACCCTGAGAATTCAAAGCAGCAAATGCACACAAGCGCACAAAACCCAACCACTCGGATTTGAAAACGAAAATAGAAGTCTAGACAGCTTTTCTTCAGAATTCGTTGCCTCTGACCTAATTATTTGGATCCTGTGCTTCATCCTGCTCTTTTCAAAGAACAAGAAGAATAGTTAATTTCATTTAATAGAATAATTGAATGTCATAATTGTGGTTTTATTTTTTTTTTTCTTCAACAATAATGTTTTAGTTAAGCTGACGTCCCATTCTGTAGAGCTGCTAATGACCAGCAGGCTGCCCACACAATGAATTAGTTAATTCTTTGTTTCCTCACTGGACCATTTGGACTAACTTAAGCTGATGAAGGTTTTGTGTGCGTGCATATGCTGTAACAATTGTTTTTATCTATGGTGTCCTGAGCTGTAAATCAAATTTTTACATCCATGATTTGACACATGCAAGACCTAGAGAGAAGTAAAGGGTAATTAAGACATGGATTTGTCTGAACAACCTGGGGTGTTTTTTTAGTGTCTTTGTTTTCAGGTTTTTTGTGGGGGTTTTTTGGTTGTTTTTTTTTGGGGGGGGTGGGTGGGTTGTAGTTTTGGTTGTTTTTTGGGGTTTTTTTTGTGATGGTATAATTATATTTCGCTGGGTTTAATCAACATTGCTTTCAGGCAGAGTTCAAATTCTGTACAGTTTGGAATCTGCAGAGTGTGAGCAAAACTGGGGATAAACTAGGTGCAGGCATCAGTCATCCAAATGGAACAGAATTTTAGGATGGATAATGCCATTTAAATGAAGCTGGTGAGCCCTCTTTGCTAGTTGAAAGGATGGATGACATTTTGATGACTTCAGTGGTAAAGTGGCTGTGAAAAGATTTGACTAATACAAAGTGGAAGTTTTGTAATAACTTTAACAAGCTCCACAATTTCTCACATTTATAGTGTCTTCCATCTTGTAAATCCCTAAGCACTTCACAACAATATAAAGCACCAGTGAAAAGCAGCTACCTCTAGGGCACAGAGTGGTGACCAGCTGGCTCCCTGTAGAGGCAAGAAAGTACATGGCAGTGAAATGAGGAGGAAAAGTCATTCTTGCCAAGTAAACTGGATTATAAATTAAAAGTAAGTATTGTATTGTCTAAAGGAAATGCTTTGTCAGACACTGTGCCTCATTTTCTTTCCCCTTTAAAGAAAGCTCTGTGAATGAAGAGCATGTTCTGGTTTTTAAATGATTTGTCTATCTCAGCCTCTCCCCAGCTGTGGTCTGGAGTACATTTATTAGTGGTTTGTGGAGACTCTCTGGTCAGAGTGGTGAGACAACTCAGTTTTCAAATGGTGTTTGTAGCTTCATGTAGCCTCACCCAGGATTTTTCTACTGCCTCAACTGCCACTGAGTATTTCTGTACCATATGGTGTAGGAAATATCAATGCTGTGGCTATGGAGTCTTTAGAAAACTCACTTTTTTTGGTCAAAACCAAATCTGGGACACTTCTGTGACTTGGATATCAAATTCCATGCAGCAGAGCTGGCAGGCTGAAATGATGGCCAATGTTCAAAAAGAGAAAAAGATGAATCTACATAACATCCTGGTGTGGTAAGAATAGTACTGCTAAAATGGGATTGATCCCAAACTGCCTCCTAAATCTTTATTCAGTTTTATTTGGACCCAATCTGAATGGAATTGGGCCCAAAGCATGGGAAACAAAATAAGGGGGTAAATGAGAACAAGAAATACTATAATTTATTAACTTCAACATATGTTCATTTTAAGCTCCTTTCTTCAATGTTGCTTTAAGAATATTTTTCCACAAGGCATTATAAATAAAGTCTATAATAGGGATTGTGAAATTGAGACAAGATATTGTTCATGAGAAATTCCCTACTTAAAGCTGTGGAACAATGTAAGTTTGTTTTGAACTGTGAAGCTGTCTAATAAATATCCTCTGGTCTAAAACTTGGTCCAAGCTAGGTCAGAAGAGAATATTCTGGTCTGTAAAATGTACTTTGACTGCCCTTAGGTAAGATGAGATAGGACAAGCTTCTGCAAAGAAAGATCCCAAAATGTAGCAAGGACAGATTCACCCAGAACAGAGGATTAAATCTGATTTCCTAACAGTGTCTGTGTATCCTGCTCCATTTCTTACCTTGTCTTCTGGAAGAAACAAAATGTGGTTACTGTGAAATGTAGTTATATTTCAGTTTTGCTGAACTGGGCTCAAAATTTCAAGGCAGTGAAGAGATTTTTGTATAGTCATCTCCAAACACCTTGAACTCCATTAGGCTCTAGTATGAACTTGGCAACATCAGTCAGTCTCTATGGGACAGAAATTTGGAACCTTGTTTGTGTGTAAGCCATATAAGTCTGAAATTTTGGTCTGTGCCCTAAAACAATAGTAACAAGATCATTGCATTCCCCTACCCATGAAATAAATACTATCAGTGAGGAAGTAAGATACTGATCTGGAATTTTCTGGCCTGGTTTGGTCACGTGTCTGCATTTATTTGCTTGCCATTTAGCATCTATTGCATGCTAATTTTGCATTATGATTTCCAGGGTGATTAGCATGCCTTTTTAGCTGTGTATTCTCTCCAACTTTCATTGCACACTTCTAACATAGATAATATGTAAATATTTCCCTTCTGCAGTGGTGGCTTCTGTGTGCTCTTTGGATTTAGCTACTCTGTGAAGTAAATAGTGGAACTGGTTGAACTCTTCATAACAAATATTTCATCCAGCAAATACAGCTCTTCTGTAAATGTAATGCACACAAGCTGATTGCGATTTTCCCAAATTAGATCATTATTTGTAATTGTCTACTGAATTATTTTTGTGAGCAAACTGTACCCTATGAATTATCTGCAATTTGAACACTATGATTATTTACTTTAATTTATTCCTTGTGTGTGACTGCTCACCTGGTTTATTTCTGGTCCCTGATTGGATAATGTGACTTTTAGAAGTAGGTGCTTTATTTGGAATTTTGAGTCAAGAGTTTAGTGTGAGGAGAATTAAATGTCTCTAGAAGAGTACTGAGAGGGAGGGGATGGGAAAAGGAAGGAAGGAAGGAAGGAAGCAAGGAAGGAAGGAAGGAAGGAAGGAATGTTTTCTCTCTTATTTTTAAAAGAATTTTGCATTGAGATAGATACACATCTGAAAACAAAAATCTTCAATTAATGGGTTACTGTGCTCAATAGAACATCATATTATTGAAATAAGGTGTATTAAAATTAGAATATATTGTGAGGTCTCATCTGTTCTGATACCAAATCAGTAATACCAGCTTTGCCAGGAATGAGATTAATGGAGAGTTGTTGTGCTCACATACGTGGGTCTCCTTGTATTACACAGATCATTAGATCATTAGAAACTGCCTCTTAATGGAATTAAATATCACCTTAAAAGTATTTGTTTTTATAAAGATAGTTAACTCTGAAGTGGAAAGAAAGCAGAATTATGGAGAGAATTTATTTAACTGAGGTGATCATTGGCTATACTGCAGATAGAATGCAGTACCTCAGGTTCCCAAGCTGGTGCCATATCCATAAGCCACCACTGTCCCTTTCCAGCCGGTGCACGTTCTTCAGGCCATATGAGAAGCTGGGCACCAGGGTCTGGCCTGTTTAATTCTTGATTCCTCTGGACAGGAGTTACTGTTGCATTCTCCAAATCCTGCACGTAATGACAATCTGCACACTTTAATGTATCTGCCAACCACATGGGTTGGATCTGTTAATCTTTGTTTTGTGTAGCTTCATCATTCACCTACAGCTCCTCACAGTCACCAATCAGGTGTACATGTGTGGGGCTCTGCACCAAGTGCCTTTGCCAACATACCTGCAGGAGGAAATTTAACTTCTGATCTAGATTTTACATCTGGCTGGGCTTTATGTGAGCACCTGTGGTAGAGACTGCATCAAGGGCACATTAATGAATCTTCTGTCTAACATGGCAAAACTCTTTTTTTGTGTGTGTGTCTCAGGCAGAATAAGGTAAAGATAACTTCTGGCAGTACAAGTTCTTTTTCTTTCCTTGAACCAAGTTTTTCCCCTTTCCTTGAACCAAGACACTCCCTGAATGAATGAATGAGTACTCAGTTAGTAATTAAATGTGTATGCACACATATCTACCTCACCCCAATAATATCCTATCTGAAGCCACGCTGGGGTCAGATTCACTTAGGGTGGGCACATATTTGCACCAGATTTAGACCTAAACCCATGTCCAATTCTGTGAAGTCACAGGCATATTCATTTCCTGGTTTTAACACTCTCATATGGCATGTAAAGTTTTGAAAGGTTAGGCAGGGAAGATCATAAGCCATGTTGTTAGCATGTGTGAGATTTTGTAGCTGTTTGAAAAGTGCTGAGATCCTCAAATGGCAGGTGCCATATAACTGCCATGTATTATTATTATTTACAATATTATCATTCAATTATATATTAATCACTTGCATGAAAGAAATAAAATTTTACAGTGTGGACTTCCTTTTCTATGCTTTTGTTTAATCTCTACAGGACAGGATTTTATTTGCTTGAAGCAGATCTGAAATAATGAGTCTAAACACAGAATGAGTTTTCAATCTGTTACTGATAATATGTTTTGTTTAAAGACAGATAGCCCTTCAAATGTGACACTGCTGCTGAAAGTCAGCTGTCAAATATGTTCAGAGTTGTGCTCTAACTCCTGAGAGTGTGCACACCCCCTTGAGACACTGGGGAAAAAGGAGTTAATTCTTAAGCTGGCTAGAAAAGGGACTACAGTTGTCTCTCCATCCTGTAGGAATTAGAGCAGCTGTGGGGAGTTAATTGCTTCCTATATACACCCCTCCTGCACAACATAAAGGGGTGTGTTGGAAGGGCCCTGGCTTGGCAGGGAGAAGGGGAAAGGAAGGAAGTTGGGTGCAGTGTCAGGCATCAGGTCTGGCCATGTCCTGCTCTCTGGTGCTTGCCTGATGTGGGCAGTGCTTTGGCAGGGCACAAACAAGCTATCATTATGTGATGGCTGCTGCTGCTGAGAGGGGACACTTTTTGTTTGCTCTTGGCCTTTGGAACAGGGAATTTTTCCTGGCTGATCGCACTTCCCAGAGTGAATGCAGAAATTCTCTTGTACCTCTTTTTGTCGGTGTATCAATAAATCACTCCATGAACATACATGGATTTCAGGGCACCCAAGGGTGGGCAGGGTAGGAGGAATCCTAAATTATGGAAATAGAACAAGCAAACTATAGGAAGTGCTGGTGGTATGTATACAGAGAACTCCATATGTATAGAGAGGATTGGATTGCTCAGGCTGTCCATTGCTGTTAGAAAAATTGCAAGGGAGAATACTCAGGTTCTGAAAAAACCCAGTCTGGTTTCCTTGAAATAAAATATACTGCACAGCTGCAAATTTTTATTCTGCTTTCACTCAAAAAACCCCATCTCCCTTTAATGCAAGAGAGTAGCACTTGAGTCCAGAACCTGAGGCTTTCTGTTTATCCTCTCCACAGTTTGACATTATTCATGTTAATTGGCCAATATTCCTTAAATTTAAGTTGCAGGGATGCTTTTAGGCAAAAGAATAATGTGTGTCAGGACCTGATTGACATGACCTAACTCTAATGCCTGGTCTGTTTGGTGCAGGGCTGCTGGTTGCTGTGCTGCTCTGTGTGTGGCTCTTGGGCTGACCTTGTTCTTACTTGGGGACCCTGTTCACCAGTGTGAACCGAGCATCTTCTGTGCTGCTGTGGAGGGCGTGCCTTGCTAATCTATCTCCTCAAAGAATAGGGTTTCTTTTACCTCTTGGGCCTTGACATGCCTGTTCAAGGGGTAGGATTTGGCCCTTAGTGAGCGGATTATCCATTCCCTTGACATAACATAAAGCTCTAGGATTTACGGCTATATAAGAAAGTAATAATCTTGCCGGGACATGTGGGGAGTTACATACAGTATGTAAATCCCATCTTGAGATAGGAATATATTCCTTTGAGAGTACGGTTGTAAGAGACCTGCATTATGAAACCTGAATCCATGCAAAATGGCCTGGTCTCATTAGAAACTTGAATCTCACTTTATATCAGTTGAAAGTTTTGCTATGGTCTGTGAACATTTCAAAGCAAATCTGGGCCAAGGTTCAAAAAATTCTTTTATTCCTCTCTATCATGCAAACTTCATAGCATCATGAAATTTCAACACAAAACTAGATGAAATGCAAGGTTTCTCACTGAGTGTTTTGATAGCTTTTTTTTCCTTATTTTTGCGGTGTTTGCCCATCTCAAAGTGCAATTCAGCAGCAGCAAGCCAAGTGAAATCTTTGTGAAAGTCTTTATGAAAGCACTGTGATCTGAAACGGCCAAGTTCTGCACAGCTGCACTACAGAGTGCAGGGCAAGGCTTTAGCTGCTGAGTTTGATGCAGCCACACTCGCTGTCAGAAACAGACTGAAGGAATGCAACTCCTCTGGTTTCCATTTCTGCCTGAAGGGGAGAGTAGCTCAGTGAACCCACAATGAAACTTGGGAAAGGGGGAGAGGAAAACTAAATTGCATTTGAAGAAAGAAAAGAAGCCTTTTTCTTTTTCTTTCTTTTTTTTTTTTTTTTAATGATTGAGTGATGTTGATCTCTTCCACATAACATAGATAAGGTTACAATAACCCCTTCACTATAAGCTTAATATTGAAAGCAACCCCTACCAAACTTTGCCAAGCTAAAAATCAAGCTGTCTGAAATTTCATAGGCAGCAGTTCAGACCAGAATCCCCCCTCCCAGCATATTTGCTAAGGTGTGTAAAGAGGAAAGGAGGAGGAAAATAGAGAAAGTATGCAGAGGGAAATAACTTCCTGTAAAAGAATCATTTACCTTACTACATATACCATGTTGTGCTGTTAGCACTCTCTGATGTTCTTAAATATATTTTTCCAAATTAATTTTCTTTACAGTGAAGTAAAAGTTTAGCCTAATGAGATGTGGTGTGTTAGATTTGTTAAACAGATTGCTCTCTGTGCTGTTCTTTGATTAGGGTCATTTCATAACACAGGTGACTCTTGTCAAAGCCTGGAGTCAGAGCTATGCTTTGATTCTGGAGAATTAAGGTGGGCTTGTGTGCTGTCTGAAAAACTCAGATTCAAGGCTGATTTACACGTGCAAATTAAAGCAAGTTATTGCTCGGATTCAAGAGGGACTCCGCTTCCCTTTTCCACTGGAAGCACATGTGCAAGAGATCAAATATTTGTTACCAGGAGCAGAGAAACTACACCAAAGAGGTTTTAGTGATAGAAGCAATGAGATATATCATCTCCTAGCAACATAAGTAATGCTGTCTTTATTGAGAGTGAAAAGCTTCAGTTTTCAGTTTGTCCTGAACATGAAAATGACAAAGATATCAATGAGAAGTGACTGCTTTTACCTGGTACTCTGACTAGCACAGATACAGGAAAGGAAGCATGACAGTGGATTGTGGAATTCCACAGGGCAAACTGGATTTTTTTCCCACCCTCATAGAAGAAATTCTAGGAGATTCATAACCTCAGAAATAGAGGAAAAAATTAAAACCATGCCAAGTCATTTTAAATTGGACTTCAAGATAAACTGAGATTTGATATTCCTGGATAATTACTAATGAGAACACTTTCCCTTTAATTATCTTGTGGTCACCATTTCAAAGGTGATTAAAGCTATTCTTCAGTAGATGTGGTTATAGATTTAATGCAAACCTGGTCTTTCTTGTGGTTTTATCACGGCAATTAAATCTGACTTGTGCACAGACTTTGTGTGGCATGTGGGATTTCACCAAGCAAAATGATTTTACCCTTCAGGCAATGTTAAATTTAGGAAAAATATAATTAATTATATCAGACAGGTATCTATTATACATCATGCACACATTCTTAGAGACCGGGGGACCATTTCTACCCAAAACAGAAACAGTTGCTCCTTCCAGCTCTGGTCTTAAGCACAGTAGCAACTGTTGCCTGTTCAGACATGCCTTAATATTATCATTTATATTATCTATATCAAACAATCATCCATTCTTTGAGAAGGAATAACAGAAGATCCCAAGTTTTGAATGTAAGTTCTCCCGTCTTGTCCCATTTTCACTGAGCGTTTCATGGTTCTTCGCTCTCTTCCTGATTGTGTTCAGTAGTTATGTCTTGGAAATAATGCAGTGTTAGCCTATTATAGTTACAGGCTATGTAATATGTTTCTATTTAGCTTTTATCTGCTGATTGTAAGATTACCTGATTGCATTTTATTTTTTTTCCCCCTGGACTACTTGATGGGTTTGTTGCTAACTTATCTAATACTGCACAATCCCTCAGCCCACAAAAATCTTCCGATTTAATTAGGGTTTTAGGCCGCTTTCTAAAGACAAAAGGCTGCATATTCAAAATGCAAGTAGGCACTCAAGATGCCCATGTCAGTGATACTGCATGCTATTAAAATGCCTTTCATCAGTGGATCTCAAAGCCCTTTAAAAACATTTGCAAGGCATCAGGGAGACAGAAAAGTACATCTAGTTTACAGATGAATGAACTGATAGGATGTGTAAGTTATAGATATGCCATGCTAAACATCAAGCTACTCTACTTTTGATTACCTTAAAAAGATAGGGTTTGAGATACATGGGAGAGATGGGCATTTTTATTGTTGCTGGGGTTCCTCCCTAATTCTTAAGATAGGTTACCTGTAGGAGAATGAGCTGGATTTAAAACACTGTATCTATTTGCAAGCATAACATGAAAATAAGATAGAGCTAACTTTTCTTGTTTTGTGTTCTTCTAATATTCCAAAGAAGTTCATTCATCTGTCTGATTAAAATAAAATAAAATAGAAGATTTAAAGATGGTCCTAAGGAAAAAAAGTGGTAGGGAACTCGTCTTACAGTTGAATTATTGAAATAGAATTCTGTTTGGGAAAATAAGCTGTGAAATCTTACAGAGCTGTTACTAGATTTCATCTCTATCTTCTTTCATTGTTTCTTTTTAAAATCAAAAGCCTTAGTTCTTGAAAGACTCTTGGAAGTATTACAGCATTCAGAGCAGTGACATTGTAAAATATAGGCTACTAATCACAGAGTAGCTGTGCAACATACAGCTTTTTCTATCTGTCATATTTAATAACTAGACTATCATATCATTTGATTCTCATGTGCCAGAATCAGAGTCCTACCTCTCAACAGTTTGGAACCATGACAAAAATAATATCACTCAGCCAGTCTCATGACTCAAGTGACCTTGGCCTTTGATCCAGTCAGATCTTATCAGATCTTCAGAGGGTCAAGGTACACCTGTTTTTAGTGTTTTAGCATTTGAGCCTTAAGCATTAAAGGGCTACAGGGGACACACAATACTCAGAGGAAAATGCAGTGCTCTGCTCTCTGAGGGTGTGTGCACCTATGTGTATGTACACAGCCATGTGCCTCTGCCTCAGGAAGGGGGGAGCTTGGCAATGCAATTTGTTATTTAAAACTGAGCTTAATCCAAAGCAAAATCGTTTGTTTTCCTCTTATGAATAGCATGCATGTATGAAAATGTTGGTAATGTCAAATACCTCATTAAAAATGTTCTTGCAGCGTGCATAGAGAAAGAAAGGCAGCTTGGCAGAGCAGGTATCATATGCATGAAATGCATTACCACTTAACAGCCCACAAACCTGCTTTGCTGTGTGGGAAACAGCATGATCAGGTGCACGTCTGCCATATTAAAGGATTATGAGAAATAGGGAAAAACAATATTTAATTTTGAATGTAAATATATTCTCTTTTTTAAAGAGGCATCTCTTGAAACAACCATGTATGAGATATAATACTACAAAATCTTCTTCATTTAGCACAATAGAGAGTAATAATTCTTATGTCTGTTTAATTTTTTTTTTCTGAAGCATGCACAAAAGCCATATGTTGGAATGTAGGAGGTTTGTAGCATGTCCACTTAGTCAAGAATAATGTGCAGCCAGAGGCACTGAACATGAGTGTTTTGTTGATAAAAACACACCAAGCATTTTATTCCTAGCTATGAAGTATGGAATAAAGTTTTGATGATCAGTGTGGACTTCTCTATGGAAACTTGGGCTGTGTATACATCAGGCTAATGTGTATACATTGTAAGCTATGGAGATGTTATTATCATATAGATCATTGTTTGCAAACGGAAGCTTAGAAGGCTGTGAAGCTAATTTCTCATGACAATTATTATGTACAGTAGGTGTAGAAATTGTTTGCCTGTGACCCTCAGTAATTGTTAGCGAGGCATGCCTGCACATCTAGCAGGAGAAAATGAGGACCCTTCATTTACAGAAACAGGGCAGTGTTACTGAAATATGCACTCTGTACAAGTGTTCCTGAAGTTCCCTGTCCCAGCCGTGCTGCAGTATCACCCCAAACAGCAAAGCAGAAGATTTGGTTGAATGTTATGGAAAATGGTGATTTCCTTCTGTAAATAAGAATCAAAGCGTGATGTTTTCAATCTATTAAGTTTAAAGTGGAGAGGATATGATGCAGAGCTTCTAGCCTACAATACTGCTGTGAGTTCCAATTAATCATATCTTAATTTCATGGGTGGCTTTCTGTAACAAGGAAAATGATACAAAAACTTTCCTTCAGAGGTACAAGGGCAATATCTACCACCAGTGGCTTCCACTTGGGTCCTTTTTTAAAAATCTCATTATATAGCAGCACTAATTTTACTAAAGTCATGGGATATTTCTGCTTGCAAAAGGTCTGCTTGTGTGAGCCAGGGTTATGGAATTAAACCTTTAATATTGCTGTAACAAGGCAGGAATGATCAAAAGAAAGCTCACTGTAAAGAGAGAAAGGGCGGTGACTACTTGTGCTATTGTCCTAATTTGGCTGCAGCTTTCCTTCCAGTTCTCCCTGTCACTTACTTTTTCTTTATTTTCCTACTTGAGAGATGGAGAGAAATGATCAAGCTCATCATGCATAAATGTAATTATGAGGATGCTGAACTTGACCCAACATAGCCTGTATCACAGGGCTGTTAAGGAGGTAAATGTTCCCATTTGCTAGGTGGTATCATGTATGAATTATCAGTTATGTTAACAGTGATATTTTTATAAGTCAAAGCAGAGGGGGCTGTATTCCCTGAGGCATCTGGGTAATTTTTTTTCCTACCCTCATTTCCACAAATACGAAATAGTGTCTTAAAAAGACTTGTGCACTTGGGTAATTTGGGTTTGTAGATAGGATGAAACATAGCAGCTCAGTGTACTCTGGCAGTCACTTTCTTCATAGCTGGCATAATGTTTTTAAATCCATCACAGGCAATTAAAAGGGAATGTATTGGTATAAAGTGATTCTGCAACCTCTTTTTTTTCCTCCTTCACATGAACTGAAGACCTCTTTAAACTGTAGAATTTTTCTCTGTTTCTCAACCCATTTTAACTAATGAATATAAAGAATCCATAAAGGCTGGGTCCTGACTCGTCTTGGGAGGAATCCTTCCCTTCCTTGGGAAGGAATCTTGGATCCCTTCTATTTCCTCACCAGCCCCAAACACCAGCTCTGTCCTCCCCACTGCATTAAATGATCCCAACACTGTTTCCTCCTTCTTTGCAGCTCTTGATACTTTCACCTTTTCTTTAAAGAAATATATTATTTCTTAAAGAACAGAGCATATTAGACATGAGGTTCCTGTGGCCCTTCCTCGCATCCCCTCTTTCCTTTCCCACTGGTCTTGGATGTGCTGTGACCTTTCCAATAATGACATAGAAAATGCAGTTAAGCAAAACAATCCTTCTTTCTACAGAACACAATGTGAATCCCAAAACCTGAACAACAGATTCCTATCTTGAAAGACAGACCTACATAATTCCTCTCAGGCAATTGTCAGGTGCCCAACAACATAGTTTAAGGTGAAATTACTTTGATAGAGTGGGAAACCTACATACCTTCTTCTTTTATATTATTCAAGAGTATAAAATGGATGAAGTTTTTGTATTAATTAATAATTTAATATATTGTATCAATCAGAGAACAGATGCAGTTAAACATGAAGGAACATAGCCTTTGTGTAGGTGAAATAGAAGGAATGATTGCCCAGCTTTTAGACTCTCCAGGTGTGTATTAGCTACAAAGTCAAAAGCAAACTTTGTAAACAATCATGTTGTTATCTTTAACCTTGAAAGTGCCATTTCCTTAATGGGAATGTCATATGATTAAAATTAAAATTGTGGGCAAGACTGGGGACTTGCACTGCAAACAAATTTTGCTGTTGAGGGAATGGATCAGTAAACTATAGCTTTGCAGGTAATAGGGAATAGAGGCTTGGAATTCACTGTTGTAAGCATCATATAGAATATAATATTGTAAACTCAAGGATGTGAGTGACTGCCTAGCAGATGGAATGCTTGAATAGAAATTGGAAAATCTGGGTGGTTCTGGTTTAAGGTTGCTGCTGTTGTCCAGTATTGCTTTCAGCTGTGAATTTGGTGACTTGACTACAGCTACTTTATGGTATATTATCAATATAAATGAGCTAATCAATACTTAGATTAGATGTTCTGCAATCACAGTACAACTTTTTCAGTAAGCTAAGTTACCTCAGCAGAACCCTGGACTGTTAACATGCTTCTGGCTCTGCCCCTTGACATATCCTGGAGGAAAGTTTTGATGCTTATGAAGCTAATGTCCTGGACTTGGTGCCATGACATACTTGATATAAGTAAGTACAGATATTTCTGACTTTGAATGTCATCACATACAACCTAAACCATTCAGAACCCCCAAGGAATGGTATCCCTCAAAGCTTGTTTCATGTCAGGTCAGGAAATACAAAATTGGGTTAATTTTCATTGGTGCATATGTAGGATTTAGATATAATATTTGGGGAACAGGTCATCTTCAAAGATATGTAAGTAAGAACAGAATGACCTGTTCAGGTTGGAGAAAATCTTATGATTCTTGGAAGACAAACAGCTGAGTCAAACCAGAAAGGAAATGGACACATATCTATATTCCTCTTTCTTCCCTCTGAAAATGAAATCCAGACACTGGAAACACCATTCCTTGGACTACTTAACGAGCGGGTTCATATGTTACTGCCAAAGGGTGTTTAGTGGGTCACACTGGTAGGTTGAGTGTTGCCTCCATCCACTCTTGTGCAGCAGCACATGGCTGTCAGACGCTGTTTCCAGATCTATATATAATCTTGCATATATCATAGATGAAGCTGATGCAGGAACTCATTAAGGCTGAGTCTGTCTGTCCTTATATATGTGCAACTTCACTGAAGGAAAAAAAAAAAAAATCGATCAATAGAAGTATGAGGCTATAAGAAAAGAGCTGGAAAGCGCTATCGATTGCTTATTAGATTAGGAATGCAAAAAAATGTAGATTTTGAATGATGCCTGTAATTCTTAAAAAAACCCATAGTGATAAAACAGTTGTCTCATGCCTTCAAAAAGAGTTTTCACTGGTAGTTTAAACATTTACCTAAGACTTCTAAATTTATTTCCTAGGCTGACTAGCCAAGTGACCTTTCTGAAGTTATTTATACTGTCTTTATATTTGTATTCAATTACTCAGCATAAATCAGAATGAGAATTCAAGGCCCTCTTTTGCTTGATCTTTATCAGTATGCAATGAGCCTGATCCAAAGTCTGCTGAAGGCAGCAGATGGGGCCCCATTGACATTAGTTGACTTTGACTCAGAGCATCATATACCCCACACTAAATTCTGGCCCTCTGCAAAACACATCCCAGTTCAGCCAAGTGACAAGCCATATGGCTTTCATGTTATTATACACATGGAACAAAAGTTTTGGAGGTCTTTGCACATCCTTACATAGGTACATAAAGGACCACTCACAGTATTTAAAACCAGAAAAGATTTTGTTTTTCACAGATGTATATGCTGTGTCATCTGCTTTACTCATTGGAAAAATTTTGAATTCCTTTTGGACCTTCTATAATACCTCCTGCAGCAGAATCTTTAGATCTTATAAGATTTCTATCCCACTTCATCTGTTTTTGACCTAGTGCCAAACTACAGGAGGAATTTTCTTTGTGGAGAATTGATGTGGCATTTCTCCACTGTTCAGGTGTTGATTTTCAAAGTACTTATGAAATACTTATGAAGTACTTATTTTGTGACTTCTAAACTGAACTGGGATGCAACAAGTATGTCAGAATGAGAAAAAATTCATCACTGAAGGTTCAAATCCAGTGGGTCATATGGACAAAGAAACTGGTGAATAGACTCAAAGTTGTTATGAGGAGGAGAAGTAGATGTTAAATAAGCAGCATGATTGCATAAGCCTGATTTCTGCTAAATATTTTAATTTTCTGTACCAGTTCTGGGCCAGGTAATTATTAGCCTTTTCATGATGAAATTAATTCAAACCAACATTTTATTATTTTTAATTTTGTTCTTGTTAATTCACATGAACACAATGGAAGCAATTTGTTGTCCTGCTATGTCATCCTGCTTCATGAAAGGTTGCACAAAGTTGATGTCATTACATTTTCTTTATCCTTTCACAAAATATCCTCAGAGAGTTAGATATAATGGTCTTTTGGTACTCTTTTGGCAGATGCCACCCATCATTTGGCAGAATGGACAGGACAATTTATTTTTTAAAATACATGGATAATTTTTTCCAGTGAAGCCTGTAACTTGGCCGATCCCCTTCTGTGATGTCCATGTTAACAGGCATCCATTTAAAATTTTGATGTTTCAAATGGAAAAAAATGCACCAAGAATTTTCACATGATTATTGACAGCTGTTAGGATTAATGAAGACTCGCTCCAGCCATGATGTCACAGAGGAATTTTCTGACTCTGGTCCTTTTGAATGGACCCTGTAGATAAAACCTGTATTCAGCACTTCTCCTTGTGTCTATCAAACAATCATAGCAATATGTATTTTTGCCCTGCAGTATATGAATGCTGATGAATATGGTTTAAGATGCTCAGTTTGTTAAAGTGTGCTTTTATGCCATTTAATATATTCCTGTCTTTTTTTTCTGGGCACACAACCTAAGGAGAAAATATGTCATCAGCCATGGTAAAACCATTGAAATATCTGGGAAAGAAATCATCCTCAAGTCTCAACAAATCATCTTTTTACAGCATGGCGTGTTAAGAATTAATTTAAGGAATGATCCCCAAGAGGCCACATTTGAACACTGTGCCTTCCTAATCTATCTTTTCCTGACTATTAGGTTGTTAATGGGGATTCCTTTGCACAGTCATTATGCATTGTTGTCAGTCTTGAGCCAGTTTTATGACCTGTGTCCAAGATGTACCCTCATTCTCATTAAAGGCTTAAAATGATCCATTAAAATCTTGTGTTGCTTCTTCAATTTTTCTGTCTCCTTACAGATCTTTTTGAGACAGTAGGGAGCCAACAGAGCTAGAACTGTGATCCATTCTTGGTTCAGTACCCAGAGGTTATCTATTTCTATTGTGAGCACCAACTTTCAACAAGCAAATTCAACACAATTCAACATCCAAATGACTGTATTGAATCCCAGCAATAGCATTGATGGACTGTAACCATGAAATCTTTCCTGAGCTATATTGGCATTGCAGGTATGTAGGATGAACCCATGCAGCTTAGTTATTATTAAAATTGATAGTAAAACTCTATTAAGGGTCTGACACCAGTACACTGTATATGAGGAGCAACCCTAATTTTTGTGAACTTGATAATTAACAGACTGTTCAAGACATCACAATCACTGTAACAATATAGTGAAGGAAAAAAGGCCAGGAAAATAACTTCTGTTACTAGTTCACATTCCCCTGTCCTGGGAGTCCAGCTGTCTGGGTAAATGCAGGCAGACTCTCAACCCTTGTCTTTTCCTGCCTGATAGGTAGCCATAACCTGCTGGTATTGGAATTAGAAACTGTCTGCACACTCTGCTCTCTCTTTGGCTGACAAAATACTAACAGAGCAAATTGTAGGTTATTTCGTTTTTCAACATGGGCTGTCACCCCCTAAGTTTACTGATATGGTAGCACTGATCTGCACTGTCTCTGTTAGAGTTTTTTAAATAAATAGGGTGAAAGTGGATGGGTAAGCTCTTTGCAACTCTCGTGTCAGCTGTATACTGATAGTTCTCCACTTACCTACATTGCCTGATCATTAGTTTGATCACTACCTAATGCCTGATCATTCTTCCTGCAGAGCTTGCTGTTTTATTAAACTGCTTCACTAGCATTGTGAGTCACTAAAACAGGGTTATTTTCTCTTGAGGGGAAAAAAAAAAAAAATCAGAGATACACCTACCCTATCAGAAATTGCACTCTCCTTGGAAAACTTCTGTCCTTGTGTATATACTAAATTAATAAAGTTACGACACCTGATTGAATGACTGACACACAGCTACTTTTGTTTATATATATATTGCCATCAGTTTACATGGAAATAGACAAGATGAGTATTTATGGCAATCACATTTAATCCTACTTTCGATGGATAAGATGTGAACTGTAGGAGGTTGACCCAGTCTGAGTGTTTTCTGCTTCTCACCAATGTTTGGAAATACACCAACTTTCCAGTAAAAAAAAAAGCCTTACCTTATATTGCATGCTTCCAGGTACCAGCTGTCACCCAAAACACATCACCTGTGGATTGATGCCATGTGACCTTGTTACTTTTTATCAGTCTATTTCTCTCTCCCTGTCTCAGGTATTTTTTAATGTATCCATCACCATGGTTTCTCATACTGCTTAGAAAAATCATAGAATAATGAAATTATTTGGGTTGAAAGGGATTTTAAAGATCACTTAGTTCAAAAACCCTGCGATGGGCAGGGATGTCATTCCCTGGATCAGGTGGCTCAGGCCCCATCCAGTCTGGCCTTGAATACTTCCAGGTATGGGTTATCCACAACTTCTCTGGAAAGCCTGTTCCAGGGCCTTACCACCCTCAGAGTAAAGAATATTTTGATAATATCTAATCTAAACCTGCTCTCTTTCAGTTCAAAACTATTGTCCCTTGTCCTGTCACTGTCTGCCTGTATAAAAATTATGTGTCTCCTTTTATTAAGCTTTCTTAGGGTTTTGAAAGGCCACAGTGGGATGTGGCCAGAGCTTTCTCTTCTGCAGGCTGACCAACCAGAGCTCTGCCAACCTGTCTCTGTAGGAGAGCTGCTCCATCCCTCTGGTCATCTTCACTGCCCTCCTCTGGAACCACTGCAATGGGTCTTTGTCATTTCCTTGTCATTCTTGTGTTGAGGAACCCAGAGCTGGTGCCATGTTCCAGGTGAGGTCTCACAAGTTTTAAATATTTTGGAATTCATATAAGAGGTCTTAAGAACAACAATAAATGATATAAATGATATCACAACTTTTTTGAAAGGAAGACTGTTTTTCCTCTCAATGTTATTGTGGAAAAAGCACTGCTTAGTTATTTTAACTTTTCTTCACTTGGTTTATCACTGATGTCCATGATGATTTGCAATCCTGATTCTCTCTTCATTCCATATTTGTTAATTGTTGTCCATCTTTGATTCTTTAACAGAAGTTTGATATTTACTGAATATTCAAAATGTGTGGGATTATTGATGGCATGGTTTCCATACACAGATTGGAAGTACTATATTTGTGCAGATCCTAGTCTGTTTCAGAACTTAGCATGGCTGGAACTTTAGGTGCTATTGGATTAATAAATAACACCCACTTCCAGCTTGGTTGGTAATGAAAACCTTGTACCTGTGTTATGAAATGTGCCCGTATTATGACACTATTATGATGACAGTGCTCTCTATGCTTTTAAAACTAAAAAGGATATAATTTATAACTACAACAATAGAAAGAAAACAAATTATATCCAGTTTAGTTTACAAATACAGAAGGTCCACTTTTGGCTCAACACCTTTAGGAAACTGTATCTGTTTCAATTTGAGAAGCAGATGGGAAGAGCTGGCATTTATCATCCTTACAATTTTTTATTATAAACAATGCTAGATACGTGTACCATGACATTCTCAAGAACACTGAGGTGCCACTCACTGTCATAGGCCCCCTTCATATGGCTTCTTGAGAGTGAAATGTTGTGAAATTTTGCACTTCACTGGACTATTCTCATTTCTGTGGCAAGTTAATGGTGACATTACTATCCTCAGAAGATCCTGCCCCATAGAGCTGTCTTATAGTCAACAAGATGTACTAGAAAACTATTTTGTGTTCTTCTAATGGAGTTTTAGCCTGCAGATTGCATTTAGAACATATACTCAGAGTTTTCTCAGCAGTGATATGGCTAGAATTGCCATTAAATAAACAAAAGAAGCCCATTTAAATAAAGATTAGTGAGATTTTTTTATGTTAGTATTCTCTTGAATCTGTCATCGATGACTGAAAACACTGATAATTTAAAACTTGAATAAAATCAGAACTACTGATGAGTTCAGTGTTAGTAATGGACCATGAAGCATCACCTTACCTCCATAGATCTATAGTCATATCTTGCATGATCATGAAAAAGTTCATATAAAATCTTGTCTCCAAGCCCCTTTGAAGCCCAAAAAAATATTGAAAATGGCTTTGCTAGAGCCAAGCTTTTTAGTTTATATTTAGGATCCATTCCTCTGAGATGCTTTTGATGTATGGTTCTGGAGAATAATTACCTGATAATTTACTTGTGTTGACTACAGAGAAGGCAGAAGTGGTGCTGCTTCCTGATGTGCATGTTTTTCACAGGCAGGTTCTCTGGCTCCTGGAGCTGCAACTCTTCCTGCCACTGTGAAATGTTCCTTGAATCTGCAAAGGCAAGACTGAACCCTGTGGCATGCTGTTGATGACCTTCACATGGTCCCAGTGCATGCCAAAGTTAGTGGTGCCTTCTGCCAGGGATGGTTGACCAGCACTGTGGGTCTATTTGTGTGTTTAGTTGGGCAACACAAATCTGTGCAAAGTAGCCTCTTCATTTCTCAGTAGAACATGCATGTGGGATTTTCTTTTCGTATTTCCTGTAAGCTTTCATAAGCTGGGATGCTCATGCATGACAGAATATAGCACAGGATGAAAATCATTGCATCAGGTAGTCCTTTCACAGTCCTGATGATGAAGCCTTAGAGATGTAGACTGTGCTAGTTTGCATGGGTAGCACTGGGAATGTATTTAACACAGCTGTGGTTTGTATGCTCCTACTGCAGGGCTGCATTCTGTCTTTTGTCTCCTGTACCTGTTACACCTCAGTTTACTGTTAAATCTCTAATCACTTAAACTGACTTTTCCAGTTCAGTGGACTGGTGTTCTAAAAGACTCCAAATACCCAAGATGACTAGCCCAATGTCTAATCTAGCCCATCAGTATCTTATTGTCTGCCCAAAGGTTTTGTTTAATCCTATAAAATTATGTCTTTTTCCTATTGTGTTGGCTGTTGACCTTCATCTTTGTGCTAAAAGAAGAACAAAGTATTTACTCTTCAAACTTGCTGGAATATCAAGACTCTTTGCACTTTTTTGGCCTTAATTTTTCTTAGAAATATCATTCAAATTTATAATGGAAGAAAGTTGCAGAGAAGTAAAATCTACCCAATCTAATTTTTGATCCTGTGCATAGTCCAGGTATCATTGCTATGTATTGAAATGTATTGCACTAAATGATGGATATTCTCAGATGCTGAATCAAGATCTTATATAGACTAATAAATGTTGCATCTTTATGTTTTATATGTAAGATACATAAAATGAATTTTTAATAAAATTCTTTAAAATTATATTTTTATTGAATAATTGTTCATCTGTACCACCACCAAGGTGAGTAAATTGAGTTACCATTTTGGCCATCAGCAGTCAGTAGGTTTCTAAGTATTTATCTACTAAGATATTCCTCAATATGGCTATTCCATAAGTTCCCTTAGGTACTGACAGGAATTCAAGTATTTACTACACTTTTAGAAAAGCTGCATGCAATGATCCTTCATTGGTGTGTTTCATTAGAATATTTTCAAGATTAACCTTTATCAACATATAAGTTAACAAAAAATCATGAGTGACCCTTTTTTTTTGGAAAAAAGATATAGTTCCCTCAAGCACGTTCTGTGCATCTAATAATTTTTTTTTTCACTTTCCCTTTAGTTATATACTTCAGGGGAAACAAAACAGAATGTAAAGTAAAAAAAACCCCAAAAACAAAACCAAAAAACTCCCAAAACCCAAAAAAACCCAACAAAACAAAAAACCAAACACACGACAGGGATCATTATTTTTTTTTACTTCTCCTGGAATCTTTCTTCTTTTGATTATATAGGATGTAGATGCATTAATGAAGAGTTAAGAAATAGAAGTTTACTATATAATAACAGAAATTAATCTGTTTTTCTTTCATAAATGTATAAGAACAGATTTTCTGCATCTTTTTAGTAGGACTTTCCTTGACATTCACAGAAAGAAATAGAATATTTTCTTTATAGATTTTATTGCCAAAAATGCAGCTAGAAATTGGGCTATTTCCTTAAGAGTAGATTCAAGACCAAAACCCCTTAATTTCAGATGTAAAGTGGCTTGGCTGCATTTATAAACAGAGCTTTGAATTCTTTTCCATCTGAACTTATGTTCTTTGATTTTCGCTGACTGACTGACCATTTCAGCACGCTCTCCTGATCGTATATAATTCAGTCCTCGACCATGACAAACCAATCATTCACAACTGACCCTTGAAATTAATTAATGCCAATCACTGCTATCAGTCAAAAGACATTCTGAGAGATTTCAAAAGAAGAGATTGATGTTACATGGTGCTAAAGGTAGATGTAGAAAATGCAGTCAGTCAGTGAATTTCTGAAGAACTTAACTTACATTTATAGATTGCTAACATCCCTTCTAGTACATGTAGCTACAAGATGGTAGTCGTCAATGTATAATAAAGCTGGAACAAGTGCTCAGTGTGAAAATGCTAATTTTCAGATACTTATATCTTGAAAACCATAGGTGGTCTTGGCATGGAAAATAACATACTACCTCCAAATTTGAATCTCTAAAGCATAGCAGGAGGCAGATCTAACCAGCACTGTGACCATATGTGTTTGGGATTTCATACACAATAATTAATTTCCATTCTGTAAAAATGAATAATTTAATATAACATCCCACATCAAGAGATGCAAACACAAACTTTAAAAAAAAATGCCAGTGAACAAACTTTTTCCTAATCAAAACCAACTTAAATTGTTATGAATAAAAAAAAAAATGAAAAGAAAACTATTTAACTGCTTTTATTTTTCAACATAAGAATCTTATGAAGACTGTCTCTTGGCAATTGAAGGGTGCTTAATTGAATAAAGGGCTTAGAAGAAATACATACAAATGGATGCTCTCTGCATATGTACCAAATATCCATGTTCTTTTCTAACTATGTTTCTAGTTGTGACCACACTTTTTCTTTCCCATCTGATTTGCATGTGAAGATGAACTATCATCAAAGTACTCAATACTTTTACCCAAACTCAATAATCCTGAGACACTCGTGTCAGGCTAAGTCTCTTCATTGAAAGAGTGATAACCAATAGGCTTTAATGTCATTCTGTGACACGGGCCAGCTCAATAAAAGTCTCTGTAAATTATCATTTGGGTGTCAGATGATCAACAACATGAGTGCTGTCATGTCATCTGGAGGGCTATCTTCCCAGTGAAATGAGAGGTAAAGCATGTATTGTCATTCTCTGTGTCTGCTGAGAACATAATCACACCAAACTATCCAACACGTGGTACTTGTATAAAAACATGTTGTGCCAAATCTTCTCTCAAGTGATACTTGAAGTTTCTAAAAAAAACCCTGTTAGCTGATGCATTTGTCTCCTGTTTACCACATTCAGCTGCCACTCCTAGCTCTGTCCAAGAGCAAAACAGCATTTTTCTTTTTTTCCAAATAGAAAAAACAAATCAAGTAGAGAGAGAAACAAGAACTGAAACTTTAGATTTGAATTGCTCAGCTAGCAGAAGATTGACTACAAATCAAAACCACGTGCCAGCGTGGAAGATTTTAGCCACCAAAAAACTGTTGATCAGTGCTAAAAGGAGGTTTCCAAAATCCAGTTAGGCTCCTAGGCACATTTCAAAATCCCACTAGATGCCAGTCTGACTACATATCTCAGAAAAAAATGTGGTCCTTGTGAATGGCCTCTCGTCTCTAATACCTGTTGGATTGTGATCCAAACCATGGAATTAGGCCTGGATCCAGGTCCTACTGTGCAGCTAAAGCTCCCCATGGCTGCTAATGACAGAGTAATCTTTGTTGCAGAATGGTGAAGATTTCTGGGAGTTGAGTGTGCCTTTTGGGGTTCCTTGAACAGTCTATACTGTAGAACTGATGGCTGTGAGTCAAGAAGAAGATATTCCTTCACCCTCCTCTGCTTTGAGTGTCAAGGTTGCATTATAGTAAATTATAACACATATTATTATACATATACTTTAAACTATATTAATCAAGTTGTAAATTATATTATGTATTGAAGAGCACCCTCAGCAAGCAAATAACAGCATTCATTCATTACTGTATGAGTCAAACAAGCAATCAGGGACCAGACTTCCAAAGTCCAAAGCCAGAGAAGGGGCTAGCTGTGCTGTGCCACTCCTGATGTCTTGATAAATCATACGAGTTTGCAGCACGTGCACAGACTGTCAGGTGGAAGGATATGGATAATGAAGACATCACTCCCATTATACATCTTTTGCTTTTCTTAAGCAATGCTTATAAAATTGCCTCCCATGCTCTGCTACTTGTATCATCACTGGCATCTGTTCTTTTTAGGTTGTAATACAATCTTGCCAGATCGGCAGTCCACCAGAAACACTAGTTAGAATATATATATATATATATTCCCTAAAAACACTGCTTCAGCAAAAGAATTAGCAATGTAGTGATTTTTGGCAAATTTTTCAGTGAGGTGGTTTCTTAGGTTGAAAATCATCTATTTTGAAAAATAAACTTTGTATATATTGCATGCCAAATTTAGTTTCTGGGTTGAAGAACCCACTAGAGATGCTTACGTGAGAATGACAGCGATTTCCTCCCAAGTATTCCTGTTCATCTCTCAGAGTATATCTACATAACAGGAGGCAGTGTAATGTGGTTTTGCTACTTGTAAGCTAACTTAGGTATGAGACATTCTAGTTCACTGGAGAGCTGCCTTGCCACAGCTGTATATTTCCCAATTCCTGGTTATGTTTCTTCTTCACTGAGCTCCCTAATGTGCTCCCTGGCTACAGTGCCAAGAGGAGCTGAAGAGGTTTGTGTGTCCTTTCACTGCAAATAACTTGTCACTGTGTGTGACTTCAGTGAAGATGAACCCCTAACCACTGATGGCTAGTGGTACCTTTGTGAGTTGAAATGGGTGTGAGACAGCAAAGTGGGAAGGGTTTAACTCATGGGTTTAACTAATGACTTTCAGAACAGCATACCTCCCAACAGGGTCTGCTGTCCTTCTGCAAGTACTGCTTTTTTGCTGCTCTGACTGTTGTTAATGAAGCTGCAGCTCACTTCTGTCTACCCCTGGTTTCCGGTGTCTGGGTTGGTTTGAGGTTGAGAGTGGTTTCCTGTTTCTGTGCAGCTCTTGGGTAGTCTAATTGAAACTTCATGTCAGCAAATATGTGTCCAGTGTGGCTGGGGAAAGAGCCAAGGTCCGGTTTTCTGCAGCAATGAGACTGAATAGAGAAAACACCATGGAAAGAGAAGAAAAATCAATATGCTGAAGTTTAATGTGAGCAGCAAAGTTTGTCTCCTACTGGGACGACTGGGCAAGAGCATGAATTGGAGGTCTGGCATTCTGCAAGCAGGACAGGACAAGACAAGGAAAATAACAAGAGGAAATATCAGCGACAGAGAAGATGAATAAATAGAATTGAATGAGGAAAAATACTAAATCTATATATCAAGTTCTCAAGAATAAATCCATTAGAAAGAGCTTCAAGTTCCTATGTTAAACAAAAGAATTCTTGTGAAAAGAAGGATGATTCCAAGTATTGCTATGTGTTATGAAGTGTTGGTTTTGGATAGTTAAGGAAACCATGACCATTATGTGAAGAGTGTATCCATTCATACGATTTGATTGAATTTCCACCACTATTACTTAGCAGCTACCACAGACAGTAGGAATCTATTGTTTCAAGCAAAATGCATGTATAAAACAAATGAGAGACTTGGTCCAAAAGGGCTGAACGTCTAAGGCAAAAGATCCTCAATTAGTTGCAAACATGCCTACTCACACTTTCTCCTACCCAGAGCACACCCTTTCGAGGAATATTGTGTCTGTGTGCAGAAGTAAAACACTGTCTAAATCTTGGCCAATAATGCATCTAAACAGACAAACTAAACAGTGGCAATGTTACTGCAGACTCACCCTTCAGTTTCTACTGATGGAGAAGCAAAGCACATAGCCTAACTATTGCATCTCTTCATTACAATTCCAGTTGCCCTCACTGTCTAATGTGACCAAGAGTGCTAAGTAGTACCTTCTTCCTTCTTCCTTTTTCCTTCTTCCTAGAGAGCAGTGTGGGAGAGCATACTGGTGCACTGTAGAGGGACTGAGATGTTTCTGGAACTCACATAATATCATAGAAGCATAGAATGATAGAATGGCTTGGCTTTGAAGGGACCTTAAAGATCATCTAGCTCCAAACCTTTCACTAGACCAGGTTGTTCAGAGCCCCACCCACGCTGTCCTTGAATGCTTCCAGGGATGAGGCATCCACGACTTCTCTGGGCAATCTGTTCTAGTTCCTAATCAACCACACAGTGAATAATTTTTTTTCCTAATATCTAATCTAGACCTACTCACGGTCAGTTTGAAGCCATTTTCCCTTGTCCTGCCACTACATACTCTGGTAAATAGTCTCTCCATTTTCCTTGTACTGCTTAGATACTGGAAGACCACAGTTAGGATATCCTGAAGCCTACTCAGGACATCCTGAAGCCTACTCTTTTCCAGGCTGAACAATCCCCATTATAATAGAATTGTTCTGTGGCTCAGAATTGTCTTGGTAGCCTTCTTTGGACTTGCCCTAACAGATTCAAGGCCTTCCTGTGCTGAGGACCCCAGAGCTGGATGCAGCACTCCCAGAACAGAGCAGAGGGGCAGAATACCCTTCCTTGATCTGCTCTCTCGACTCCTCTCTTGATGCAGCCCAGGGTACAATTGGCTTTATGGGCTGCAAACTCACATTGCTGGCTCACGCCCAGGCTCTGTGACTGGGCAACTTTAGGAAAGAGAAATCCTTTGAAGATCACTAAATATGTAGAAATCACATTCAGGTCTGTAGTCCTCATACTGAAAAGAGTTGTTGCCTGAGAAAGTATTAACTGGAAGTATCTTGGATGCCTGTTTACCTACTCTTCGTCTTCCTTGTCCATTTGGTAATGATCAGGGTTTTTTTTGTTTGTTTGGTTTTTTTTGGTTTTTTTTGTTTTTTTTTAACTTGAGGTTATAGGGTGATTCAAACACCCTTTTTTTTTAGGTAACATTCTTCTCTTGTCATAAACCAGATATTTTTGATGCTATTCTAGAGTCCTTTTTCACACCAGAGGACAACAGCATATGCTACACAGGAACTTACTCTCTATAAATACTGCATTGACAATGGTGGAGATTTTCTCAGCCTTCCACTGATTCTGCCACAGATTTGAGATGCTGGAAAAGGCCCAACCTCTACTGTAGAACTTGATCTTGTGTTTTACAAAGGAAGTCCGTCGTTCAGTGCCATCAGGCTGGGGGTTTTTTTTGTTTGGGTTTTTTTTTTTCCCTTTCTTTTTTCTTTTCTGGTGGGGTCTACAGCTTCTACATTTCAGATGATTTTTTAACACCAGGTTCTGTTATCCTTCACACTAATTCAGAGCTGGGCATTGGGTAGGAGGGCCCTGATGATTTGAAGCCTACTTGTTTCTGCTTAAATGGTCGATTCCTCTGTGGGTTTCATTGCCTGATAGGACTTTATTCTGACCCAGCATGGTTGTTCCCTTCCTGTTTTGTTATCTCTGGCTCAGTGTGTTTATGGTTTAATCAGGAATTTCTATTGTGCTTTCCATCTTTTCTGTCTGGAGCATACATGGCAGTGTAAGTGGTATGGGCTATCAGGAACAATAGTGTCATTTATGTGAACATGAAAGGGGGCAAAGTATTTTGTGGTTCTGTTCAGGCCTGTATTATCATATGCCAAGACTGAAAGAGCTGAATTCCACCTTGTTAAATTCAAATGAATTTTCACTTGATAAATACAGCAACTAAAAATGCTACTGTTAGAAAAATGAAATAGATTAGCTTTGCAAACCTTTCCATGGCACTGTGTCAGATGTTATTTTCATCTGTTTGATAAATACACTAAAAGAAGAGCCTGCTGTTTATTTTTGCTTTAGGGCCATATCACTTTTGTTTCTTGTGAATCTCTGAGAACAAGAAGATGTTTACCAGTGTGGAGTTGTATTCTTGTGGAACTTCTAACAGTCACAGATCCTTCAAATCTTTCACAAACCAATATAGGGTCTCATTCAGGGCACAGATGCAGAAGTGGTTAAACCGGCAAATACCTCAGAAACTTAGACAGCATATTCACATGATTGTTGGTGTGTAGCAAAATGGTTTAGTGGCTAAAAACCTTCTACTTTGATGAATAAAGAACTGGAAAGTGGAAAGCATGGAAAGTGGATCTTGGGTCTCCTTAAGATGTGGGATGTGGAGGAAAGATAAAAAACCCCTCTCTTTGAGACAGAGGGACGGAATATTTGGGAAATTAACCTCGGTTTTAGAATACTATCTACTCAACCTGATCAAACTGTAGACACTGAGGGTTTTGTTAACTTTTTCCCTCTTTCCCTCGATAATATTTTGCTTTGATTTCTGGTCATAAAGATTGTCCCAGGAATTATACCTGAATTTGACTGAATCTGTTTTTTTCTGCATCATTTCACCAGCATACTTTACACAAGCCAACATTTTGGCTGATTTGATAACTGGTAATAAATAAGACAGGTTGATTTTGAAAACAAAACAAAACAAAACAACCCCCCCCCAATAGAATGGACATCAAATAAATGAAAATAATTCAACTTCTTAATGTGGCAGAATTAGAATGGGAAGAAGTGAGAGACTCTCAGTAGCCCTTAGCAATAAAGTTGTGGAAATGAACTTTAATTGCCAACCCACTTCTACCTTTTTTTAAAACACAGATTTTCTCTTTGTTCTAGCAGATGCAATTTTGATCACTCTATTCAGCCAAATCTCGCTTGTTTTCTAATGGGCTTGGGATTTTTTTTTTTTAGTGTCTGGGAGATCCATCACCCTAAATAAGTGGACTTTAAAGGTCAAGAGAGCTCTTATCCTTTTAGTTCATTTCATGAGAGCTCTGAGCAGCAGGCACAGCAATCTCAGCATGGACTTAACGATATTTCCTCACAATGTAGCCAGAAACTGCATGCCTGCAGGGTAAAACAAAATTACCAATGTTCCCCCATGAATGTCCTACACCTTGAGAGGCCACAGCCACAGAGCAGTTAGCTGCATGGCTGAGCACTAGCAGTAAATGCTTACTTCAATTGTGGCAACTGCCACTCAGGAGGGATGCATTTAATCTTGAAGGATAGATGTCTCAAGACATCTTCCCTAAGTGACACAAAGTCTGTGGATGGAGAGAGGAGTGCTGAAGGGTTCTGTATGTGGACGGTTTCTCTCTGACTGTGGGGTAAGTGGAGAAAAATTGTTATAGCTGCTAATAAATTAGCTTTAATATTAATCCCCATGTCTGATGAAAATTGCTAATGAATGCAGATGAAAAAAAGAGCAACCAAACAATGTAGAAGAATATCAATAACACAATAACACTTTTCTCATATTGCCTATTATTATTGATGGCAATGGACAAATGTTTGCAGATTTTCCTTGAAACTATTTTGATGAAACCATGAAATACAGCTGATGAGAATTCAAAATTCAAAATCGGTGGAGATTTCCTTTGGGACTAACACTCCTAAGACAAATGGGCTTGGGAAAGGGGGAGTGAGTGCATTGCTGCTGCCTGTGCCCTCCAGTGAAGAATTCTGGACACAGTCACTCTTCCTGCTCGATCCAATCAGAACCTGTTGCCATTTGTTATTAAGCATCCTGTAAAAAAATGGCAACAGCACTTGAATTTCTGGAAGATAAGCAGCATTTAAGGCTAAGTATGAGTGCAATGAGTACAGTTTTTCAATAGTACCAAAAGATCTAGGGGTCACTGTAAGGATTTAGGCTGCAAACTCATCCAGGCAATTTTGAAAACCGTGTGAGAATTCTTACATCATTTTATAAAATAGATTTTAAAATCCTCTGCTACTGTCAGTTACTTTGTGAATTTTAAAAGTATAACCTGAAGGTGTAATAAATACTGTGCAACCTGATCTGAAAGGAATTTTAGGTAACTTACTGTAAATGCACACACACACACATGATTCATTCTAAATATATTGGCCTATTTACTATGGTAGTTACCTGTTTAAGACTTGCAGTTATATTAAGTAAAATAGTGTGCCTGGGCTAATACATTTTCAGAGAGCCTATTTGTTTTACTGAAGAATTTATTGCAGCAGTAATAACTGTCAGAGTGAAAGCGTGGTTAAAGTGCTGGAGACAGGACCAACTGCAAAGGGTATCTATCAAACTATCGACTTCCTGCCAGCGGTGTTGTGAACTCTTTTGTCATAAACTCAAGCACCCAGAGTTGAAACCTCGATCAATGAAAGGGGAATCTGGTATCCAGCTCTTTTAGAGAGGGCACCTCTTCTGTTTGACCCATTAGGACACAAATAACAGTTTTTATACAGTGTAGGTTTGATTTACAGCAAGCCTTCAGGTTACCTACTGACATTTATATTTTAAACAAAGTGAACAGCACTCACCATCTGAAAGAGTTAAGTTTAGAGCTCCCAGATGCATTCTAGTAAAAAGTTTTAGCCTCATGACTGGCAAATAGAAATTTCATTACACTGTGCGGTTATTTGCCATGCAGAATTTTAGCTATTTTTCTTTTCTTCTTTTTTTTTTTTTTTTAATATTTCATTGTAGAAGAACAAATTTTTTGTTGTTTTCTGATAGCTAGGGCTTCACAGGTTTTGCTTTCTTAAAAATATGGACTGACATTCAGGTCTAATTCAGTTTAAATATGTGCTTGCCAGCTGGAGGCATCTGGGTCAAGCTGGGTCACACTTTGCTTGCCTCTGAAGAATTCCACTGGGGATTTGATTTTCAGATCAGTTGGTTGTTGGACATACAAATTTTCCTTGATGTCTTCTCTTCACTTTTGTTGAACTCTGACTGCCCTGATGGGGTTGTTCAAGTTATGGACATAGTCTATTTTTCCAGTGAGTGTTCTGCTAAGTGCCTTACGTGTGGCTGGCTGTCCCATGACTGGGAGAGCAGGTGATGCTACCCAGGGTATTGCACTATTGTGCAGGGCTAGACTGTGTGTCTCTCAGTGTGGCTATGTGAGCTCTGAAGCCAGTGCTTCCCTGATGGTTTTTGTACGTTAATAACTTTTAGCATGATTTTGATTCATGTGATGAAGTTTGGATATAAATGTTCTTTACATTTTAGATCTCCAGTAGGAGTGAGGGGCAAACATCAGCTTGGTTTGTTGGTGTTTGCTGTAGTCTATCTACTTTTTGGAGGCTTGGGAGAGGTGCTCAGTTACATTATGCCTTTCACATGTGTTTCCTATTTTTACAAGGGGAAACTTTCATTTAAATCTGCAGTGTCATTAGCTTGATCATTACAGTACCATTTCAATATGCTTTGCTTCAGTACAAACTTTAACAAACACGTTCAATTCTTCCATCAACAAGAAAAGTGGCTTGAGAAATTGTTGTCCTCTGTGTGGTACAACAGCCTTCTACCTCAGAGAAGGAACTCGCCTTGTGCCTTAGAAACAGAATTTTTTCCTGGTAGGTGGCATTTTTTGTGCCATTTATCTAAAACAAGATGGTGCATTGCAATGCAGGAATTAAAGGTTTAGTGATTCTGAATGCTATACAAAATATACTGCCAGTTTTCATCTTTGCACAAGCCTATTTTCTTGCATGCCATAGCTTTTTTATTAATTAAAAAAAGAGTTTCTTCAGACACTGATGCTCATTTTGAAACTGACATGCGTGTTTCACCTATCTGCTATGTAACACCCTGACATGAAGTGGTTGATAACACCTTTGTGTGTCTGTTTCAGAAGAATAAAAGTTTTTGTGTGTATTGTGGAAAGTTGTTCCTAGTTTCATTTTAGTAATTTTGCACAGAATAACACATGCAATTTCATCCACTGATCTTGAGAAGTGCTGCTGTGAGGTAGGCCAGTTTATCTGGTACAGCCTGAATCTGACTTGCTCATCCTCAGTTACGGTTGTCATCTCTGGGTACTCCATATGATGCAATCCAGTGCTGCTTAGATTACATATGGAAATCTAAATCCTCCAAAATTAAACTCTACAATAACTATTGTCAACATGAGGATCAGAAAAGGTGTCTCCTTTTTGTGTTAAAGTGTTCTATCTGGCACACAAACCAAAAATGTTGTTTGCATAAATATTAACCTTTGGGTGAATTGTTGCCTTGAAATATGTTGGAAAATTTGAGTCAGGTTTTTTCATTGAAAAGCAAACGATATGAACTCCTGCTCTGGCATGAAACACAAAGGAGTACATCATGGGGAATTTTTCCTTCATGCTTTTGTTATCATGGTTCAGATCCTTATGAGCCACAACTGGATACTCCTTCCAGCAAATCCAGATTTCTCTTAACAGTTGCTGATGATATGGTTCAGTTGTGTTATTCTGTCAAAAGCAATCATCTCACCATCTCCGAACAACACCTTTTAAGGCCCCCGTGCCATTAGTACAGTATTTTTGTTTTAATTAGAATGAGTAATATGCTGTTAGTAAGCATACATACCATGTTTCCTTCAGTAGACTTGAGACTTTTATGGTTTGGCTTTTAAATTTACCCTGTTTACAATCAATAAAGTGTGCTATGGGCTCAATAAGACCAAAATTAACTTAATACAATTAGCTATAATTCAAATTTTCTGGAAAGCTGATCATTTATTTGCTGTTTTCACTAAATCACTGCAAAGTGGCTACAAGGCAGGATGAAATCAGATCTGACCATTTAAACGTAACTGACAGGGGGGGGGTTTTGCCTTCTTTCAAACAGTTTCTGTTCATCTTATAAATTTAAAATTAGGAGATAAAAGGTGCTTCTTCTCAGGTTTTTTGTCAGTAAGGACCTTTACTGAGGGGCTTGGGGGGTTGAGGAGCAGGCTGATCTGAACTTTCTGGCTGTATACCTGAGGTAGCTGGGGGTTACCCCTGTGCTTGGGAACTAGTGCAGAGCTAGTTTAGGGTAACGCAGGGAAAGGCATACAGCAAATTTCCACACATTTTTTCTTTGTTAGGCTTTGCGGGCACTATCCCTTCCCCCACTGGGGGATTAGGCTGCCAAGTGAGGTGCCACCAAGGCAGCTACCCCTGCCCCAGCATGATGCACCCCAAAAGATTAGGAATGGGTGCAGAGCAAGAGCTAGGTTTATCCAGCCCTGACTGGAAGTTGGGCAAGTGTCTGCACTGTTTGCTTACATTAACAAAGCTTCAAAAATTGTCTTTCTCTTTCTTTAACTAGATGTTTTCATTGCCTTGGTCAGCACTGACAAACTGTGCTGAGAATTGAGTGATAAAGTAAACAGCGTGAGTGATGTTTATTGCTGCTCTCAAATAATGATAGCAATTTTTTAAATGATTTTTCACCTAAATGGTGTTTCTCTAAAATCATGTAGGAGTTCAGGCTAATATTAAGACCTAAATTGATGTCAAGGGAGTTGTGATTTGGAACAGAGATCATATATTTTATTTCTAAACCCACATTTTTCTGGAACTCAGTGAGTATGAAGATTGTCATTGTTAACATTCACCCACATTCAATTTTGCAGATGCTTAACAAGTCTTTTTTTTTACTAATGACTTCACAATTGAAAGGAAATATGTAAATAAAACAGAGTTACAATAAACATTACAGATTAAGGTTAATTAAACTACATTTATCCATGTGTCTTAAAAATAATAAAAAAAACAAAAACCAAAAACAAACTAAAAAAAACCCCACCAAAAAACCGCGAAGTCTTCAATTTCACAAATAGAAAACAAAGTTAACTAAGCAGTTAAAGAATCATACTTCTGGTATTTCTGGTCATTGTATCCAGAATTTTCTTTATAGCCCTTATTACAGAGCTTCATCTGACAGAAATAGAGAAAATATGCATAGATAGAGTGTTTTGGATGCTAAATTAAATGGTGACATGTTAGAAAGCAGTGTATATATTTCCAGCCTGGAGCTCCAAGAATTATTGAACAAAATTCCGCATTAATATCTTACTCAGTTTCTGTGATTATATCCTTTATATCAGCGAATGTCACGGCTGCCAGGTAAAATAAAACCATCCTATGCGTCCTCTTGGAATTATGCCAAACCTAATAACGTGTGAGAGTTGGCCCGCGTTTCTCCGGAGCCGGCGATGCCAGCCCGTCCTAGCAGAGAAATGTGTGATCAATACGCCTTTCTCTGGGAGCCCGGGCCCCGGTGGAGATGGCAGGGATCCCGCCGGTGGACGGATCCCGCCGGTGGGTGGATGGATCCCGGCGGTCGGTGGATCCCCCGGAGGTCATGGCCACGGCAGCCCGGTGCCCCGGGGCCTGCAGCTCCTCCCTCCCCTCCCCGGGCAGCCGCGGGTCGGCCCGGGGTCGAGATGGTGCCCAGCGGGGGATCGGCCTCTCAAACGCTGTTTGCTGTTCCTGACACTGGCCATTAATTCTCCTCTGTCGCCGCATTTAACCCTTCCCCGCCAGCCCCTGCGCGGCCTCGGCTGAGGTCCCGACATGCGGGTGCCTTCTCACCAATCAGCCCTGATTTAACTTTGCTGTTCTTTTTATTTTAGCTCTTTTTTTTTTTTTTTCGTTCAAGAGAAAATGGGAGACAGTACTTGGCATCAATTTCTAGAGTCAGGAGGGGCTGCTGTGAAAATTTATATTTGAGGTGTTTATTCTGACACCCAAGATGGCCCAAGTCAGTGAGCTTGATGTCTTCAAGATGAATTATTTGTCCCCAGGCTGAATCTTCTCACCTTTTGCAGGGATAACTGATGTCGTCAGATAACTCCTACAAAAGAAATTGATGTAATTTTCTCACCTTTTGTAAACATAGCTAATGTCATCAGATAACTTCTACAATAGAAGTTGTATAATAAATGCAAACTGATAATAAACTTTGTGTCACACAAGTGTATCTGCATTAGGTAGGTGGATAATATGTATTAGATAGGTGGGTTTATGTCAAAATGTTCACTGCATAAAAGATGTAACTTTTCACCCCGTGGTGCTCTCGATCTGTGGAACCTCCACCTTGCACTCCATGCAGAATAAATGATGTCTCCTTTCTAAACTAGGTTCTGTCTGTGTTTAGGGAGTGCCTAAAATTGGCAACAAGCTCACCCCCACAGGGCATCAGGAGTGATGTTTGCCTACAAGTATGATATGCCTTTATAGATACAGGCTTGGAAAATGAAGAGCAATATCATGTTCCTTTAGGAGTTTATTGGTCTTGCTCTCCAAAAGCTTAAACAAATATAGCACCTCAGAATCTCTCAAATGTTCACCTAAAACTCATCAAGAACTAAATATAGCATCATGAGCATTCTTGCAGTACCCTTATCTACCTCAAGTGAGCAGGAATTACTTATCAAAATCACTGGTAAGCCTGGCTCTCATGGGATTTGTAAAATTTTAAACTTCCTTTGTGGACCATAAAGTTCTGTACAAGCTCAGATATGCAATATATATTTGACCTGCTGAGTACACTGCCACAGGAGGTAACCAACTAAAATGATTTGACTTGAGTAAAAAGGGGTAGATATTTTTATGATCACTAATAACATTTTTATAGCTATGAAAGCCAAGATAATAAGGATAATCAAATCATACATTTCAAGACATAAGCTGATTATAGCACCAGTAATGGTCAGGGAAGAATTTTACCTTTTGTCACCAGTTAAAAAAAGAAAAAAGAAAAAATGCACAGTGACTATAATTATATTTTAAAAGAACCTTATCATCTTAAAGTTGGGCACTGACAGCTGTAGCACAAAAGATTAGGCAGGGCTGAAGGCTACTCTGATACGAAAAAATCTTTGACTAGCTTCTGCATTCTGGTATCCAAAAAACACCCTTTTCGCTTAGACTCATCAATTGTCACATCCCTCTGCTTGCCTTCTCCCAGTAACACAAGGCCTGACACCTAACTCACTTTTATTCTCTCCAACTGTGTCTAAGCCTCATAACCCCCAATCTGACATTACGAGATTTTTACTCTCATTAACCAAGGTTGCACTTGGTTAATGCACAGTAAGTTGCACTTACTGTTTCTTTTCTAAAACTAAAAAACAGTTTTAGAAAAACTGAAACTCACTGACCTCTCCAGGAGTGGCATGGTTATGCAGTACCTCTTGCTCAGCCCATTACTGGGCAGAACAACAAAGCACCACATCAATGAAGACTTAACATGTGTGGTTATGGAAAACATTAACCTGCAGCACTGTCTTGCAACAAGAATAATGTGTAAGTGTTAAAGTCTTGGAAGAAATATTTGCACTGTTAATTCATATATGCAAATGGCTTTTGAGAGAGATGATGCTGCTAGCAGCTAGATTGTTTGTTCTTTTTCCTATTAGCTCTATTTGCAGAAAAAGCTTCTAAGAAACTGTGTGTGGATAGACAGAATGAAGTTTCAGGACAAATGTGTAGTTACAGCAAGTTCTAGAAGAGAACTGTGTAAGGTGAGTTATAAAATTGAAATTTAAAAGAACAAAAATAAGTTATTTTAGCAGTGAAAATTAGGTATCTTCTGGTCTCTCTCCCATGTTAGTGATGAGCCTGTGTAAGCTCCAAACAGTTTGGTTTTGACCAATCTCTGCATATACCACCTTACAGAAGGACAAATTGCTCCTCTCTCTCACCAGTCTCAAAGAAGCCTGGACAACTCAATTGTATGGAACTCTAGAACTGCAGAATTAAAGCCATGTGAGAGAAATGACAGTATCAGCACATACGCTGCTTTTCTGGATTTCTGCTTCCTATCTACACTTTAAAACACTTAGAATGACTTTACAAATCAAAGGCAGTTAAGGAGAGTGCAAGAGGAAAGCATTCTCTAGAAGCTATGGTCACACTGAAGGTAGGTTATTGCAATGAAAGCCCACAAACAAACAAATAACCACTAATAAGAATCTGCACTGAAGACTAAATCAGACTAAAACATTCAAGGAATGATAGAAAGGCTGTTGATGAGATAAAAGTTTCATCAGCAGGAATGGAGTTGGCTGGTCTGACGTCTTAAGATGAATGAAAGAGATGTGTCATCTTCATCTTTCCAGTGCATTTGAATTTATTTGTGGGCAGCAAGTATTAAGTTACATAGGACAGCCTATTTTTTCCTGTGAATCCTAATTGTAGGGTGAGAACAATTTTTTCCCCTCTTTTCTCCCTCCTTCCACCTCCCTCCTTAACAAAAATCATTTGAAAAGTAAAGTTGAAGTCAAACCTAATCTTTAAAGGATTTTTTGAATCTATGTCCAACTGAACAACACCCACTGTTATATTGAACTAATTTCTTATGCTCAGATGGTGTAGCTGAAGCAGTGTTTATAAAAAGCGGAAGTATAAATTTGTACATTGGGAATCTGCAGGCAGAATTATTCACAAATGCTTGGCACTGGTGCCAGTGATGGCTTTTGTCAGGCAATGGAAAAGAGCTGTATGCAAGTGTGCTTAGGAAAGAAGGGATGCCTTTTGATCCTTGCAGAAAAAAAGTCTATTGAGGGGTACTTATCACTGATTTGAAAATAGCAATGGGAGTGACTGAATATACAGAGGAATAGAAATAGCAGGTCCCATTTGTCTTCAGTGCTCTGACATGACCTAACATCCATTGCTTGAAATAAACTAAGCTCCTCAGCAGCAACTGGACACATCTGATAGTACAATTTGCTCATCACCTCTTGGTACTTGAAATAATGCTATATTTTGCCTGGATTTCCTCTACATTTCTTGACACTTACAAAACCTAAGTCCTTAGAATGATATATGGTCATTGCCTTGTTCTTTTTTTTTCTGTCAAGATAAATCTCATGAATAATGTCATAAAAAATGTTACATTAGAACTCAGAAATTGCTAAGATTTCTATATATAGAAAATTCTGATGTTTTAGGATGAATTTACATTAGTATGATTGCACAGATGCTAATGAATTAATCTGAAGTGTGTGAAATTATTGGTACGTTTGCGACAGGGGATTAAAATTACAAGGAAAATTGGTACAAGAAGAAAAAAAGCATGAAAGAAAAAATGCAGTAGGAGAAATCAGGATAAGAACAAAGAAAACATGCTTATCTCACACTTGGGTTCACCACTGTGGAAGCGAGAGAAGTTCTAGCGAGAAGGTGCATTCAAGAAGCTCCTAAAGCTATGTTAGAAGTCTGCTTGCCTGT
This sequence comes from Pycnonotus jocosus, assembly GCA_013400435.1. Lineage (NCBI taxonomy): Eukaryota > Metazoa > Chordata > Aves > Passeriformes > Pycnonotidae > Pycnonotus > Pycnonotus jocosus. The sequence continues at coordinate 150,266 of VWYP01009346.1, forward strand.
AGGGCTAAGATAAAATAGTGTACAAAGGCTTGCATAGAAATTGCTTTTTT